>RJWH01000878.1:316400-453774 GCA_004363575.1 Solenodon paradoxus | reverse complement strand
AACAAGTTCATGCAGTGCCCAAATCTCAGTTTCTAAGTAACGTTCTTCTAAAAGAAACCAGGGTTCCTTGAAGCAACGGGCTAGAGCAGACTATGCCGGTGGTATCTTGTAATGACACAAAGTGCTCTAAAAACAAAAGGATGAGGGGATGTCAAAAGGGTCAGGAGTAAACTTGAAAGACTTCCCTCTGGCCAAAGCTGCAAATATCTGAGCAATAATGTGGTATTGGAGTATGACGCACAGTATAAATATACACGCGTTCGTAGTGATACACGCGCTCTCTCCTCGAGACAAATCTTCTTACCAGGAGTTTCCAGATAATTTAAGCAGATATTCCTCACAGCAGGAAGGAAATGGAGTTTAATATTAACACTCTCCTACTCCCACCGCCCTCCTCCAATGTGGGTTGGACTAGTGACTGGTTTCCAAATAGACTAGAATAAGAAAGGAGGAAAAGAAAAATAGCTTTAGGGGATAAACACTACCTTAACCTAATTGTCAAAGTTAAGTATCACCAGGGATGTCATATGGTATGTCGAGAAGGTACTTACATTGTATTTTTTACTCCAAACCCATAACCCTAGTCAAATCATGAGAAAACCCCCAAACCCAATTGAGGGACAGCGTACAAAATACATGCCGAGTATTTCTCACAACTGTCAAGGTAATAACTGCCGAAGGCTGGAGGACGCTTAAGGGTACATAGTGTGTACACATGAATGGTGTCTTGGATTGTATCCTAGACTAGACAGAGGGCTTTAATGAAACCCAAATAAAGTCTGAAGTTTAATTAATAGCAGTGCACCAATGTTAGTTTCTTAGTTTTGACAAATGTACTATGGTAATGTAAGCTGTTAATAATAATAGGGGGAACTGAATCAGAGAGTATATGGAACTCTGTACTAAATCTGAAACTTTTCTGAAAGCCTGAAATTATTCCAAAATAGAACACTTATTAAAATACTTGAAAAAATATTTGGCACGTTCTCTCTGTAGCATGTTTCTTTGACACGTAAATAATTTTGATTGGTAATAGAAAACACTGCGTTGTGTGTGTGCAGTCCTAACACTAATCACTGTTTTTCCCTCTGAGCAACACATGTGATGTTGGAAGCTCGGACCTACGGTGGGAGAGACACACAGCTGGGGTTTACTGACAGGAATGGTGGTCGTCTATAAGACTAACAAACTGGGACTAACCTGTGGTGGAAGTTCTTTCTTAAGGGATTTTTATTTTATGACAAGCAGCCTCAAACTTCAATAAGTAGTCACTATTTCCAGATGTGCCTCAATGAAGAAGAGCCAAACCTTCCGGTTGCTGGCCCGCCCTGGTGGCCTACTGGGAAAATACGTTTCTTCCTCCTCTCTCTTCCTGCCTGCCTGCCTGCACCTTTCCTTAAAACAACAACAAAAGCCCTTCAGGCTGCAAGTCAAGCTGTGTCTTAATTTTCTCCAGGGTACACTAGGGTTGCCTCTAATTCACGCAGGAATGTCAGTCCCAAGGTCAGGATCACCAGATCCTAGTCGTCAGTGATGGGGCATCTGGTAACCCAGGCTATACACAAAGGCTATACAAAAAAAAAACCAGGTCCACACAAAGACGAGAGAATTATTAGGGGCTTGTTCAGAGCAAGCTGATGGTTATAAACATACTGCAAAGTATGTAAAAGAAGTTACTTAAAGAACAAAAGTAAATCAGACAGGAAAATTCAGGGTCTAACACTCCTGTTACCAGGTTCCTTCTGTTGTAAACAGCTGTGAGATTTGATTGCTAAATGTTGAGTTGGCGGTCAAAACAAAAAACAATGTAATGTATGATGTCGTTTATGTGAAATGTCCAGAATAGGCGAATCCGAAGACCAGAGGTCCGGGAGCGGAGGAGGGCGGAGAAAGTGTGGGGCTGCTTTCCGGCACCATGAAAATGCTCTGAAACTGGAGAGGTGGCGGCCACACAGCACGAACGCACTAAAAACCTTTTTGCGAACTAAAAAGAGTGACTGTACAGTCTTAAAGGGTGACTTTTACAGAGTTTGGGAATTATCTCTCGACAACAAAGTAACAGAAAGCAGTGCGCCCTGGTGGCCTAAGGGATAAGGCCACCAGTCACAGTCCACACACATCCTAGGGATCCAGGTTGGAGACGGGGTCAGGGGAACAACCAAGATGAGCAACTAATGAAGCAAACAAAATGTTTATTCCTCCCCTCTCCTCTTGCCTGCCTGCTATTCTCCTTCATCTCTGCCTGCACCTTTCCTTGGAAAAAAAAAAAAAAAGGAATGTTGAAAGGTATTCTCTATAAAGGGATTATGGGCGAGGATAAGTGTCCAAAGACAAGATCAAAATGGTAAACCTGGATCCCTATTTTCTTTTCTAAATAACAAATTGAGAAATAAACACAAAATTCGACCCAATAACTAAAGACTATTTTTCCTAGATTAGGATACTTTCGACTTGGAGCCATCTGAAACCAAGAGATGTCAAAAATTAAAAAATGATAACTTATTTGGCAAATGGTTCTAGAACAGATAAAACTATCTTTGGATTTAATTTTTTGCAAAGTTGGGAATGTATTTAACATATAAAACAGGAGACAAACAAAATCAAAGATTGGCCAGGTAATGCAGAGCAGATACTCCTTGGGGTAGCAACTGATGCAGCACGAGCCTCTTTTTTCAAAGCGTTTGAGCTGAGGCACATACGGGTGGACTAGCAGATGAGGCCACTGGACGCAGTCCTCAGACATCCAAGGACCCAGGTTCATGTCCCAAGATGGGGGTGGGATTGGGGGGCAACCAGTGTGAACAAAAAAAATAAAATAAAATGCTTCTTTTGACTACCTCTTCCTGCCTGCCTACCTGTCCTCATCCCTGCCTGCATCTTTCCTTTGAAAAATAAAACAGTGCAGACGTGTCAGAGTTGGTCATGTCATCTATTCCTTTAAACCTGAAACAAACCCACTTTCCAGTAAGACTGAAGAGGATAAATTACGACAATGTTTTGTATTTCTGGTGATTCTAGTAGGGATCATTATCCCACTTTGCCATTTTTGCCATTTGGCAGCCATTCTGATCCTGTCTTATAGTCCCTGACCAAACCACTGAACGACCCCAAAGTTACTTTGTCTTATCCACACACTTCATGTTACAGATGAGATTTCAAACAGGATCTCTGTAACTGTAGTTTGTATTTGTTTACAGAAGCTTTTTTTCAACCCTGGAATTTTTTTCCCCAGACCTTGAACTTCTTCAAATACTGATAAATAGGCCATCTGTACGACCTGAAATTCCTGATGTTTCAGGAGGCAGCCAGCACCGTTTCCGTTTCCCACCCTTCCCCGCCGAGTGCTGCAGGACCCCGAGACCCGCGCCGCTCAGGAGGTGCTGAAGGGGAGTCCTCTGTACCGTGACTCTGGCAGATGTTAAAAAGCAGTATCTTATAAAACAAGGTTGGTTCTTCAAAATAAAGGATCCCAGGCAGAGTGAGCCCACAGCCAGACACAGCAGCTTTTCAGGGCCCGTCTTGCATGACAGACGCTGTCACATGCCTGTCACAAGGTTCTCAGGACTTGGTTCTTCAAGAATAGCTTCCCCACCCCTGTAGAATGGACTCTGTGCACTCATGCCGTGGGGTCCTGTTTTGTGTTCAGCTACACTCTGCAGAAAACCTTTTTATTGCTATGGAAAGTTTTGTTCTCGTGCAGCGTAAGTCTTGCCACGTCTTGATGCAGACATGTCTTCAGAGACGGACGCCAGCAGCACTCTTAGGTTATCCAGATACAAAACACAGAGTTTACTTGGGAGCAGCCCAACCTTGTTCAGAAATACATTCTGTAGGGTGATGGCTTACAAACGACTGACATGGAAAACCATCCACAGAGGCTGCAACTTCATAAAGGAAGGGAAAAACCAAAGAAACCAGAAGCACAGCACCACAGTATCTGTCGCAGAAGCAGACCCAGTCAGTTGGTGTAATACTCACCTGAATGGTGGGGTGAAGCTTAAGGTGGGAAACAACAGGATTTTCACACATGATGTCGGTTTGGTTTTTTAAACCCTGTGCCAATTGTTTTAAGCGTAATTTAGCTTTGGTTTCCTAAGTACTGGTGGCAACTGATGATGTGAAAATCAGGTGTCGTCTTAAAAGTAAATTAGCGTCCTGATTCTTGACATATACAGTAGAACACTTAGTTACTTAAAAAACTGCCCATATGTTTGTTCCCACCCTGTATGTATTTCTACTGGAGCAAGATAGCTGCTTCCTCTGGAGCCAAAGGGGCTCCCTCACCCAAGCACAAGTGCCCGTCTTACCATAGATAAGCTCGTCTTTTCCGACTGCGTGCGCACACACGCACACACAAGCACGCGCACGCACACGCACACACTCACACTCGCACGCGCACGCACACACTCACACTCGCCACCCAGTGCCCACTCACAGGGGAGGTCCAATTAGACAATAGTCAGACAGCACCTCCTAGAGGGGGCGCACATGCAGCAGCTGTCAAAAGAAGTCACTTTACTTTCTTTTAAACTTGCAATGTTTGTCTTTATTTTGTTCTTTATATTTTGAAAGTGAAAAGAAATAGTATTGAGTCCATTTCTTTCTGTTTTTTTTTAAATATTTGTTCTATGTATTTACAAGCCTTAAAGTTGCTCTAAAGATTTCAAAAGTATTAAGAGTACTTTTCCCAGGGTAGCACTTTTTATTAAAACAATTCTTGGAGTTCTCTGGTCCACAGCATTTCCTTCTGTTCCAAGGTTATGTATGTTTGATTACTATTGTGATTTTTTTTTTTTTTTCTGAAGCAAGCTGAGAGGCAGGCAGAAAGATTTGATGTCAAAAAAAAAAAAAAAAAAAGAAAAAATCTTTCTTACCTTGTTCACCCCAAACCTTCTTAAATCTGGACTATTATGCTTAAAACAAATGTGAGGTGCATATGAAGGGGAGGGAAATTTATTTCTCTGCTTTTCTATTATACAAGATGTTTACAGAAACTGCAAATTAAAAAATTACACTGGAATTTGCAGTCCTTAAAATAAATTAAAAGTTCTCAACTTTTTTTTTTTTTTTGCTAAACAAGATTTTTTTTTTAAGTATGAGCCCTCATTTTAAAAGAAAAGATTAAAACAGAAAATATTTTCTATAAATAATACATGTATTTTGGTTTTAGTGCTCCCGCCCTCAGGTTTGAAGTTTACTTTTTCCAGTACCTTTTCCTCCATGATCACCTTTTTCTCTTTCCCCTCTCCCACTCGTGCACTCGTGGGGGTTTCTGCGAGAATTGGCCTTGCTGCACTGTGATTGGCGAAGACGTGAAACTTTTTAAAAAAATACTTAAATTGTTTCTTTTGTTTCGTTTTGTGTATTTGAAGTTTTAGTTATCCTCAGACTCCTCTTCTGCTTCCCGCAGCCATGTGAAAAATGCTGTGACAGATTTCAGAGCCACACCCTTCCCAGTCTGCTCCGCGGGGTCCTTGCTGCTCTCCCATTTGTAGAAGGCGTCCTCGGAGATCACCTCCTCGTCGTACAGGCAATCAAAAAACATCCGCAGCAGATCTGAGGGGATGTGGAAATAAGCCATTAGTTTCAGGGGCACAGGGGCAGGTGTGAGGGGAAGATCGTGTTTCCAGGGGATACTGGGATGCACATTCAACCCCTAGAGAAGAGCATCCGTGAAAATGTATCACACTCACTCTCTTGAAGGTATAACAGCAACACAACTTGTCTAGAGAACAGAAAAAATCATGCTCAACATGATGACTATAACAGCTGTAGGAGACACAGGAAATTTTTTTTTAAGGAAAGGTGCAGGCAGGAATGAAGGAACCAGAGGCAGGCAGGGCGAGAGAGAGGAGGAAGAAACATTTCTTTCTTTTCTTTAGTTGTTCATCCCCAGGTCCAGGTTTTGAACCTGAATCCTTGGGATGTATGAGGACTATGTCCAGTGGTCTCATCTGCTAGGGCGCCAGAGAGAAAATCCTAAGAATTTTTGTTACAGTGTGAAAAATGTTTTTCTTTTTCTGTTCTTTCTATTCTCTCTCTCTCTCCACACGCATATGAGAAGAAGAAAATTAGCTGAACCTGTTGTGGTAATTGTCTCATAAGGTATGTATATCAAATCATGCTATATGCCTTAAACTTACACAGTGATTATGTCAATTATTTCTCAATAAAGCTGGCAGATGACGAAGAAAAGGAAGTAATATGTTAGCAGTCCAAATTACTTTTTATTCCTACTGTTCTGTTCACGTTAAACTATTACATTGATGAAACTTTTCTTTAAAGGAAAAGTGCAGGCAGAAATGAAGGTGAGTATGCAGGCAGGAAGAGAGTGGAGGAAGAAGCTTTTCCTTTATTGTGCATTTAGTTGTCCCTCTCCTCCCTGCACTCCCCCACAACATGTGAATGCAACATGTATGTGGATGTCCTTGGCGGGGGTGGCAGACTAACTGCTACTCCACCAGGACAGTGAGTTGAGATGATTAACACTATGTGGCTCTCAACTGAAACACTTTAAAAATTGAATATAAAAGCATTTTACTTTCTTCTTTATATATTTCTCCATTGTTTGAAATTCCACAATAAAAAAACATAGTTTTGAAACATTTTTTTTTTGCCGGGGGTGGGGTGGGGGGTGTGTGTGTGCGTGCCCTGGAGGCTCAGCCAGCCCAGGCACTGCAATGTAAAGCCTAAGGACCTGGGTTTGCAACCTGCAGCTGGCAGGAAAAAGCAAAATGAGACAAACAAATAAATAAAAAATGCTTCTTTGCACACCCCCTGGTAGACTAGTGCCCAGCTTCGGCCAGCGCAGTCCATGTACATACCAAGGACTTGGGTTGTCTCCCAGGGCCAGTGTGGACAACTAAATAAAATAAATGAAGTGCTTCCTCCTGCCTGGTTGTTTGTTTGCCCTCATTATTGCCTGCAACTTTCCTATTAAAAAAAAAAAAAAAAAGGAAAAAAAAAGTGGGAGGAAAAGGCAGATGTAATTTTCCCTCTTACTGTTTTTAAAGCAGAAAAAAGTAACAATTGCTATGGAAAACATGGGTTAAAAACTATCTCATTTAGATTTTACCCAGTGAAACAATAGTTGTTTATTCTTTTCAATGTCCAGAATATCTGTGTAATTTCAGTTGTTTTGCCCTCACAGTGGATACTAAATTTATTGTTCAAAAAAGAGAAGTTAGCAGAGGTATTAAACCCTGAGAAGAGGGTTTTATAAACTCTATCTTTTTTTTTTTTTTAAAGGAAAGGTGCAGGCAGGAATGAAGGCCGATAGACAGACAAGAAGAGAGAGGAACAGAAGCACTTCATTTTATTTAATTGTACATCTTGGCTGTTCTCCCTGGCGCAGGACACAAACACGGGTCCCCAGGATGAATGTGAATTGTGCTTTGGCTGGAGGTCAAACCACTACTCCACCAAGGTGTGTGGAGATTCTCTTTTTAAAATTTCTCTATTATAGGCTCTTAAACTTCATTTAAAGTCAGCTCATTGATCATTCATACTGATGTAAAGATGCAGTGGAATAAACAATAACTGCTAATAAATACTAGGTTTATGGAGAAATGAAAGCCAGAAGCCAGATTCTGTTGGTAGTAAATCTAGAATTAAACATCTCTCCAAAGATTACTAAAGCTGATAATTACAGGAGACACTTTAATTTGACGGGTTGAGCACAGAGCATCAATTGCACCTATTTAACCACTTAAAAAAAATTAGTGGCTCTATCTAGAAGAATAGAAAAAGGAAGCCATGCTATTAAACCACCTTTCAAAGGTACTGAAAGAAAGAAAACAAAGCCAGACTCTGATTGAGATTTAGCTATCTCTTCAATTACACCTTGAGGATTATTTCAATATTTTCTGTCCTCTGAGATTCTCACTGCTTTAGCAAAGAAGGAAAACTCTGCAAGTCACAACCTAAAGCAGTGCCAAAGAACTACTTAAATGCTAAGTCTAAAACAACCATGTGCTATCCATGTTCACAAATATCAACTGAATTTTCCAGAGTTAATAAATTCAGTTAAATTTACCACTATTGTGAAGACTTTGGTGTTCAGGTTACCTTGGTGAGACAAGAATTAATCACAGCCCTTAACTGAAGGCTAGTCTAAAATGTCTTTGCTGGGTTATCTAAGGATTTTGATGAGTATCATACTCTTTCATTAAGACTGGTGTCAAAAACGGTGAAACATGGTGCTGGAGCATGTTGTCCAGTAGGACAGCTTCTACTCACAAGTGACTAAATTCGAAATTCAGTAGCTTAGTCATGATAGGTCGTCAAAGCTCACATAATCAGCATGTGGCTCATAGCTCCCACACAGCACTTTACAGACGGAGTTCTATCACTGCAAAAAACTTTCATTAGACAGATCTGCCCTAGAATGAGGATTAAATCTCTCACAGATACTTGTTTTCTTACAGAGGTCATATATAAAAAATCCAAGCTTATTAAAGTTGTTGGTTACCTGAAATTTTCTTTCTAGTGATTTTTTTCTATTACTTATAATCAAATCTGAAAGCACCTCTGAAGTTTTGGCCTGGGTAAATATTACACGCTGGCTGCGTTAATTGTAACAAAAGATAAACTTACTGGCAGGTTGATCAAGTTTTACTATTGATGCTTGTAGTGCATAAAGTGCTTGCAGCTCCTTCTCTGTATCCGAGTCCAGGTACTTGAGTAAGATGGGCACTCTCTGCTTGATGACGGCACTGTCCACTTTGAAGGTAGAACAGTCAGCTAGCAGAGACAGAAAAACTAAGTATGACATTTAAGTAAGTTAACACACAAAGCTATTTAAAATTCTGTGAGTTGGTGGTGCCCTGGTGGTCTGGTGGATCAGTCCACCTGGCGTAGTCCACATAAATCCCAAGGTTCCTCATTCAAAACCTGGGGCTGGGGGGGAACAAGCAAGATGCACAACTAAATAAATAAAGTGCTTCTTCCTCCTCTCACTTCCTACCTGTACCTTTCCTTAAAAATTTATTTTTCTTCTGAGTTGACAGGACATACGTATGTTTCTGTAAGGAAAAAGGAAGCAACGAGGTCCATGGCAAGTATTTCAAAATCCAAAATGTTCTGAAATTCATAATGGGATGTCCTCTTTGAAATAATAAAAATACATGGAAGGAATGTATTTTGAGTACTGGATTCCCTCAAGAGTAGCGTACCCAATTCTTCGTCGTAAATAATAAAGGAACAGTGACAGAGGTTTTATGACATTCCAAACAACAAAAGGGATATAAAAAAGAAAATTAAGGAGCTAATTCATGCAAATCTTTTCAGAATGTTGAAATAATTAGAACTAATTTATTTTACCAGGTGGAGGAGGACTGTAAGACTAGCAAATTACATCTAATCTAGGCTTTTTTTTTTTTTTTTTTTGGTGAGAAATGGACAATAAAAAGGGACTGAGAAAAGCATTCTTAGTGCCAAGAAGTATGTTTCTGTGCCACTCTTAAGTTAGCATTCGGACATGATCATGTTTTTAAAAGTATATTTTATACTTTCCAATGCTGATTTTAAAACGTAAAGTTTTTATTGTTTCATAGATACTGGAAATGACTTAAAACTTAAAAAAAAAACCCACTTTAAGATTAGTTTATTTCATTAAAGATCATTAAAAATCAGAATATCTCAAATTATAATTCTGAAGCTACTTCTAAAATGAAAAAAAAGACAGATCTGAAATTTTGAACAACTTTTGAGCTGGTGGATTCTTTTCCACTTCAGTGATTTTTTTTTTTTTTTTTTTTTAAGGAAATGTACAGGCAGGAATGAAGGAAAAGAGAAGAGGAGTTAAGAGCTTTTTTGCTGATTTGTTTTTTTTATTTAGTTGTTCACATTGGTTGTTCCCCTGGCCCTGGGTCTTGAACCCTGGACCTTGGGGTGCGCGTGGGACTGTCCCAGGTGCACTAGACTGCTGGGTTACCAGGGCGCACCTGATAGATTTTTATCTTAGGTCAAGTGGATGATCTGATTGACTTTATTAAATACTAGAGGAAGCTTGAATACAGGGTATCTATCAATCCTAATCCTAACTGTCCATGTAAATCAGAAATATTCAATACAATTATCATATAAAGTCAACATAAAGAAAAAATGTCATTTTCTGTCCTCAACTTTGTATTTACATAAGATGGTTTTCTGTTATTATAGCCCATTCCTGAAATTAGGTTAATGATATTTAGCCCATTCATTTTAACTCTTGAAAGGAAAAGGAGGGAGCCTTGAATGCAGGAGGTGAAAAGCAAAGGAAAAGTCCCACGAAGCAAAGTGTCAGGCAGCGCAAGTCAAGTCGCCTGCACACACGCTCTCGGACTGAAGAGCACAAGCATGCAGCAGCCGTGCAGGTCTGGGTGCGCCCCACTTCAGAGACAGGAACAGTCCCCATTTACACAAACTGAGTTATGTGTTTCAAGTTCCGAAGACAATATAAACTCAGACCCACGCCATCAGTTGCTGACATACTAGGGATTTCAGATGTTAAGACGTGTCTTCAGAGGTGTTACTTACCGATGATAGCTGCTTTACAAACAGCGGTCATTAAAGCTCTAAGGAATGTAGGTGAACTCATTTGGCTTTCATCCAGATTAGCCTGAAATCAAAAGTAAATGCAACAGTTACATGATGCCTGGCACACAAGATACATTATTTCCTCTAAAGCAGCTCTTATTTGGCACTAAGGACAGATAAGGTCACATGCAGCCTTCTCACAAAAATCCACTCATGCAATGGAAGAGCCTTGGACTGCTGCCCTTTCTGACTAAAGCTGTTGCAAGTAGCAGCATTCAGTGTTCGCGGAGCTCCCTGCTGTCTAATCTTTGCTGAGTTACTTACACAGCGCTGTGTGTGTGCAACGAGAGGTACACCTATTGAAGAACATTTCTCTTCCTTAATACATAATCCACAATACGATTTCCTGTCCAAGTCTATAAATTTTTAAAACACTATGAGAACTGTAGTGTATTTTAAAGATTACTTTCCTCAGTAGGGTGTAACTATTTTTAGATGTGCTCACACTGTCTTTTCATCTTAATTTCAATGTGAATTACAGATTAATCTTAAGCATTACCTCAATGAAACCCTTCGGGTGGTTGTGAGAAAACTGTTACTCTCCTCTAAAGGTGGCAAAAAACAAATGTGTTTTAGAAATATTGAGCAAATTAGCTCCAAATTTATTTTTTAGTTTATTCTTCTTAAAATTTTATCTTCTTGCTATAAAATGCTGTACTAAACCAGAAAAATAGCAAAAGGAAAAGTCAAACAAAAGGAGATACCTCTAAGGAGGTATTTCAAATACTTTATAAAAGTTTATGTCCCTTATGCCTGAGGAGAGAATACATACTTGTCTTAACTTATTTTAATAGCACAGCATGATATTTTCCACTGAAATGGTCAGCTCAAAATGATTGGTCAGAAAAAAAAATTGAAGCTGTCATTATAAACCTGTGCGAGAAAGCTAAGAATTGAAAAAAGTATTTAGAGATCAATTTAAAGTGAGTGAATTTGAGAAGTGACGTAGATTAACTAGCAGCTCTCCCTGCTGAAAGCCGAGCCTTGACATAACTTGGGGGGGACTGGTAGTTTGAGAGCAGAGCTCACAGTGTCAACAAGCACATGGGCAGCTCAGCAGGACTCTGGCAGCTGACATGCAAGGCAGTGTTAGAGTGAGGAGGCTGGATGCTAGTATCTTCCCACAGAACAGAAACGCGCAGTGTCACTGCTGAAAGCTGAGACTGAGGACAGGGTGGGATAAGAGCCACACATAAAATTTCATGATGATTTATGTTTTATAACTAGTGACTGGCTTATTATACCTTTCTAAGAAATACTTGCCCGAGAAATTACTTCCGCAAAGTCTAAACAAGTATTTTTCAAAAATAAATGAGAGAATAAAAATCACACCATTGTTTCTGGTGCAATAATACTTTAGAAACAGGTTGTAGAGCTGTTTCAAACACTATCACTTAAATCCACAAAGGCTTAAATTTCAAGCAGTCTGAGAAAAATAAACTGAGTAGCTAGATGCAATAATGTAATACCACTTCCAAACCAACTGACTGTCTCTATAAAGGAAAAAATTGCCTATTTCATCTGTTATAAAGAAACAATGCCTATTTCTTCTATCAGGTAAAGTCTAATTCTAATATTCAAAAATAGAACAGACCTGGAAAAAATTGCCAAGAAAACTTAAAGTACAGAATAAGTAAAGATGCTAACAAAAATGGGTAAGAACAAAGACGAAGATGGGTCTGCTATTGGGATAAGCAAAATTAGAATTACATGATAAAGCAACAGGTATTTAATATGTGTTGTGAGTTTAACTTGCTATATTTTTTTTTCTCCTTTTTGAAAGTCATCTTTACTAGATACTATGTTCTGTAAAGTGCACCCTTTTTCATTAAGAAGAATAACTGCTAGTCTAGATTAAGCAGAATAAATACTGATTTAAAAAAAAAAAAGGCCAACATTGGTGAAGAGGCAAAAACAGCATCGTTGCAATACTGGAGGAAAATATAAGACCAAATTGCTGAGATGATGGTGATTTATGAAAATTTAATGGAGAAAGGGAAAGATGTTAAAATTATATTGACCTGACTTCTACAACAGAAAAGAAGACATATGAGTCCAAGTGACATACCAGAAAGTCTGATGCTGAATTCTCTGCTAAATTCTACAAACTATCACAAGAATGATTTAAAAGCCTTACAGAGCAGAGATGGTTATGCTAACAGGAATAAATACATAAAAATCAAGTCATGCTAAACTAACCTTTCCTGTCCTGATTTGATTAGTATATAGTATGATGTGAGCATAAGTTTTCTGTACTTCAGCAAGGCATTTGACAAAAAATTTTCTAATGACAGTTACCCCCTTGTTAGTAAGATGAAGGTGAACTAAATAGCAGTGATGTGAAATATAAACACGGCAGCATCAAGAAGTGTCCACAGGGAGTGGGAATAGGGTCTGATTCTCTGAAAAGTATGCTACATTATTCTTGGAGTAAGTTTCATTCACAACATGTTTTTTTTAAACCCCTGGACCTTGGTTGCCTGCCCAGGTGTGTGGGCTTTGCAAGGCCTTCATCTCAGTTGTCCCCGAGCCACAAGGGAGAACCCATTCACATATCTGACCTATAACTTAGATGAGAACAAACTTGATATATAAAAACACGATACAAGGAAGATAAAAAGTAAAAAAAGATGGTGAGCAAATTTTTGGACCAAATCTAATCTAAAACATGTTGACAGACTAAAATATGTGTCTAACTTAAGAGGAACAAAATAAGTAAATTAAAAAACCCGTTTTGGTTCAAAAGCCAAAAAAAAAAAAAAAAAAAGCAAAAGGAGTTCAGAATGGGAGAAATGGAGAAACCACAGAACATGAAAGAATGGCTACTACATAACTGAAAGCAATTGGGTTCAGCATTATGAGCTTGCCAGATGCAGAGCTGAAACAAAAACTGGAATAGACTGCCACGTCCTATACCAGTGTATCACTTTATGGCAAATATGCTCAGTTCGCATATGCCACTTTAGTGAGCTACTGAAAATCCATACTATGTTTGGGTAAGAGTAACCAGACAAGGGTATGGATATCAAGATTTCAAGAAAGGATAAAAGAACCTAGAGAGGAAGACAGAGATATAAAATAGACTGTCATAATTCATTAAAGATTACCAATTAGGGGAGACAATAGACTTCTTATCCTGTATAGACAAGAAGGAAAATAGGTTAAAAAAAAAAAAAAAAAGCGAAATTAGCAGAAGCTTCATGATTTCTCAACACCTGGAAGTGGTTAAAGAAACAGCCCATTAGCAGGACTGCAAAAGAGATTTTACACAAGAGGGAGAGCCCTCCCAAACTTTCTTTTAACTTGGATCATGATATGATCCTAAGGAAAGTGCGCAAAAACAAAACATACCACATACACAAGAGTTACTATTAAAGAAATGCAGTAACAGATTAAAAATAGATGACTAACAGATACTATAACATAAGAGAAAGTAGGTATATATTTTCAGAAGGGAGAGTTATGAAAAATGTAAGTCAACATAACGATATACTGTTTATTGATTTTATTTAAGATAATACTTAGAATGAGTGGGCATGTAAATTTAAGAATGGTGAAATTAGGGCATTATTCTGAACAAATGAGACTTCCAACATGGCTTCTGCTCTGATTATGTTTTACTTTATAAATAAAGACAGTGAATCTTTTAAAAATAGAAAAATAGCCTTATATTTTTTAAATGTAAAATAAAAAACTTTCTGAAAGTTAAAACTTGCGTGAAGTAAAGGGTAGGTATGAGAGTTAAGTGTTTCCCACAAGCATTTCTCTTGCAGAGGCATCAGGGAAGGTGACATGGTGGTTATACCTCCACCCAGTCAAAGATCTGCTCATCATTTGCTTTGTCCTCGGTGATGAGCTTCTCAAGTCGCCTGTATAGTTCTTCAGCAGAGAGTTCTTTCTTTGAAAGTGCTTCAGAGGTACAGGAACCATCGGACTCTATAAAGTCCAACTTCTGAAACACAAAATTACAGACATATGAATATAAAAAGGATAAAATAAAAAGCTGCTTCTTTCTCTTCCTGTCACCTTGCCTCTGCTCACCTTCATTCCTGCCTGGGCCTTTGCTTAAAAAAAATAAATAAATAAAAATTCTGGACTGATGGCTAATGTTAACATTTAATCACCATAAAATTTTTACAAGGTAGCTATTATTAGCGCATGAAGAATCTGAAGTTTAAAGAAATCATCCAACTTGCTTAAGCACAGTTTTGTTGTTTTTTAATAGAAAGCAGGCAGGAAGAGAGAAGAAAGCACAAAGTGCTTTCTTTTTTCATTTAGTTGTTCACACTGATTGCTCCCCCCAGGCCCAGACCCAGCAGTATGTGGCTGCATTCTTCAGAGGCGACTGACCCGTGACTACACCACGGTGTGCCAAGCAGTTTTCTAAGTGGTAGAAACTGGAATCTAAATGTAGGTTTATATGACTTCAAATCAGGGTGCCATTTGTTTTCCTTCTCTTGAATATATACCTAGAAGTGGAGTTGATAGGTTTCTAGGGAATTCTATGAGAAACCACCTTTATGTCATTGCCATAAATTACATCTTCATATATTGTATGCCCACTAAGTACGTATTTATAATTGTTATATTATGGATTTGACTTTTAAATCATTTAGGAAACAAGGATCCAAATGATCCAAAACCAGAATTATACTTGCTTTTATATATATACTTAACTTGTTACCTTTATCAGTGATCCTTATTTCTTTGTATAGCTTTAAGTTACTGTCTAGTCTATCATTTCTTGTAGGGTGACAAACTCAGCTTTTAAATATGAGGATGTCTTAATGTTGCCTTCATTTTTGAAGGAAATTTTGCCGGAAAAAAATTAAGTTGAAAATTTAAAAATTTCAGCACTTTAAATATATCATCGCAGCATCTCCTGACCCTAATTGTTTCTGATAAGAAATTAGCTTTGAATCTTTATGAGGATTCTTGGTCTATAAGAAACCCACTTCTTTTTGCTGTTGAAGATTTTTTTGTCTTTAAACAGTGGATGGTCTTTCAGTTTATTTTGGAGTTTGCTGAAATCTCAAATGTGTAGATTCATGTCTTTGAGCAAAGGGAGGTTCTGCATTATTATTTAAATCTTTTTCTGCCCCTTTTCTCTCCCCTGTTTCTGGAATTCCATAATGTATGGCTTGTTGGTGTTCAACAGGCCTTTAGACGCTGTTCATTTTTCTTGATTCTTCTATTTCTCAAAGTGAGCAATTTCTTCTTTTAAAGCCTTGACATATTTAACGGATTCCTTTTCAATATGTATTGTTACAATTCAAATAAAAAGTACCATGACTATTTTAAAACATCCAATGATATTCATAGTTTCAAAGAAAAATGCCAAAACTTTGTTAGCAAAACAATGAATAAAAAGGTGTTCTGTTGCAAAATATCAAAGGCACATTTTCATGGCAGTGTGACAGTAAACTACAGTACCGAATCAGTGACTCCTGACTGAAAATTTTTCTAATTTTTAAAGAAGGAAGCAGGTAAAAATAAAAGTAGGCAGGCAGGGAGGAAGTGAGCAGGGAAGAACCATTTATTTAGTTACTCATTTTAGTTGCTCCCCTACCCTAGCCTGGGCTGTGAACATATGTTCTTGGGCTGTATGTGGACTGCGCCCCAGGCGTGGGCTTAACCCACGAGCTATAAAGGGCGTTACTGACTGAACAATTTTAATTGCTATACTTCCCAATCCATTGATATTTTTCTTCTGCCTGCTTGTCTGTTGTTAAATCCTCTCACTAATTTTTCATTTCAGCTATTATAAATTTTCAGTTTCAGAATTTCTATTTGGTTCTGGTTTATAATTTCTATCTCTTTATTAATATTCTCAATTTACTCATCATCATTCTCCTGGCTTCTTTTAGTTTTTTTGTCCATATTTCTTTCAGCAATTTTGAACATATGTGGGTCTAGTATGTCCAGTGTCTGGGCTTCCTCCGGCATACATTCTATCAGATTCTTTTTTCCATTTGCATGAATTATATTTCATGTTTCTTTATTACTTTTTGTTGCGAACTAGACATAATAAATATTGTAATAGGCTCTCCCTTCCATGGGGTGACTTTTTGACTATATTCCTTCTCATGTGTGGTCACTGAAGCCTGTGACCCATTATTTCCATGGTCAGCCAGTGGCCTTTCAGAGATTTTGGTGAATGCCTGGATCCAAAGAGAAAAAATGGGGAGGGGGAGGAGGGTGGGTAGGAAAGACACATGTGTTGTTTCTTCAAATTCTTTGTCAAACTCCTGCAGGAAGCCACTTCAGCCGGAGGAACTGAAACAATGAACAGGTGCTACTCCAGACTCTCAGGGAACTATTAGGCAGATTAAAAGACACAATACCAATCTCTGGAGGACAAAGTCTTTATTGCTCAGCTTGACACTAGGAAAGCTAAACCAGAAAGGAGGTGCCACCATCTCCCAACCTGTCTGCCACAGGACTGGCAGTTTCTATTCAAAAATACCCAAATCACTGAAATTTACCAAACTTTTTTTTTTTTTTTTTAAAGGAAAGGTAGGAGTAAGACTGAAGGCAACCAGGCAAATGCAGGAAGAGAGAAGAAACACACTTATTTATTTTATTTAGTTGTTCATTGTGGTTGTTCTCCCTCAGCCAGGAGGCAAATCCAAGTCCTGGAAATCTGCGCTTATTCCACCATGGTGTGTCACCAGACTTTTTTCATTAAGCATGCTGTGAGTGTTGCTAGTGCACATCTTTGATTTGCATCCACAGTTCTAAAAACAGATCTTGCCAGTATAATAATGTGGTGGAGTTTTTATTCTACCATTTAAGTACATTAATTTTATTTTCTTTAACTTTGTTTTTTATGGGAAAGGTACAAACAGAAATGAAGGCTAGTAGACAAGCAGGAAAGAAGGGAGAGGAGGAAAAAACAGTTTTTTTATTCAGTTGTTCATCACTGATTGTTTCCCCAGGCCAAGGACTTGAACCGGGGACCTTGGGATGTATGTGGACTATGCCTGGTTTAACCTACTAGGACTCCAGGGCGCACCAGTGGGAATGGTTTTTTTTTTTTTTTTTTAACTATTTCAATTTCTTTAATACATATTTAGTGTATCTATTCTACTTCAATCAGCTCTAATAGTTTGTACCTTTTATGAAATTTTGTTGAATTAATTCGAAGTATTTATTTGCATTAAGATTATTCATAAAATTCTCTTATCCATTATTAGGTGTCTCTATTAGCAATTTGTGCATTCTCTCTTTTTTATTAGTTTGGTTAGAAATTTATCAATTTTTATCTTCTTAAAGAATCAGCTTTTAATTTCATTGACTTTACTGTTTTTCTGTTTTATTGATTAATGCTCTGATCTTTATCTTTTTTCTAATTTTCTGAGGGAGAATCTGGTGGTTTGTGGTCTTCTTTCCTAAATATATGCAACTCAATTGTTAAAAAAAAATTCCAATTTAAGTACTGCTTTAGTCACATTTCACAAATTTTGATATGCTGTGTTTTCATTTTCATTCAGTTCAAAATATTTTTACTGGCATGCCCTGGTGGCCTAGTGTGGATAAAACCACTGGATGCAGTTTACAAACATCCCAAAGACACAGGTTTGAGATCCAGGGCTGAGGAGGATATACCAAGATGAACAACTAAGAAAATGATTTAAAGTAATTCTTCCTCTCTCTTTCTGCTCATCTGCTTCTTTCCTTGATTTCTGCCTGCACGTTTCCTTAAAAACAAAACAAAACAAAACTAAACTATAATATATAAGCATATATTATATATATTTTTTTGTGTGTGTTTTTTTTTTTTACTATCTTTTATGATTTCTTTTTTGATTCATGGGTTGTAAGAATTGTGTTTTAATTTTCTAAATATGTATTGCCTTCATTCTAAAGGTTCATTTAGCTGGAGTGATAATTCTAGACTAACTGATTTTCTTAAGCACTTTGAGATTATTCCACTGTCTTCTGACTTTTATTATCATTTTTCATTTGCAGGTAATGTGCCTCCTCATTCTAGATATTTTAAAATCTTTTGTTCTTAATATTATGCAGTTTCACTAAAATGTTATTGTTCTATGTGATATACATGTACCTTATTTCTAGATTCACATACTTTGTCAGTTCTGGAAAAGTCCCACAATCTCTCCAAATATTACCTCTTCTCTCTCTATTCACTCTATTTTCTCTTCTGGGATTCCAGTTGACCAATGTTAAGACTCTTAATTCCATTCTCTAAATCTCCTAACATCTCTTAGAATTCTTAGTTTCTTCATTTGTCGTATCTGCCCAGTCATTATGACTAGTCTTTTTTGGTTTGCTCGTTTTTGTGATTCTCTTTTTTTATGTAGTGTTATTTTTATATTTTGAGTGATAATTCCATTATCTCAAGTTCTTTGGGATCTAAATTTTATATATATTGCCCATATACTTTCATTTATACTTAAATTGCTTTATTTTATGCTAAATGAACTCTTAGGTGTTAACTCATACATTTAGGTAATGTTTATAGACAGGTAAGTGGACCTAAATTGAGTGTGTTTTCTTCAAAGAGCGTTTGGTTTGCTGCTTCTGGGAGGCATGGCAATACTGAACTGGAAGCAACTCAGCTTCTTCCAAGATCTGTGGCAGCACTTTTAACAGTGTCACTGTGCGCCAGGCCTTTCACATGTGCTACCGTTCAGAGTTCAGGTTTCACCTCTCGATGACCCCCCAACGGGCCCCTATTCTTTTCGTTCTTTGCAAACGTCTTCTACTTTCTAAGAGCTCAGCAATATAGGATGAATTATGCTTATTATAGCAGAAGTGCTTCCCAGTAGGTCTAGACTACAACCCAAGAAGAGGCTAAAGTCCACGGTAACCTGTACTATGTCTTAGCTAGAACAATATACATACTTCAAAGTCATTTTCAAATTGCTGTGCTATTTCTTTTTACTAAGGTTAATTTTTTTTACTCTTATTGCTGATTTTATTGACTACCTTAGCTTTCTTTATCTGTTTTACAATTTTGATTTGCAGGACCTTTTGAAATTTTTATTTAAAGGAAAAGTGCAGGCAGGAATGAAGGTGAGTAGGCAGGCAGGCAGGGAGAGAGGAGTAAGTATTTTTTAAAAATTACTGTAACTGTTCATCTTGGTTTGTTTTTCCTAGCTCTGGGATGTGAACCAGGGTCCTTGGGATGCATGTAGACTGTGCTCTGCTGAAGATGGATCAAACTGCTACATTACCAGGGACACTGAGAGGAGGTTTTTGTTTTCTTTCTCTTCATACTTCCTGGTTTTATGCCTGCCTCTATGTGACCCCCTACAATTCTTTCTTGTGAACCAGGTTATATGGATCATGGAATCTTCTGCATGGTTGTGGACATGTGCGCATCTTGGTTAAGGTTCTATTTCCTGTACCTGTTAATCTACGGAGCCCCCCCATTTGGCTTCATGCAAAAAGCCTGTCTTCAATTCTCTGCCTTGTAAGGAGCACTGCAGTCCACACTAGCCCACAGACATAACTTATGGCTGTCTCCATCTACTTCTAGGCTTGGAGATCAGAAGATCTGCAGTTTTAGCCATTATATCCCTGCTTTATTTATCAATTTCTTTTCAGGTTCATGAAGACATGTAGCTTATTTTCAAAGTCTAAGTCTTTTCAATTTCTTAAAATTTTTTCTCTCTCATCTAACAAGTTAGTGGCCTTTGTGCAGCACTTAAAATGACATCTTGATCATGATTATTATTTTGGCCTAATCTTAATGACTAAAATATTAATGAAATTACTTTTATTTCCTCTATGAAACAGATCAACTACTATCAAAGAGGGAGGCATAAGTCTTGTCCCTACTCACCTGCTCCAAGAGAAAAGTATGTACGTCTTCTCCTTCTGGTAGAAAGTCTTCCCAGCTAACGTCAGCCTCTCTCCACAGGGCTCCCACTTTCTTATGGCTCTAAAGGAGAGACAAGTCCAAACCATTTACTTTTACAATGGAAGAAGGGAAAAGCTGATTTGTTTGAAGTCAAGACTGCAGAACTATAAAGACTGAAAATTCAAAAATTTATCGATAAGAAGTTAATTTCTTAGGATTCTTGACTTTTACATTGAGACATCAGGATACATCTAAATGAAATTGTGAATGACTAAAGTATAGCTATTTAAGGTTCAACAGTGTTTTTAATCAAGATGACTAATTTAGGGAACTGTGTATTGTGTTGGGACTATAAATATAATCACCGAAAAGCAGTCTAATCTTGGGAGTTTATAACCTCAACGTTGTATTTTTGCCTAGATAATGGTATCTGCATCTGCTATTAAAGTTGCCCAATAAGCTTCACTGGAATCCCTCCTTCAGAGCAGACCCTGATTTTGTTGCCCAACATGAGAACGACTAAGGAAGCTGTTGCTCTGAACCAGGAATTAGATGCATTTCAAGGGCAAGAAGCACGATGCTGAGCCGGATAAACAATAGAGAAGGGTTGGTGTCCGCTGAAAAGCTGCAGAGGTAGCATGCGAGTCCGCTGCCTGAATGAAGTGACAACAGCTAAGGGAAATGTCAGACTTCGAGGCTGCAGCTGCCATCTGAAGAACATGCAATAATTATGACACAGAGTAACCTGCCTGAGGCATAGCTGATAACTTGGTAGAGCCAGGATTTAAACCAAGCTGTCTGACTCTGGAGTTTAGGCTCTATGATAATTTGATTTTAGTGTGGAGAAATGAGAATTTACTTTCTGCTTCTAAAAATAAAAAGTTAACAAGAATCTGAGTTTTGTGTAAGGACTACAGTCAAGTCAATAGGCGATGAGGAAGGAATTCTGAATCTATAAATTTACTTTTCAATAAAAATGTTAGTGCCATTAAGCAGAGTATTAATAACAAACAACTAGAACTGTAGGTCAAGGTACTTAATATGTTATCCATGAATAAATATTATACAGATATGATACAGCAGGACTTCTGTAGAATCAGGAAGAGAAATGAAGTATTGAATCTATTTTCAACCAATGCCTATAAAACAATGAAATCAATGTTCTCAATACTTCTGGCTTTGGTTTCAATAAGTCTGAAGTTACTCCTGAATTTTCATGTTCGAGTTTTGCTTTCTTCTGACATCTCTCAGCTAGGTGTTACATCATCTTTGTGAGGCTACACCATTTTCCCCAACTTTTCAGCCTTTTTGATATGACATAGATGATTTCCTGAAACTATTGATTTAGACTTGTCTGTCTCCAGTCTACAAGTTCTTTGAAGGTTTAAGACTCAGATGTTAGCCTAGAGCTTTGCAGAGAACTGTGTAGTTTTTATAAACTAAAATAAATTTAACTTTACATAGATATTCACAATCCTAAGAATCATTTTTACCACCTATTTGTAATCAGATTAGTCTGTGATCCAAAAATGATGACAAATAATTTTATGAATCCCATCTTTCTCTGAAAGAGTTTTCATTGAAATTTATACACACATATATGGTAGGAGTTTTTATTGAAATTTATTTTTTATATATATAATATAGCCATTTTGTTTTAAGGTGAAATTAGCAGGCACAAATAAAACATATCTTGACAATTTATTAGAATGACACCAGATCTAGCTGATCTCTTTTCCCCAAGTTTCAGGAGGGCAAATACATCTCTGGAAGAAATAAGGTTGAAACAGAGAACCTACTCTTTTTTGCTCCCCCAAATATTAAGAGGAAACACAGGGTCTAGTACAGTGATACCTAAGCTATTCACAGATAATTATGCTGTTAAGCCTGACATTCAGTTCCACACTCACCATTTGTTTGCATAGAAGGTGCAGTATTTCAGAAAGCAAGACCCCAGCTCTTCCAACAGGAAGTAAAGGTTTGCTAAACTCTCTGTAAAAGACAGAAGTGATTATGTATCTCTGAACGAGTTCAATGTTCCAAACAGTGGGTAAATAATGTGTGCCCAAAGAACAGGCGCTATGCAACATAAATGACACTGGGCAAGCCAAAGCTCCAGGATAAGCTCTAGGTAATTTTCAGCAGAAGTAGTTCAAAGACTTTAGGTATCCTTTATGCTTCATGGAGAAGCTGCAAAGGGACATAAATCCCTGGTTTCTGCCTTTTTTCATCAACTGCTTCAGTGATAGAGCAATGCAGAGATCCGTCTCAGTAATATTTATGTGTACTCTAATTTAAGACTAAAGGAGAGAAGCACCTAAAGTAACAGGAATTTTCATATTTTAATTCTGAAGCATTTTTAAGAAAGTTGTTCTTTAGAATATGGGACCAATTTTTTTAGTTTAAATCAGTAGTTCCCAAACTATGTCTTATAGGCTATCAGTAATTTTTTCTAAAAAAAGTATTATGGGCACACCCTTGTGGCGCAGGCAGGTGAGAAGCTGGTGTGGAAACCATGTAAAGTTCAAGGACCTGGGTTCCAGACCAAGGGTCCAGGTGAAAAACCAAAATAAACAACTAACTAAATAAAGATGCTTCTTCCTCTTTGTAAAAAAAAAAAAAAAAAAAAAAAAAAAAAGGACTTAAAATTCCTTTTTAAGTTATACTATTAAGTGAGGCAATGCTGAATGTAACAAAGTTGAACCATTTCTGTTGTTTTTTACTGTAGGATCTTCATACTTTTTAATGTGCTATATCTTTTATGAATCTTAAAAAAAAGGAGACACAATTGTATGCAGTTTGTATTAACAGTTTTGGGGGAAATACTAATGTTTGGAAAAAAAGTCTGGGAAGTACTGCTACACAACGGAGCAACAACTTCCCACTCATGTCCAAATGAAGGAAATGTCTCAGATCAATCTCAGTGCCTTTTATTACAATTCAAGTATGTACTACTCAGGTGTCAGTCTGATAAATTATTAATGTAGAAACATAACTTCTTATAGCACTGGAACAATGACAGATATAAAACTCAGGTTAGCATTAAGCTTTCAGGAGCAATCAACTTTAGCTTCAGGATTCTCAAATCCTATCTACGGTCACTGTTAACCTCAGTGGACCACAGGGCTAACATATCCCCAGTAATTCTCCAGTGCAGAACTAGTATAACATTTTCATACCAAAATTAGACACCTTAAAGAGTCAAAGGCTGCATCCAAGTGTCTTCAAAGACACTAAGGGAACAGCACCATCTAGAGAGTCAACTGGTGAGTTTTGTGTCAGATTAACTTGATACGTACATCAGAAGAAACAAGTACAACTTACATGATAAGTTCTCTCATGCAGATTCCGCCTTCTTTTAACATGGGGGTCACCAGTTCAGCAAGATACAACCAGATATGTGGAATATCAATGGCCATGTCATCTGCCAATTCCAATATATCTGAAAAACTGAAGAACAGGGAAAACATTCACATGCAAATGTAATTCAAAAGTTAAGATTAAATAAAGAAACCAAAAAGCATCCCAAATACTTATTAAGCATGTGCGTTGCAGGGAACTATTTCAGGCATAAATAACTGGCAAACGTTCCTGCTCTCAAAGAGCTAATCTGAGTGTGGAGAGAAGAGAGAACGGCAGACTACACCACACGTGCAGAGACAGCGCTCTGCAGAACAGCAACTACGGTACGAGGATGTCCCACTAGACCAAAGGGTGGTCGATAATGGCTCTGTATGGAGGGACATTTCATATATTTTAATGATAAATATGCCTTAAAGAGTTCACCACAGGTGAGTAGCGCATCCTGAGTCAGTCACATGCGCTGACTAAACTCAGTATATTGGAGAGCAGACACCAAGAGAAGACAAGACGAGAAATAATTCTTGTTGTTGGAGAGTTTACAACAGGGAAAAAAAACTATATGGATGTAAGGGTCTGACATATCATCATTACGACATTTTACAAACAGCTGTAAGTCTAAAGAAAAACGAATGGTTTAAGTCTTTCATACTATGAAATATTTCTCAAGGTAAAATAACATGGGATTTAAACATAAAGCTTATTAGGGAGATCAATACAAAGTGTCAGTACAATCTTACTTAGCTAAAAACTATAGCTATTCATTTAGAAGTATAAAAACATAATTTAAGACTATTTATTATTCCTATATAAACCACATTAAAAAATACAAAAACAAAAATGAAATTATCTATCGAGCTAGTCAGAAGTATGACTACTCAGAAGCTGGCATCTTAGCAACAGTGACATCCAAAGATGCATCTTTAGATGTTCTCCCAGAATACCAGATAAGGACAGAGATCTTATTTTGTGACTAAATAAACAAAAGGCAAGGCTTTCCATCACTCCAATGAAACAGTCTCTCTGGATAGTATGAACTATTTATAACTTGACCTTTAGAAATAATTGAGAAAGTCAGGTCTATTTGTAAGAAGGCTCTAATGGATGACATGGACATCACTTCATTTCCATCTTATAAAAAAATCACCAGGCCTCTCCAGTTAAGAAAGAATAGGGATCCTTCATAAGGGTCATGGACTAAGAATAGCCTAGTTTGGTCTATCAGAAGTTAGGTATGGAGCCACTACATTATCTCTAAATGCAGAAGAAACCAACGGCACAGAAAGCTGCAAGTTACTGAGATACAGAAGTATTAATCTCATTTTCTGTCTAAACAAAAGGTTGTCTTTGTGGTAATATTGCCAGCAACTGCACTATTACCAATGAAGTGTGGACAGTCTGAATGTGACACTTTTTCCTCAGGGAATCCCACAAAAGGAAATATAAATGTCTCAGATAATTTAGAAACCAAGAGAGAACCTTCAGGCAAAGGCAATGAAGCTATATAGCACACTTTCTGGGGTCTTCCCAGGTCTTCATCAACTATAGAGACTGAAAATGGTAACCAGTAATATAACATTCTCATTTCCAAAATTTTCTGATGAATATATCATAATACCCAGGTAAAAAGCAAATAATTATAAATAGTTAACTATAGTTTCTAGGGATGTAAAACTGTTCAAATAGGTTAGAGGCAGACGTTAATCTGTGATGGTATCAAAACCAAACTTTATTTTCTCTTTATCATTTATAGTGGCTGGTTATTAGCATGAACCACAGATTCCTCTTGTAAAACTGGGGAACCAACCTGGCCTAAAGGCCAAAAACCACAGCAGCTTTTGCCAAAGATTCTCACTAATTGAACTGCATAAATCAATAAAAGAAAACTTCATAATGATCCTAGAAACAAGTATACATTTTCCCAGGACCAAGGACAATGTTATTATTCTTTATAAAATCATGTGAGTATTTATTCTCAAGTGCATTCAAGTTTGCCACTTAATGGTTAACACTATTCTATGAGGTTGAGAATATCTAAAAATATACAGAGGCATTTCATTACAAACATATTCAACTTAAATGAACATAATATGAACTTAGTAAAAAGATCTACAAAGAGAAAAATAGGGTGTAGAATTCTTACAACCAATTCACCAATGAGCACATGTCCCAAGTGAGTATAAGATTGGAGATGTTCAGTCCTGAAGAGGCCTTAGTCCCTGTTTCCTTAGAAAGTGGGCACCTGCCAGTGGTAGGTATGATTCTATGTTTATATTTGCATGACATGGCCCCCAGACTCATTTTTTTGCCACATGCAATTTTCATGACCGTAAGCACTGATTTTAGAACCTAAGCCTGGGTAAGAGTCTGTGGGCACCACAAAGAACCCAATCCATGCACTTCGTGCTGACGGTGTTATCATAAAGATACCAGAACTGGACCAAAGGAAGATACACCATCAGTGAGAACCAGATTTCATCACACCAGTCCTTATAATGAAACCTACCTGGAATAGACTACATATGACTAACACCTTGGAGTTATATATCCTTCTATGGGGCTAGAGTGGACAGACAAACATTTCCTGGCAAAAATAAGGTTTATTGAAAGGATAAGGCTTTAGGTTTTAATCAAATTTACTAGAATTTTTCTCACAAAGAAAAACATTTTTCTCAAAGAACATGTACAGGTTTACATGCACAAGGACTGATGAGAGTTTTAGAATCTCCCTGTGGTTCAGGGGTCTCTGCTAACCTTACAACATTATAGGTCTAACAATAATATATTAAAAATCAGGAGACAATCTCTATGCCCTAACAAACGATAAAGCACCATCATATATTACACATCAACTTATTAGGGTGGACACAATTTTAGCCTATGGGAAAAGTGAAACACTTCAAAAGACCTGTACTTCTAAAATTAATTACTACTAAAGAATCTAGTAACTGAATACTACTCTTGAGGACACTGACCCTTTGAAAAAGTCCTGTTTGCTGAGTTTCTCTGACTGTACCAGCTGATACAGTAACTGGCCCATGTGATCCCTGGTGATTTGGCTCCTTTCCAGGGTGAATTCCACTCCCATTTTCACAAACACGTGCAGCAGGCCCTGGGCATTCAGCTCCTCCACACACTGCATGGCTTCCTGTTCAAACAGGAAACAAGAGTTTACTTCAAAATCTGGATAGCATGATCAGTGTGTTAAGGTTTACTTATGACACATTCAGTAGAGCTCTACTAACAAGACAGCTTTCATATTTTTGAAAAAAATGTAACTCAGTGACATGCAGGTTGATGCAGACAACATGAGCCATTTAAAAATAAAATAATAGGTACGTCCTGGTGGCTCAGGTGCTAAGTTGGTGACTGGGGTCCTAACCCATGCTAAGCTCAAGCACCTGGGCTCTCAGCTGGACCCAGGGGAAACAACCAAAACAAATGTAAACAAAGAAATAAAAGTGTTTCCTTCTTCCCTTCCTTTCTTCCTTCCTTCAAAATGATTCTTCCTCCTTGCCCATCCCTCTTTTAACAACACAAAAAAAGTCAACAAAAAAACGGTATCATTTTAAGCGTAACATGATAAGGTTAACAATTTTATTAATGATCACTCAAGGAACAAGATTATAAAATGTATTTTCCTATAGAATGTTTACCTATTTTAAGATTATTAAAAAACTGGAAATGGTGTATTATGAAATAGAAATTCAAAGGCCATAATATGGTAATTCCATCTGGGTATGTTAATATCTTCAAACTCTTCAATGAAAAAGGTTTTCCTTCATAGGAAAGTTAGTTTAAGTAATACCCTCTAGGAAGTTCTTGAGGTGGGGGGGCCTGTGAACTGGTTCTTATTATCGGGTGATCAGATGAGGTCCCTCTCTTTGATCAGGAAGGTAAAAGCCTAACAGGCTCCCTGGATCAACAATACAGCAGTGTGACTCCCTGCTCTCAGCTATCTATTTATCCAAAATCCTTTGGTTCAACCTCTGAAGTGAAAAGCTATTCTGAAGGGGAAGACACGTTGGAGAAGGGTAGCCTACTGACTGAAGAAGGGAATAAGGTCCGTCTCAGTGTCTCAATGCTGCTGTCTTTCCCCACTAGTACTTATTTAATACTTCTCCTGCATCTTTCTAATCTAAGAAACTTCAAATCTATAGACAAAGTATAGGAAAACGTATACCTATAATATATACCTATGCACCTTTTTTTTTTTTTTTTCTTGAGAGAAAGGGAAAGGAAGAAGAACCATATTTTTTAAGGAAAAAAGGAAGAAGCAGCTTTACTTATTTTGGTTGCTCTCCCCAGACCAAGGTCACAAACTCAGATCCTTGGGCTTTAGCTGGTTCCTAGCTGTTGGATTAATGCCTGAGCACCAGAGTACCACCTATGTACCTTTACATCAATTTATGTACATCAATTATTCATGTTCTCTCTATATCTCTAAGAAATTTGAAAGGTACAATGTCAATATAAATGCCTGATATATAGTACATATCAGAATTTCTACAATATACCTCAAAACCCAGTAATACAGCCTTTTGTTGTTGCTGTATTAAGATCCAGCTGAAACCCCACATCACATGTCTCTTGACTCAGTTAATCTACTCAGTTCCTTCTTGCTCTTTGTTTTTTATGGCAATGGCACTCTTAAACATTTAGGCCAGATGATCGGCAATACTGTTTCTTATAAATTTATACCTTTAACCAATCAATACTTTTAAATTCATTCTCATCTGCACCTCACACACAATGATACTGTGTTAAATATATTGCCACTCATTCTTTTAATTTCTAAGTGCTAGAAGGCTGCTTCTATTGCCTACACTCATTCTATCCTTGTGCTTTTTACTCACTTTGAGCTTACCATCATCATCATAATGCTTTTTCAACAGGGAATGGGTAAGAATGCAAATCAGTAGTCATTCCTTAGTATTTAACCTAAAATGATGAAGTGTCTTCCTAGGGGAATCTGCATATAAAGTCAATTAACTATATCATGGTACTCCCGATGCCATTAGCATTTCAGACGCTTGTCCCTCTCTCCCTGATTTCCTTATGGTTTGATTCTTTTTGTCTTTGAGCTCTCAGTTAAAACGACCTCCTATAATCTCAGTGATTGCTTAATCACTGCTATCCTATTACCTAATTTTATTTCTCTATATGGAAACATTTTGTTTTTAGAGTTTGCGGCCAGCTTTGCCTGCTTCTCCTACTAGAATTTAAGTTTCACGAAAGCAGACTATGTTGTTCTCTACATATATTGTAGTATGTTCAGGCAGTACTGTCACAGTTTACTGAGAAAATTTTAGGAACTCAATAAATATATGGCATAGAAGTTAAAAACACAGGTTGTGGAGTCAGACAAATGTATGCTTGAACTGACTCAGACATTTATTACTGAGTCTGTCAGACTTAACTTCCTATCATAGAGGTACTCTGGGACTGCATATAAAATGTACATAAAAGTATCTGGCACATTTCTAAATGCAAAACAAAGGCTCAATAAATACTAACTTGCATTGTTAATAATAATAGCACCTACTAAGATGTTAAAAAAGCACTTTTCCCTATGATGAGCTCTGCAAGCCTTTAGACGACACACTAATACCCTAATGGTACCAAGATACAGTTCATATGCTTACAAGCCTGGCTTTGAATCCTGAGTCAATCACTTAGCAGTATGACCTAGAGCAAGTCACATCTTTGAGCTCAGTTTCCGTACCTGTAAAAATGGCTATTATAATATTAAATTAGGAGGGTGTTATGAGGACTGAATGAATTAAACATCTAAAATACATACAACAGCAGCTAGCACACAGTAAGCTCTCTCAGTCTATGCCTGACAGTTGTTACTGCTCTACAGCAAAGCCACCTTGTACACTGATGGCACAAAGCAATTCCCGAGTCATAACTGACTGCCTAGTGTATGCTGCATGCCAAGCTCAAGATTCTTGAAAGAGCTCTCTTAGGGGTACATCCTGTGGCTCAGGTGGCTGAGATGCTGGTCCAGAACCAGGGTGAAAAACAAAAACAACGACAAAAAGAGTCTTCTTGTTGAGCTTATGTATCACTAACATCTTTTTCTCCTTATTTGTCCAATTCATCACAGGGTCATACTTTCCCCCTTCAACACAGAATCTATCATTAACTGACTCAAATTATTTTTAAAGACAATCTCCACTGCTTTCGTCCCTTTTTCTTTTTTTTTTTAATGCGTTTTTAACCTTTTCATTTTCTTTCTTTCTTTTTTTTTTTGTAAAGGAAAGGTGCGGGCTGAACGAAGGTGAGTAAGTAGGCAGGCAGGAAGAGAGAGGAGGAAGAAGTATTTTTTACTTATTAAATTGTTCCTTTGGTGGTTCCCCTAACCCCAAGTCATGAACCCAGGTCCTTGAGCTTTATGTGGATGCTGTAGCCAGGGACTTAATGCCTGAGTCACCAGGGCGAACCTTTCCTACCATCTTAAAATGCAGATCAAGAGAAGGTCAAAATTAAGGACAAGTGAATTACAAGTGAAGTCTTGAAATGTTTCACGTAGTCTGACCCTGGCACATGGCTTACTTCTTTGTGTCTGCTTTCTACTTAGGGAATAAAGTACTATATATAAAGTAACGATTAAATAAAGTTAATATGAAAAATGACAATAAAATGACTGTAAAGATCATGACAGGTAATATAAAGGGATCCCAGGAGAGCGTCATAATGATAATCTGTTGTTTTTCATTCATCTGGTTATCTCACAGCGGGGATAAATTAGTACACTCAGTCGCTCTTCCTGTACTTGATCTTGTGAACTAGTTATCAATTTGAGAGTACTTGGCAATATGCATTAGGACCTCGTAAATCGAAGTGGGTAAGACTTACATTACTCATTCTACATCTTATCAGTGACACATGACACTTATCACATGACAACCGACTGAGACCAGAATCCAATTATTATGTCTTTCTGTGCTGTTTTCTTTTTAAAAACATTTATCATTTATTTACCTTAAAATCATTAATGTGCAGAAATTCATCGATGATAGATCTGGACTTCCTCTTCATCTCCTCTTCTGATAAGGCAGGTTTTTCAGGCACCAATGTTGCTGGAATTTCTGCTTTTGCTATTATTAGCGAGGTTAAAAAAGTGAGAAAGTGAAAATGACAAAAATTATCATTAATATGGTAGAATTATAGTTTATATTATTTATGTATTGTTTGTTTTTCAGTAAAGGCATTATAAAAGTACACGAATCTGACAAAGCAAGCACCTAAAAGCAGGATATAAAATATTTATCTTAGAATATATAGTTACTAAGTAAGTTAATAATCTACAACAATTGAAAGGATATAGGGGTGCTGTGCCCTGATGGCTTAGGGGTTTAGCACCAGGAGCAGTCCACATACATACTGGGTTTGTGATCCCGGGAGGGTTTGGGGTGGAGGGGTAAGAAAAACAATGAAATAAAAATGCTTCTACTTCCTCTCGCTCTTCCTGCCTGCCTTGCTCTTAAAACAGAAAAAAGGACACAGGGGCCTAACGTTTTACAATCAGTTCTTCTGCTCCTTTCTGCATTTGAGCCCTCCTACTTGTTTCAGTGATAAAGAGCACAAGAGGCCTGCACCACAGAGCCCTGGAGACGCTGCATTTGGGCGGCTGCTCGGCCACGCCACGGTCCCCACTACCACTTTTGTACTTTCCCACTATTCCACATCTATCCTTCCTGAAGGGTTTAATTTCTACTGGGCCTTCAGACCCGAGGTAAGTCTTCCTTGACATCCTTCTTTGCCAATTCAAGATAGGTTCTTTCAGTATTCTCTTACAATTATGTTTTCCTTAACAGCATTTTTCTTAAAAAAAAAAAAAAAAAAAAGAGATGAAGGAAGGGAGAGGAGGAAGAAGCTTGAAGGGCGAGAGGGATGGAAGAAGGAAAAAACATGGATGTTTTTATGTGGTCATCTGGTTTCATACCCGGGTCCCCTGGGCTGCACATGGTCTATGTACCAGTATCTCACTTGCCTGAGCCACAGGGGGACACCAATAGCATTTTTCTAAGTTTGTACTTATATATTTTATTTTGTGGAATTATTTCATAAAGTTTTCCTGACCGCCAAGACTGAAGGCTGAGTGGAGGGAGGCAGTGCCCAGAGGTCACAAGGTGTTCAGTGAGCACGTACTGAATGACCATATGCCCTGGACAGTAAATACACACAGGGCAGTAGAGCTACTACTTCACTCAATGTAAAGAGCATTTATGTTCAAGTCCTGTCTTGTTATGCTCCCAAAATACCTCACATAGTTAAGAAAGCAATGGTCCCTAAAGCTAAGAGATCTGAAATCCGATCTTAATTTTGGAGACGGCATTTCAGTTTGCCCCTGAAATCCATTTAGAAATTAAAGTTATGAAAAACAATTTAAATGGTAAAACAGGTCAATCGCCACTGAAGGATGCATGTCACATACCCCTGGGTTTGAGTCCAGAGTCTGGAAGGGAAACGACCAGGGTGAACAGCTAAAATGGAAATAAAGGAAAATTCCTTTTCTCTCTTCCTACCTGCCTGCAACTTTCCATTATATAAAAAAAAGTTAAAAATATGAAAATATTATAAGCAACCAGTATTATTTAATTATTAAGATTTAAAAGATGCTGAAAGTGATCTTTTAACTACTTTTTACCATGGCCACTATCATTATAATGACATCTAACACCTGCTGAAAACTTTGTATTTATCATATAATGTTCTAAGTATTTACATGCATTAACTTCTCACTTAATCTTCATAATAACCCTATAAGGTAGGTATGCTTATTATTCCCACTGTCAGATGAGGAAACAAACACAGACAGGTTAAACACATCAGGTAATTTTCAGAACATTGTCTGAACTGGTTCCCTAGACTTATACATGCTCACACAAAAACACGAAACTGACTGAGGAAGAGAAGGTCAAAACGATGACCTGATTTATTTTCTTTAGTGGCTCAACAGTGTTAGAATTTTCATAAATTTGAGGGGCTTTACAGAGTATATATATGCATTCTTACATCAAGGTACAGTGGGGTGTTATATAGGGAATTTATAAGTGGTTTGAGTGTTTAAAATACAAGAATACCTTATAACCATAACATTTAATAGGAAAAGGGGGAAGTTTATAAATTCTGAGTAAAGGGGTACCTAGAGAATGAAAACTATGTTAAAAAACTACCAAGAGGCCCTGGAATGTGTGCGTGTGTGTTGCTATCATGTATTGATTCTGAATTCGACTTAGACATAAAGTTTCCTTTGTCTATTTTCTTGCGAATTTTCAATTTTCTTTTCCATATCCCTCTTACCTGACTCCCTGGTTTTGATTCGGTCAGCCTCAGTGCTATTCCTTTCGACATCCATGCCTCCTGTAAGCTGTTTCACAGTCTCCAGCATCTCTCTCCGCTGTTCTTCTTGAGACTGATTGTCTAACACGTCTTTACTGCTGCTGCCCCTCATGAAAGTGTTTGGACGAGCTGCTGCAGAGGGAAGGGGGGGCTTGTCGTTCTTCTCCCTGCCCAGGCTTCCACGGCTGAAAAAGACAAAGTAACGCTTTTCAGAAGAAAGATCACCCAAACTCCTACGAGTACAAATCACTAAACAAGTAACCTTAGATGTGAGGAACCGTTTCAAAGTATATTTATATGAACAAGTAAAATCAGTGCTTTAATATCAGGGAATATTAAAATGTTGCAACATTTTCTTAAATATTAAAGGGATATATTCAAAAGTTTTATATATAATGGTGATTCTTTACCTTAGTTTTTAAAAATCTTATAATTAAAAAAACATAGAGCAATGAATGCATAAGTGAAAAGGAACCAGAATACCAAAAAACATGTATTACTATCTCAGAAATAATACAATGGTATTTTATTTATTCGAATATATGGGAAATATCTGAGAACCAAATAGTAGAGGGTTTTGAATAGCTGAGTCACACACGTTAGTCACCGTAGGAGAGACTCTTCCTATTTCTCTATTTAGACTTGGTTTAGACAATTCTAACTAGTCGGGCAACAGTTCCTTGGCCAGTGGCAGACCAAAAGCAGGCATTTAAAAGGGAGAGGAGAGGAGAGACTTGAATGTGGGAAAACACGCACAAGGACTCAAGAAGAAGTGGTGTCGCAGGTGCCTTCACAATAAAAATGATGCTGAACGATAGTTCACGTCATTATTAAAAAGCTGGCTTGAGCTAAGTATATATTTTTTTAGAAGCCAAGGAAATAATAACATAGCTTAGAATGTCCAACTAGCCAAAGCTTTTAAAATAAGAAAAATAAAGTTTCAGAGCTTAAAGAAAACTTCAGCTCTAAAACGCTATGTACAAACTTTAGTTCTCTGTAACTATGGACTACAGGTCTGATCCATTCTCCACAGACAATTCAATGGAATACTTGATTGCGTGAATTCTATAAAAATAAAAGTAGAGGACAGAACACAGACAGTATTGAAACATTAAAAAAACCCTCAAATATACTTGAACAGTGGGACAGAGAAGCGTAGCTTGAATAACATCCTTTAGTTGAACATCGTTTCGTTACAATGCTGGTGAGAAAAACCAGTACTGAACTGATGATGCTACCAAGGCTCTGACTTCAGAGTTTTACTTAAAGTTGCAGTTTTAAAGAACCTATCGAGGACACTAAGTGAGGACTGACTCACTGTATATGCATAAATCGTCATTCCACCCACAAGCTTGAGAGTGCTAGTAATCTAGAGCATCCTGAGTCGTTATTTTGGAGAGCTCTAAACAGGCCTCCAGGGCTCTTTGTGCAGGCCTGGCTTTAGGAGCAAACGATCAGATATTTGCCAGATAACTTGTCCTTCTTCCTTTCCACCCCAACCCAAGTCCACCACTCAACAGCGTTCTTATCTTGGAAATTACAGATTTGAAGATTAAAGGAGGAAAAATAAAAGGAAATCAACAGTAGGGATGAAGAGAACCAATTTACAGGATTGTCAGCAAAATCTGGACGGGTACGGAGACTTGAGTGCACGTGAGTGAGAGAGAAGCAGAGCAGTCTTGAGTTAACATCGAGAGGAGCCTTCTTACCTGGTTAAGGTCCTTCGGGAATCAAACTCTAAAGGTGTGGATGATGTAGAACCTGAGGGTGCTGGAGGTTGCAAAGCAGAGAATCTGTTTAAACTGGAAGCACTTGATCGTAAGGCATCTATAGGTATTGAAGATGAAGAAAAAATACATAAATCACACGACTAAGACGCACCTTCCAATCCATCTGCCTCTCTGGGTTGGGGACTGGAGACCAGGCAAGCCTGACAAGGTGACACCAGTCTCCGGTTCACATACTTCTAGAATTTATAAATTTTTGGACAATACGACCATCTGCTCCTTTAAAAGCATAACTAGACATTCTAGGCAAGGCGTGGAGGTAGGAGTGGTAAACAGGGGGGAAGACAAGCAAAAATAAAGCAAATTACTTCACATTAAAAAGCTTTTAATATAAATGTTATGATTTATGTAAAAATTATATAAAGTTATTTAAAACTATGCATGTAGGTTTAAGTGACTAATGAGACTTTAAATTTAAAGAAAAAAGGTAAAATTACTTAGGAGGCAGAAAACATGGGAAGGCGGTTAACACTAAAATATCTTTTACTTGGACATCTGCAGGTATTAAGATTTATTTGTGCTTTTTCAAACATTTCAGAACTAAAATAACTTACGAGTCTCAGTAATTTCTTCAATTATACTGAATTTGTAGAAAAACCAACAACGAAGGAATCTAACAGACTGAAATCTAAAATAGCCTAACTGAATTCAAAATTTAAAAACGCCCCAGGATTCTTACTGAGGGAGAAACCCTCAATTTATGTCAGTCACAGAGGCCACCAGCAAGCTTGGGCAATATTAAACTGAGAATGAACTACAAGGCAAGAGCTCACAGGCCACAGCCCGGCCCAAGGGTCTGACTCCATTCTTACCAGTCTCGCTCGCCTTCGCGCCACCACTGCTACCTTTTCCCCAGCTGCCCAGCTGTGCTTTGGGTACCAGCTGAATTTTCTCATCAATTGTGGGCTGTAACATAAATAACCACAAACAGATTATACAAAATATTCTAGAAGAATAGCATTTTATTAGGTAAGACTGGTTTACAACACTATATATAACATATAATGTATATAATAAAGTTTGAGGGGTGCGCATTGGTGGAGTAGCTTTAGGTCAGCCTGCCACCTCTGAAGGAGTATAGTCCATACACATTCCGAGAGCCTGGGTTCAGGGGAGCAACCAACGTGAACAACTAAATGAAAATAAAATAAAATGCTTCCTCCTTCTCTCTTCCTGCCTGCCTGCCTGCTTACCTTCATTCCTGCCTGCACCTTTCCTTAAAATAAATTTCTTTTTAAAGTTTAAGGAGTGCAGATTCACTCTTCGTCAAATATATGACATCACGGCATATCCACCACCAAATCTGTAATACTCCTCTACTTCTATCCGCAGGTGGGGAGTATTTCCTCCTTCTTTACTCCTACCCTGCACCCTTCTCTCTTTTGGTAACTCAGTTCTGTTGTCAAATTTCAAGTGTTATTTTTTGCTTTGTTTGGTCTATTTAATTGCTTTATTTCTTTACATCTCACATTGAGTGAGATCATTCAGAATTTGTCTTTCTCCTTTTCACTTTACATAATCTCATCTAGGTCCATTCATATTGTTGCAAACAACATGATTTCATCTTTGATTTTTTTTTTTTTTAAATAACTGAGCAGTAGTTGGCTCGGTAAATTGTGCTTCAGTGAGCATAGAAAAGATGCATGTAGCTTTTTTACCTTAGCCCATTTTTTTTTTTTTTGAGACTTAGAAGTGGAATTACTGTATTATAGCGTTATCATATTTTTAAGTTTATGAGAACCTCCATTCTGTTTTCTGAAGTGAACACTCCTTTTTCTCTAGCACCTCCCTAACACTTAACTGTTCCTAGTCTTTTTGAGGTAGGCCATCCTCAGAGGTGTGAAGTGACAGCTGTCTCACTGTGATTTTGATTTGCTTTTTCCTAGTAGTAAGTGAGGATAAGTATTTTTATGTGCCTACTGGCCATCTGTATATATTATTTGGAAAGTGTCTATTAGATCTTTTGCTTTTTGTTGGGTTTTGTTTTTGTTGAATTTTATTAGTTCCTTATGTACTGGACCTTAACTTCTCTTCAGATGTATGATGTGCATCTTCCACTGGCTGTTTGTTCTCACAATAGTTTCTTTTGCTGTGCAGAAGCTTTTGGGTTTAATGCAGTTTCATTTTAAAAATATGTGCTCCTATTTCCCTTGCCACTGGAGTTGAGGTATCTGTTATAACTTCTATCATTTCTGATTCTAGCTTTTACAGTTTTCTCGTTTTTCCTTAGCATGCCTAAATCAAAACTTCGTCAATTTTGTTTACCTTTCAAAGAACCAGCTCTTGGTTTTACTGATATGTTGTCTTTTTGATTTCTATTTCATTTACTTCTGCTCAAATTTTTATTATTTTCTTCCTTTTATTGACTTTTGGTTAATTTGGTCTCTTTTAGCACCTCTGGGGTAGGGTTCCATAGTTTGGGAGCTTCCTCATATAGGTCTGTGCTGCCATAAACTTCCCTCTTAGTACTGCTTTTGCTGTGTCCCACGGGTTGTGACAGCTGGTGTCTTAACTTTCATTTGTGTATTTATTTCTCCTTTCATTTCTTCATTTACCCAATATTTACTCCCGTGGCATGTGGTTTAGCCTCCACATGTTTTGGATTTTCCCAACTTTCTTCTTCGGGTTGATTTCTAGTATTTCTAGTATTGTGCCACTGCAGTGACACAAGACATTTATATGATTTCAATCTTCATAGATTCATTGATCCTTATTTTGTATCCCAATACATGGTATATATATCCTCGAGAATGTTTAATGTGCACCTGAAAAAAATGTGATTCTACTGCTTTTGGGTGGAATGTTCTGTAAATGTTTATTAAGCCCATCTGTCTAATTTGTCAATTAAGGCAGTTGTTTCCTTGCTACTTGTCTGCCTGAGTTATCGGTTGCTGCACGTGTGGCGCTGAAGTTCTCCATTACAGCGCTGCTACCAGTGTCTGTCTTTAATAATTGCAGTATGTATTCTGATGCTTCATCAGTTCATCAGTTGGCACATTTATGCTAATAAGTGTTTTGCTTTTTTGCAGACTTGTCTGGTCTCTTTTTAAGACGGTGTGCTTGGTGTGCTAAATACAGCAGTTTATGATGATTCTTTTTACACAACGATTCCCAGTGATTTTAAAAAGAAAAAGAATACACAAACTACAAAATTAATTTGTTAATTTCTTCATATGATTACTAGAAAACAAATAAAAGACAAAATGTTCACCTTACTTATTATAATGAACAACTTCTGCTGAACACAAGAAAATTCTTTCCTCTTACTGCTCATGAATTCTTGAGAGAAGTGTGTTAAATCTTTTTCACAGAATGATTTCTAGTAGATTTGTGATTTCATTTAGGTCTTGACTATGGCAAGCCATTAATTCCTTTCACGGTTAAAGGTACAGAGGTTTGTTGCTTCCTCTGCGGAGCTGAAGATACCACTTCACAAAAGGCTGAAACTGACTACGGCTTCTGAAGTTCTTTGTTACCATCTCTTTTATATGATATCTCATACCTTTTAAGAACTAATCTAATCACTGTCCTTTACTATAAAACCTCATATAAACAGAAAGGATAAATGCCAGGAAAAGTATGTAAGAATACTCAGATAGAGACCTGTAGAAAAGTGTCTGCATGAAAAAGCCATATGGAATATGGATATTTTATATGAACAAGAAGTAATTTTGAGTCATATTTTAAAGTTTTTATAAATTGTGTTTTAGATATTACTTACCTTAGTAATTTTCAAGAATTTTGAGGGGTCCAGTACCCGACTATTCTTGGCCCCTTGGACAGTGTTCCACCCGCCTTCCTCTACTCTCTGGGTGCCTACAGGAAGAAGAGAGAGAGTCAGTTGCGTCTGTCCCAAGTCAACAGACAGTGAAAGAGTGATAGTATTTTCAAATCAGCAGCCCAATCAAAACCAAGGAAAAAGCGAAAAAAATAGTCAAATTATTGCTAAGAGTTTTTTAATACCCACAACATGAAAATATCAAACCAAAGTAACTTTATTTTCAACTCCCATGAAACTTACTGGCCTAAAAGAAATCAACTGATACAAACAGATTCAGTGCTAGACATGGAATCACCAAACCCAGTATTTAGATTAGTACACATAAGAATAAGAATAAAGATGGAAATTATTTATTTCAAAGTTTATATCATTCAATCGTATCTAATGAAAGTCTACTTTGATCATTACCCCAAAACCTGCTTCTCCAGTCTTTCAGCTGATCAGTTAAAGAATCTTGACTCCTCCTCTCATGCATCATACTATATTTATTAGCAAATCTTCTCATTTTAACCTTTGCAATATATTTAACCTCTGGCTCCTTTTAACTACTACCAATACTTCCAATTTGGTTTAAGGAAGCAACATTTTCTGGATTAGTAAAAAAAGCTCTTCATCTGCTTTCCATGCTTCCACCCTTACTTGTTTTCATTATGGCAGCCAGTATAATCCTTGCTAAGTTTAATTCAGGTTTCTCCTCAGAACACTTGCTATCTCTCCATTTGACTCGAAGACAGATTCCTTATAAATGGTCTACAAGCTATGAACAATCCAAATCCAGTTCCTTGCCTCTCAGACGAGACCCATCTCCCAATCACTCTCCCCCAATGCCCACTGCTCTAGCCATAACGTCTTCTCCTTGAAAATGATGCTTCAGAAGGCCTTTGCTCTTATTATTTTCTTTCCCCAAACATTCACATGACATAACTATCTCCCTTGCTTCAGGTCTATGTTCAAATAATACCAACTTTAATAGGCTCCCCAAACTCCCTATCGAAACTTGCAACCCCTCTACTCATGAAGCTTTTACACTCCCTACTCTGTCCCTCTCTGATTATTTTTTTTTGTACAAAGTTAATACAACAGAATTATTTATTCTGTATAATAATTGTTTATTGTTTTCCCCTGCCCAATTTAGATATAAGCCTCAAGTGGGAATGGACTTAAAATTTCGCTCCAGGCTTGTTTATTCCTCTTTGTATGTTTATTTTAATTTCATGACTAAAATCCTCCTTTCCCATCCAAACAGCTAACCTGTACCAAGATGTAGTTCAAATGACCCTTTTCCAAATAAAGATCTCTTCCAGTTCTTCTCTTCTTTGAATTTTAACCACCCTAACAGAGAATACAACTTCTAAATAATACTACAGCTTCAATGTGAGGGATTCATGTTCCCTTTGTTTTTGGCTTTCCCAGATAAAGGCAAACTCTTAGAGTGAAAAAAATCTCTTTCAGTTCTTTTTAGATGTCTCACCAATATTGAGTCTTGCTGAAAACTGACTTTGATGTAGCCAAAGAAATCAGGCTTTGCTGCTGCATTCTCTGCTTTTATTCAATGAACAGGCATCAGGTGAAACTGCTTCAACTTACCAACTACTAGTCTATTCTTGGGATTCTCTTTCTGCTCGAATTTCACATCTAAACATGGACATCTTAAAAATCTGACCATGAAATTCCCAAGTTCTCTGATGTTCCAGTGGATTCTACCCCTCTCACCTGGTCTTCTCTTCTCTTTGGTCATGAGCTGCTGGACCTTTCTTTGCTCTTCTTGTTCTTCTATTTTAGCCTCTTTGTGAATCTGTTCAATTGTTTTAGGTCCCTGGTCTGCTCTTCGAGATACCCAATTACACTGAAATATGAGAAAATGAGATTACCAGCTAGATAATGAAAAAGGAATTTTTTTTTTCTTTTAAGGAAAGGTGCAGACAGGAATGAAGGTGCATGGAGGCAGAAAGAGAAAGGAGGAGGAAGAACTTTATTTTTTTATATCGCTGCTCACACTGGTTGCTTTTCCCTAGACCCAGGACTTGCTCCTTCGGAGGTGACTGACCTAATCGCTGCTCCACCAGGGCGCGCCAAAACACCAATGTTTTTTGAAAATCTGTTTATGCTTTTCACTGCTGGGAAAGTACACGTACTTAAAAAATTATGAAAATATGGCAGCTTTTCATCTCATATATGGCACTATGTACACTTTTGGGATTAGAGCTAAAGAATTGGTTATTCTCAATAAACAACTGTGAACTACTACATAACAAGCATTCCGATTGCTGATGGATTAAAAAAAAGAAAGTGAAAGACTGACCCAAATGTTTTTCGTTTAAAAAAAAATTATGTTGTATATTTGAATGGTGAGAGAAGCAGCAGTAAAAATATCAGGATTCTTTGGTCCTACCTTAATCTCAATAAATGAATTCCTTTTCTAGTTCATATTACACTCCATGGGTGTTCTAAATTGAAGATAGCTAGCATTTTTTTTTTTTTTTTTTTTTTAAGGAAAGGTGCAGGCAGGAAGAAAGAGGAGGAAGAAGCACTTTATTTTGTATTTAGTTCTTAATCGTGTATGTTCTCCCCAAGACGCAAGTGCCTGGGAGCATGCGGACCGCACTCAGAGACTGCAGCACACCGCGACTCCACTAGGGCACGCCATTATTTTCCTTCTTCCACCTCCTGGCTCTGGTGGTCTACACAAACTGTCGTGCTGTTCTGCCCTTTAGCCATCCTTTCTACTAAGACAAACAAGCTGTTTCCTGATAATCGTACTTCTGTTTTTGCTTCCCTTCCCAGACAGAGTCCCCAAATCGAATCTAAGTACAAGTAGTTAACAGCACAGGTGAAGTTTTCATACTCAGAACAAACGGGTTTAAATTAGATGGGAATTCTGATCACTGACGGTGGTTTTGGAAATAAGAAGGATCCTGAAGTCACACGTGGGATCAGCAAGATAAAAATCCATCATCAGTGCTGTCAGGTCTCAGCAGGGCAGGGAAGAAGTGGGGCCTATAGTCACTTCTTCTAGTTTAGGGTCAGCTGCAGTATATTCACTGCAATAATTAAAATAAGAACAGAGAAAAGAGGCGATAATGGTAAAAATTGCCTTGGTATTCAAAATGAGAAAACAAAAAGTGTAGAAGCAAAACAACAGTTTTCAAGAAAACATTAACATCTCCTACAAGCTGGGGACCTTATTTAATTACTTCACTAAATGTTTATAACATATCTGTAAGATAGGCAACACTCCCATTTGAGAAATTAAAAATATAAAGTTCGTGCAAATTAAATGTAAATTTCTGATTATTTAGCATAGCAATATTAAATTTGGAATGGCCGATTTAAAAAATGTGATGTGGCTTTTAAGCATAGTAAGGAGAAGAAACACGAAACAGGCCGTTAAAAATGTATGCCTTTAGTTATGAACATTTACCAATTCATGTTCTGAGAGTCTTGCATAAAAAGTATGTTAGACGAAATATTAGGATATCCTCTCCAACCCAGGTCCTTGAGGGACTGGAGTTACAGCTTATCGGTTTTTTCTACTTACCAGTCGTAGGTCTATCACATCCTGAAGCATGAACCGAATCCTAGATGAGGTTTTTCTTTCTTTTACAATTTTTTCCATCTGATTAAAATACTGGTCCATACGTGGCTACAAGAGCAAAAACAATTATTAGTATTCCTGGATAAGGAATTCCAATGTAATTTTACCATGAAAACTTTTTAAATGGTATGGAGTACACTTTATAACCAAAGGTAATGTGACAGAGTTTTTAACTGAACATATGATTCACAAAATGAAAAAATACGTATTCCATGCAGGGATCAAGTGACTAATTACAGGTCAAAGTGTCATACTGCAGCACCCTGGAACCCTACTTAAGAGAGATGGCTGTGTCCTTTGCCTTTTTTTCCAACTTTCTCTGCTGAGAATAAGGAAAAGGCTATCTACGTTAGGGATGACAAAATCTTAAGTTGTAGAAACTGGATTTTATTACTACTACTACTACTACTACTACTATTATTATAATTATTTCTGAATTCCAAACCAAACTCACACTACTTATCTCTAAACTTTACATGAGTGATAAAAAAAATCTTCCATTTTGTGCAATTCATGGGTATTTGGGGTTTTCTGTCAGATTAAACCATAGCCGACTCAGATGTTCTACTATCTCCGACATTGCTTTTTTGAAGTAATTCTAATTTTCTCACCCTTTATTTGGTGAGTACCGTGCTACGTTTGAACACACTCTGAATGATTTCTTTTACTATGGTTATATAGCTGTGCCATTAGTTAGAATATAAGCTTAAGAAAGCAGCTGGGTACTCTTGATTCCGGTATTGCCTACTGGAAAAGCCCAGAGTAGTTTTTCTGTTTCTTCCTCTAATTTTCTATTTATATAATCTGTGAAATGCTAATGTAGAAAAAGGCCACGGAACAAATAATCTGAACAATTCATCCATTGGTTTTCATATAATTTGGGACCCTCATCACTCTGACTCTGGAAATACTGACAAAGGAAAAGCAAAAGAAGAAAGATAACTTAAGAACCTAGATAGCTGGGGCAGGTGGCATGTTTTGTTGACAATGCTAGTCACTTTGCAGCTGGAGAGTCCTCGGTGGGGGTCTGAGCTTTTCAGCTTTTACCTTTGCCTTCTCGAAGTCCAGGTCTTTGCCGACGGTGGTGAGCAGGCGACACAGGCATTCCAGGGACTCCTCGTCATGGTGCTTGAGTAGCTTCACCACGCAGTCGTGCATGATGGCCTCAGTCAGCATTTTCAGTTTGAAGAGTTCTCCGATAAACTTGATGTTACCAATGGATCTCCGCCGGGCTTTATCCTTAGCTTCTTCCAGTTCGTCATGAAGCCTCATTCTCTCTTCTGGCTGTTAAGACAAGCAGTAATGTCCTGATAATGGAAACTGCACAGGACAACAGAGTCTAGGAATATGCACTGAGACTCAGAGTCCTCACACTTTCTGGGGGCCACTGATATGCTCTAACCTGAAAGCAACTGGAGACCTTCTCCTCAGAAAAATTAATTATACGCTAATGGTTGTTATCCATTTCAGGATATTTCTGGAACTCAGTGACCTCCCTGGAATCCTGTATTACGAATCCCTAACTTAGCAGGTTGACTTGCTCTAACTTGCAGCCAAGAAAAGCAAGAAAACACTCTACACACGAGTATAGTATCTCCACGTGAGAGAAAGGTCACAGACACCTACCGAAGTTACAGAGAGTTTGTAGCCAGTTTTAGAAAATTCTGTTTGACAAAACTCGGTGGACGGGCACTGACTTTCTGTGAAAATACTTACAGCACTGGCAGCCTCAAGTTCTTTCTGCTTCTTCTCAAAGACATCATCATCTGCTTTATCTTTTTCAAATTCCTTCTGGCAGCGGTTCAGCAGCAGCTTCCGGAAATTCACCGTATTACCCGGCTTGTCTGCTGTGGGCACTTTCAGCTGCATCCAGGCAGGAAAACGGAAAAGGAGGAAGACGACTTAACGATGCACAATGGTTTTCTAGGAATGTTTTCTTTTCTTTCTTGTGCAAAATAATGCTGACTGAACCACAGGAAGGCATTCAAGTATACAATTAAACTTTAGGCGCTTTCACTCAATGGTAACATAGCTTCCTTCTATCTGACACATTTTCTCATTATTAATGTACTGCATCTTTTATGTCTAGTGACTCCAGCTGGGTTTGAAATTCATGTAATACTGTAACAACTACAACTTTGCACTTATTTACCTATCCTTTTTTAATCTGTAGAGTTATTACTTTTTTCTTACTACTATTGTAGGTCCTTTGTCATAGAAATGACACAGGTGGAGAGTTTCGTGACCTTAATGTTGATAGAAACCTTAGTCTAGAAAAAAGGAGGAGGGGGGTATTTGAGAATTTTTGAGATATTTTTTCCTCAGGAATGTCAGTAATGCTATAAGGCTAGTACTTCATTTGATTATCAATATACTATGTTTACTGATTGTACTAAAAAAAAAAATACTAGCCTTCAAAAGTTCAGCCTAACAAGTTACCATGTTAGACGCTTTCTTGCATTTGTTTCTTTTCTTTTTTTTCTAAATGGAAAAGTACAGGAATGAATGAAGGCAAGTAGCAGGCAGGCAGGAAGAGAGAAGAGGAAGAAGTATTTTATCTTTTTAAAAATTTATTTAGTTGTTCACACTGGCCATTCTCCCTAGACCCAAGACATTAACGCGGGTCCTTGGTAGACACACCGACGGCACTCCTCCAGAGGTGGTGGATCTAACCGCTACTCCGCCCAGGTGCACCGGAAAGTCTTCTGATATATATAGAAAGACCCAGAATGAAGTGCAGCAGTAGTCACCGGGCGGCAAAATGCTTAACATGTTTCCATTCAAATCCAATGACAACTTCTAGTCACTGCAGCAGATCATATCTTTAAGGTTACTTATAACCAGAGACATTTTTTTTCCTCTTCTCTATTTGACATCCCTGGTTCTGTGTCTTAAGTTTCAAACCCAGGTCTACGACTTTCATAGGCTGTGCCTTAGATGCCATGAAGCCCCAAAGAGGGACCAAATAGAGACATTCTTATGAACATATTTAGGATATAAAGAAAACAAACAGAAGCAGAACTTGACTAAAATATTCTGTTTTACAGACCCAATCCCCCTGAGCACCATTTTGAAGAGTGATTGCATAACATGGCAAAATGGTTTTTCTGATATTACAAAGTAGCTCCCTGTGTTCTAAACAGTATGAATGAGCTTTGCTCCAGATTTAGAAGGAGAACTTGGATTAAAAAAAACCCAAGATGCATTGTATTTATACTCACAAAAGTTAATGAACTTAAAGACTGATTAAGGCTGAATGGCTACAGAAACTTCTTGAGACCTAAGGACTATGATACTCTAGTATATTTATACATGAAGGGACAATAAAAATCTCCAAAGTATTTTCTATGACTTAACGAAAGAAATGCCATTTAACAAGCCCAGCTTATATAAATATTTTTTAAATTTTTATTCAAGGATTTCGTCATACCATTATAAAGGTTTATATATCATTATTTGCAGATGATATGATAATTAAAGAGAAGCCCAAAAACTCCAGTAAAAAGCCCTTAGAAATAATATATGAATACAGTAAGCGGCAGCAGGCTAGAAACTTAATATGCACAAATCTGTTGTTATTTCTGCAAGCAAATAACTAGTTGAAAGAGAAGTCAGAAAACAACTCCATTTACAATTGTATCTAAAAGAATAAAGTATCTTGGAATAAATTTACCCAGAGATGTAAAAGACCTGTACAATGGAAACTATAGGACACTGTTAAAAGAAACAGAAGACACAGAGAACTAGAAAAATAATCCATGCTTATGGATTAGAAAAATGAGAACTGTTAAAATGGTCATATTAACTAAAGCAATGTACAGATACATTTGAACACAACGCCCATCAAAATTCCAGTTACATTTTTCACGGAAGAAAAAAAAAACAAGTCATGGAATTCATTTGTAACTATAAAAGACTCCAAAGAGCAAGAACAATCCTGAGAAAAAAAGAATGAAAATGGAGGTCTCATGGTCCCTGTCTTTATACTACGAAGAATAGTAATTGAATCAGCGTGATACTGGAATAAAAAAACATACAGATCAATGAACAGAACTGAGAGTCCAGAACAGAAGTACACAGACAATCAGTTTGTGAAGAAGGAGCCAGGAGCACAGAGTGGGGCGAAGACAGTGTCTTCAGTAAGTGGGCTGGGAAAACTGTGCAACCACATGTGAAAGAAAACCAGACCAATAGCACCCTACACAAAATTTAATTCAAAATGCATTGAAGGATTGGATATAAGACCTGAAATCATAAAATACAAGGAAGAAAACATTGATGATAACACTCCATGACATGGGCCTAAGAGATGTCTGTGGGAACTCAGCTCCGATGTCAAGTGAAACAAAACCCAAAATAAACAAATGGGGTTAAATCAAACTTAAAAGTCGCTTCACAGCGAAAGAAACTATCATCAAAACAAAAAAATATATCCTGCCAAATGGGAGATCTTTGCACATCCATTTGACAAGATGATATTCAAATATATAAAGAACTCCTTAAATTCAACAACAAAAATCAAACAAGTCAATTTAAAAATGGGCAAAAGACTCAAGCAACTACTTCTGCACAGTAGACATACAGGCAGTCAGCAGGGGCATGAAGAGATGTTCCGCCTCTTGTTAGCAGGGACATGTAAATCAAAATGACAATGAGAAATCAGGAAAACAACCGCATTTAAAATTGCACTCAAATGAAGAAAATATCTGGGAACAAACAGAGCCGAAAAACGACAGACCTGTACACTGAAAACTATAAGACATTGTTAAAAGAGAAAGCGAAAAGAAATTTAGAGAGATTTCATGCTTCGTGGCACAGAGTAATTAACACTGTCAAAATGATCATATTACTTTAATTTACAGATTTAATGCAATCCCCATAAAAGTCCCAAAGACATTCTTAACAGAAATAAAACAAAAATATCATGGAATTTATGTGGAACATAAAAGACCCCGAATGCATAACATCTGTGAGAATGGCTACAATGTAACCATCTGTAGAAAGCGTTGGGAAGGATGTGCAGAAAGGGAAACCTGCTGGCAGGCGTGTAAACTGGTGCAACCATCGTGGAGAGTAGTACGGAGTCCTCAAAAAAAATACAAAAAAAAAACCAACAAAAAAAGGAAATTCCAAACGATATCACTATTCTACTTCTGGGCATTTGCCAAAAATAACGCCTCACAAAAACACTAATTTGAAGAGACACATGCAACCTGTTTAAAGACAACTTACAATACTGAAGAAATGGGAAAAAGAAATCCTCACTGATAGATGAGTGAATAAAAGTGATGTAGTATAAACACACAATGGACTACTGCTCAGCTATTAAAAAAGAAACCCTGCCATTTACAACAACCTGGATGGAAAACGAGGGAGTTAGGCTCAGTGAAATCAGTCAGAAGGCTAAAGACACACACCATACGATTTCACTCATTAGTGGTTTATAGAGAAAACACACAAACGAATGAACCAAATGATACAAAAGCAGACTCAGTCTACAGAATCAAATGAGTGGTTACCAAAGGGAAGGGGATGGGGCAAATAAGGTAAAATGGGTCCATTATGCGGTGAACGATAGAATCAGATGGTTGGTGACAAAGTTAATGCATTATATATAACCATTTATTGCTACTGTTTTCTGAAAAGCATTTTGTTTGTTTTTGTTTTCTTCTTCCAGCCCTGGGTTGCAAACCCGGTCCTCGGGCTCTACATGGTCCAGAGTCTGCGACACATGGTACAACTACAGACAGAGATTTAAGATGCTGCAGACCTAAAACAAGTCCAGTTCTCGCACCCCCCACCCGCTCCAAGGAAAGGTGTAGGCAGAAAGGAAGAGGAAGCATTTTTACTTATTTTACTTAGCTGTTTCTTTTGGTTGTTCCCCTGGCCCAGGTAGCAAACAAGAATCGCTGGGATGTATGTGCTCAGCCAGACTAAACCTCTATTCCACCAGGACGTGCCAACAAGTCCAATTCTAATTAACCAAGAGACCATCTGTTTCACTAAACTTTTTTTTTAAGGAAAGGTACAGGCAGGAATGAAGGTGAGTAGGCAAAAGGAAGAAAGGAAAGAGGAGAGGAGGAAGAGCTTTATTTTTTTCATTTAGTTGTTCACATTTGTTGTTTCCCTTGGCCCCGGGTCTTGAACTCTGGACCTCGGGATGTACGTGGGACTGCTCCGAGGTGCACTAGACCACTAGGTCACCAGGGCACACCCTAAACTTTCTTTTATCACAAAACATTCAATTAAGAAAAGGGGAACGTGATCAAATAGTTTTTTAGACAACCATAAAAAAGCTCATATGTGTTGATCTCAAAATGTAGGCTATACAAATGTGAGTGACTATGGATCATTTCAGTCAGGCCTTCTCCATGATCACACGGGGTGGGGGGGTGGGGGGAGGTATTGAATCAGACTTCAAGGAAAGAAATGCGATGCAAAAGAACAGTTTTTCCAGAGTGAATACCCAAAGTACATTACTTCCTGCTATACAGAACCCAGAACACACAACAATGCATAAGAACCAAAAAGTAGCTCCAGTAATAAGATGATACACCATAAAGCACCAACATGTCAAGTTCCAGAAAAAAATAATGGTTCTAAAAATCAGCAGTTACATCTGATTTGCTCTTTGCAGAAACTAAGTAAGCTAGTCAAAAAGTCCTATTCAGCTTCATGCCTGATTCACCAGCGCAGCTAAATGAAAGCAAGGGCAAATTTGACAAGATATAAATTACCCGGGCAATAATCTGTCAGCCTGAAAGAAATGTGTCCTGCATTATGGATGGACTATGTACTAAGTGGGCAGATGGGAAACTATGGAAATCCAAGTCACTGTTTGATGGTGAGAAGGATCAGAATTAAAATGAGTTGGAAAGAATAAATAAATGTATTTTGTGATAATCTGATTTACTGAAACAAGTAGAAATGGTGTAAAGCAAGGGAGAATTTTGCTGGACAAAAGATATAAAAAAGCATGGCTTTATGACATATTATGACACAGCTTTCCACGCTTTTGTGTGGGGAAGGCTATAGTAAAAGGGCTGGGTTAAAAATCAAAAGATGTGTTTACTTGCTTCATAAACAAAGGCAATTCTTTTAAACCAAGTGTCAGTTTTATTATCTACAACAAGCCAGACATAATACCTGTATCTAACCTATTGAGTGGAACTCTTAAGTATCCAATGAAACAGGATTGTAGAGGTCTCGTCACACAGCATGCCCTGCTGAACGAGTGGTTTAGCTCACTGGGCACAGTCCAATACATCCCAGGGTCCTGGGTTTAAAATCCGGGACCAGCGTGAACCACCAAGATGAACAACTAAATAAAAATAAAGTGCTTCTTCTTCCTCCTGTCTCTTCCTGTCTGCCTACCTGTTTGCTTTCAATCCTACTTGTACTTTTTCTTGAGAAAAAAGTTGTTTTGTCACGGACAAAGAAGCTGCAGCTGGGCTATTCAGACATGGAAATGGAACAGTCTAGAGAGCCATAAAGTCAGGTTGTGAATCCTGCTTATAACTAATCAGGTCTGAAAATCAGAGGAAGTCACTCACTAAACCCTAAGTCCCTTCCTCTACAGAAGGAGACTCAATGGCTGTGGATTGAGGGACATTACAAAAGTAGCTGTTGGAACAGGAACTTTGAAGGCAGTTCTAGCTATAGCTCTTCCAAGCCAACTTGCTTAATAGCTTTACCACATCCATTTCTTTCTAAAATGAGGATAACATCTGTCTCTTAGGAATGTTGGGTTAAATGAGATAGTCGAACTAAGGCAAATGATAGCGGCTGGCACATAGCTAAGAGTCCAAAAAACAACCAATATAACTATACTGAAATACTTGGAGGGGTATTTAAAATGTTTGTGATTAAAAGTTGTCATAAACACTGCAGTAACAGATCAAATGAAGTTTATAAACAAAGTTAGCTCACAAAGCAATAGGGGGAACACCAAAAAAGACAAAAGATGATTATCTACTATCCCCAAATGATGGTCATGTAACATTTTGCACGTGTAGGACATAAAGAACAGGGGACTGTGCATAAGCCTTTTAGATAGTCACATGAAAATAGTAAAACCAAGCGACCAGTGCACCCTGGTGGAGTTAGCAGGTAAGTCAACAGCCTCTGGCCAAGCACAGACCACACACATCCCAAGGACCTCATTTCGCATCTGGGGGCCAGGGGCTAACAATCAAGATGAACAACTAAATAAAATAAAATGCTTCTTTCTCCTCTTTCTTCCTGCCTGACTACATCTTGCCTTTAAAAAATAAAAAAACCAAACAATAAGCAGAATGGCCACAGATCTGCAAGTACATGGCTCTCTAAATGAATTCCTAACCTAGAGACTTGTTTTTCAACATGATTATAAGGCCCTCTGGTTGCGGATAACAGAGCTATAGCAATATAGAAACAGAGCCATGAAAACATAGCCTTTGAGAATGGTGATGCAGTAATTTTTTTTGTTCTTCAAAGACGGTTAAGTTCAACAGTATTATGACATTAAGTCAGCATGTGTTGTCTGCTGGACACGGATGGGGCATGAGGCCGTACGAAATTAGTTAGGACAGAACATTAGGAGTTGTGTCCTAGGCTGCTAAGGCTACTGATGGGCTGGTGACTTAAACACAAATATTTTTCTTAAATTTTGGAGACTGCAAGTTAAGGTTAGGGTGGCTGAGGATTCACTTGTTGGTGAGGGCCCTCTTCTAAGGCTGAAGGCACCTGTCTTCTCCTAGATCTTCTTTTGGCAAAGAAAAGCAAGCTCGTCTTTTCCTCTTATTATCCCATTATGGGGGTTCCACCCTTATGATCTCATCTAAACCTAATTATTGCCAAAAGGCCCTACCTCCTAATACCATCGCTCTTAGAACTTTAACATAAAAACTTCGGGGGACAAAAACTTTGAATCCATAATAGTAGACAAGGTACATACTTACGAATGTGATCATGAATAACAGCAAAAAGGAAAGGTGATGTGAAACAGTGAGAAGGATCTCTTTAGACAGAACTTTCCTTTAACACTAGTTCATGATAAAAACTAAGATATACAGGAAATGGTTTATTTTTCTCAGTGACTGAGGGAGTCTATAGGAATCTTTATTTTTATGAATTTTCTTTTTCTTTTTCCTTCCCCTAGCCCTGGGTTTTGCACCTGGGTTCTTGGGCCCTACATGGCCTACACTTTAGCCACTGAGTCACAGGAGTGTGCCGGTAAGAAAAGTTTTAGTACGGCTATATGGTAAACTATATTCGCTGGGGTGCACCTAGCTTTTCACTTTTATACAGTGGTAAACTCACAGTGTGACTTTACATTGGCTCATAAACTAAGAGTATACCATCTCATATTGTGACCGGACCTGTCCACATACTGACCAGCTATCTTGTATAAATGTTGTCAACATCAGGCGGTCATTCTCTTCAGCTGTACTGCTGATACACTGTTGAGTGTAGACACTTCTTACCCTTAAAAGGATCACATTCCCAGAGAAGGATTAAGGACTGCCTGGGTAGTTAATTATAGTAGTCAAAAGTCTAGGAAATGGAAGGATAGGCCATGGCTTGCTTAGAAAGCTCAGTATTTTCAGCGTCACCTGGAAACAGAAGCGAGCTGGTGGTGACCTCACGGTCCAGGAGCCACTATGCTGCAAGAGGTGATTTGGAACAACCAGTGTAATAGGAACAAGTGGCACCTCCAAGCAAACTTAAAAATTCTGGCTTCTAGAGGGTGGTTCACTTTTAAACGAGAGTAACAGATCCACGTGCAACGAAACCCACGGTGCTTGGAGACAAGGCTTCACCTGTGCCTGTGCCTTGTAACAGTCACTGGCTGCACGGAACACGGCACACTCAGCATGTACTAAACACTCAACGATGTCTTTCTGTGAGCGACATCTGACGAGGTACACAGGGCTGAGGAATGTCCGCAATATTAAAAAAAGACGGTCAAGTTTGAAAGCGTAAATCATTTCTCATCAATTTTTCTTTCGAAACATCTTTGTAACTTTCATCGGGTGAACTGCAGTCCCCCTTCTCCAGCTGATTCCGGTCACTTGCTGATACCCAAGCTCACGTTCCATGCAAATCCAGCTTTATTTCTGATGAGATTTAGTACTGTTTCCCTTGTCTCTTAAGTGTCTCTTCCTAAACTCAGTGCTATTGTTCTTTTCATATCTTGCTTTAGAGGACTTACAAAGTGACAACACTAAAGTTTCTGGCATAACAGCACACAGAATGCTGTCTACCTGCAGCGCCATCGGGCACAGCTGAAGAATGCGTACCTGTCATAGCAGAGTTAGAAAGTAAGAAAAGCACAGCTGTAGGGCATGAAATAAGCTCTTTCAACTTGGTTATTTTTTCATGCATGAATTTATCCATTCACTTACAACGTATGTCTGAGGGTCTACTACGCGCCAAGAACTCTTCTGGGCACTGGGAACTAAGCAGTGAAAAAATAAAAAAATAAACCCAGAAAAAGTCCCTGCCCTTAGAAGTTTAACATTCTAGGGCAAAAGGATTTTCATTTAAATTATGATTAAACAAAACCACAGCAAACTTTAAAGTTACCAAAAATGCAATTTTAAATTTTATTTAAGGACAGATTTAGATACCGAACATTTTCTTTTGTCTATGGTTCTCCATCTGCTGCTCAGTGAAAATGTCCTCCTCCTAATAAGGGAAGTACACAGTTCTACTAAGTGCTCTGTAGTCTGTGAAGGCGCTCCTGCAGGCGTCTTCAGTCATGTCTAGCGGAACTGGTAGAAGCAGCAGCCAAGCCTCAAGGCACAGTTTACCATCTCTTATGACGCCCTGAAACCTTAGGTGGTAGAGGCGTGGTGGGGGTGGGCAGCTGTGTGTAAACACGTGTGCACATAATAAAGATGGTATTTACAGAGCACCTTGGGAAAGCCAAAACTTTTCTATCAATTTCCTCTACGAATCTAAAGAACTCCAATCTTTGACACACCCTGGTGGAGCAGAGGTTGGGCGCAGCCCCACATACATCCCAACGTCCTGGGTTTCTGTCCAGGGACAGAACAGCCAACATGAACAACTCATAAAATAAAGAAAAGACTTCCTCCTCTTCCTCTCCCAGCCTATCGCTGTCTCTGCTAGCCTTCATTCCTGAACTTTTCCTTTTTAAAAAAAGCAGACTAACCCTTTACGATTTCATGTGAAATGGACACAACTGTATTCTCTAATGCTTACTGAGACAATCATGACACAGTAACAGGAGGCTTAAATTAAAGGCAGCATGTGATCCACCTGAATCATGTGGAGCTAGAAAAAAGGTTTAGAAATCGCTCTAAACAATGAGAAAATGCATTCTCCTAAATCTGAAAATCTCAACAAGCCAGGTCAGTGTTTCTCAACCGCAACACTACTGACATTTTGGGGTGGATAATTTTTTGATGTTCGGGGTAGTTTTGTGCACTATGTATTTTTAACATCATCCTGGAGCTATACCCAGTAAGATGTCAGTAGCAAATAGTCAAAACATGTCTGCAGATATTGATAACTGGGGTATTTAGAACCACCAATCTAGGCGACTGATTGAGCTAAGGTTTTATCATTCAACAAAGAATAATCTATATATCTATATATAGTTATATACACACTCCTCTACATATGCTATATATTATTTATACACATATTAAAAAGCTGTGTAAGTAAAAATTCCAATTTAGGAAATTTCCTTCTAGAGTAAGTTAAGAAATAGGAATAATGAAATAACTATAAGGATATTAAGTGAGTTAGATGTAATCAGTTTTTAACTCCTATCCCCCAAAATATATTGCTATCATTCCTATTATTCACGCCTCTTACTATTACAACTTATGATTGCATGGCATGACTACTGTATGGTAAACTATAACTAGATGCCATAGTATTCAGTGACCAACACTGAAAACCCAAGACAAGTGGGGTTGCCTAGATGTTTCCTACGATGAATGAAGAGCAAGGCCTTACAATTTAACCTGTGAGTGTCACAGTAAAATATACTGACAATGACAATGAAGTTACTTAAATACCTTAATGAGTGTAAAAGAAAAAGAGCACCTTCCCCATGTAACAGCTAAATGTTTTATTCACTATCTTCAATGTCTCTCATTCCATCAGAAGGTATCATTTCTTAGACTAATAATTATCTTTAAAAAAGAAAGTGCCTGAGGTCAAGGAAGTTTTAAAAACACTGCACACTAGTAGATCCTTCTTGCTTAATAAGAAACATTAGCGTAGGACTCAGCAGACTGAAAAAAAAGAACTGTGACTAAGTTGGCATCAGCAAAACATATACCACCATTTCAATTTTGGCAGCACTGGTCATCGACATGCCACAGACGAAAAGTAATTGGCTAAACAACATTTCTTTTCTCATAGAATACAATATAATATAGCACATATTTTGGGTATTCCTCATGGAACTTTGTTAATATGATGCCCCTTGGCTTTAGAATTTTGACTTTCGAAGAACCTAACTTAACACTTGAGAGCCCAGAGTACACTCTTCAAAGTAGTTTTGTATTTTTTTTTTTTCTTTCTTTGAAAGTGCAGCTCAATGAACATGACAAAAAACAAAACAAAACTCTTAAGAAGACCATAGGGAATAGCACCACAGAATCCCACTTTGAATCATCCTTCCAAAGTATGATCATTGTCCTAGTCTCCAATTAATCTGATTAACCACGTCCTTGTTTTTGTTTTCTGTTTGTCTGACTACCCAAGACAAGCAACTGAAAACACCACTGCTTATCTTTAATTTTTGAACTTGAATAAACAAATCACTTAGTTTATATTCTCTATGTCTGGCTTCATTTCCTAAAGGTCATTCTTGCAAGTCATCCTTTTCATGTAGTTTGTGTGCAGACTTCACTGTGTGAACATGTGACAACTGATACGTCTATACCTTCTAATTTTTATCATGAAAAATGATAGGAATATTTTTGCATGTTTCTTGGCACATATATATTTGTTAGGTATATTATCAGTTATAGCAGAAAATAATTGCAGCTTTTTTGAAGATAATGCTTAACTCTTTCTTACTTGAAGTTGTTAGAAATTTTTTTAAAGAAAGGAGCAGGCAGGGATGAAGGCGAGTAGGCAGGCAGGAAGAGAGAGGAGGAAGAAGTGCTTTATTTATTTTGTTGTTCATCTTGGTTGTTCCCCAGGCCCAGGTCTTCAAAGAGGGGACCTTGGGATGTATGTTACTGAGCCTGGTGAACTAGACTTCTAGGCCATTAGGACTTACCCGAAATTGTTAAATTTTATATTCCCATTGCCCATGATTCAAAGTTCTTATTGCTTCAGATATTTGCCCAATACCTTAAAAATGAGCAATCTGGTGCTATTGTATGGTTTTACATCTGCTTGATTAATTTTTCTGCTTTTTTTTTTTGTCATTTGGATAATTTATTTGTGAACTGTTTTTGTAAGTCTTGTCTAAAGAAACTGAGTTACTGATTTCTAATTAAAACTTTGATATAAACTCTGTATTGGAATTTTGAGAAGACTCACTTTTAAAACACAGCTTACATTTATGCTCTTAATACCACTTCTGATGAAAAAATGTTTCCTAATTTTAATAAGGTATAATTTATGAATATTTATTTGTGACTTGTGCCCCAATTAAAGTTTCAGGCAAATTATTTTTCTTTTTAATATCTCTCAGCTATCCACCCCCATTCTATTTAAAAAAAAATCTTAAGTAGCATACATGACTGCTATTTTGAAACTTCATTTTCACCTTTTTAACAGAAATTTAAAATTGATTTTTAGGATTTGTAGAAAATCAAATCAACGGTTGTGAAAATTTTCTGTCATTCCTTTCAACTGTTGCTTTCTTCTCTACTTCTGGACACCAACTAAAACAGAGTGTTTGTACTGAATCCTCCCCATCTTACATACCCTTATTTGTCTTTTTCATTTTTGGTATCTATTTCATGCTGGATACCACAGACCTATTTTCCAGTTTGTAACTCTTCTCTTCAGTTGTGTCTGATCTGTGACTAAACTCATTCATTAAGTTCTTAATTTTATTGTAATATTTAGTTCAGAAATTTCCATGTGGTTCTGGCCCAAATCTGGGGCACCTGTAGGACATTTGTTACTGATTTTTTTTTTTTTAATGTGTGCCTAATTATTTCTAATTTTGTGCTGGACATTTAAATTCAAATATTATTTATAAAAATAAAAAGGCTCCTATATGAGTCTCTAAAAGGTATTTCTGCTTGTTTTTTGCAGGCTTCAAGGGGGTCCTACGACTCTGAAGTCACTTTCATCTGAATTCAAGGACTGACTGATACAGTGCTGAGCTACGGTCACTGTGAGAGCAGGTACATTTCTGGTTCACTCTGGTCTATGCAAGCAGTCCTGGGGGATCCCAACTTAATGTATAAGAGGGTTTACACTAGAGCCTCTTCAATCACTCCTTTTGTTGGGCTCTGCACCCAAATTTTGTTCTTCTAGTCCAACAAGTCTATGACAAACAAGTTTCTCAAGACTCTTCTAGGGAGAAGTTTTACCAAATGTGTCATTAAAAAAAATATTTCCACCTTTTCTAGGATCTAAGCTTTAGTAATTCTTTACTTTGTGTGTTTGTGTGGGGGGGTGCCACCTTGATACCACCAGGATTTTGAAAAATACTGACTAGTTTTTCTGACTGTTATTCAAGGAAAGGTGATCTGAATTACCTAACCTGTCAATACCAGAAGCCCTAATACTTGCACCTGTGTACTTTACCCAAATCCCATTTCTTTCTCTCTTACCTTAAATTTGATGTTAATTATTTCTAATTTTGATTATTTTATTATACATGTATTTAATGAATAATTTTCTTTTGCCAATTGTAAAACTTTATTAAATGGTATCATATCCTATTACTCAGCAAAATTTTTGAGGCTGATCCATTAGTATTATTACATCAGTTTTAACTGTATATACACACACATTTATGTATTTGCTTATTAATCTATATGCTTATTTATTTCTATTCAAATCCACTTACCAAATACATTATTGTATACTCTTACGGTCTTATTTAGGTTTATTTCAATTGTTTCCTATTATTCGCTATTAAAATCAATACACAGGAGAGCACTCTTGTGGTTCAGTGGCTAAGGTGCAGGCTCTGTAAAGCCCAGAGATCCAAACTGGGACTTGGGTTCAAGACCTGGGTTCAAGGCTTGGGTCATGAGAGTAGGGGGGATTATAAGGTAGGATATGCAATATAATTTTTTTTAAATGAATACACAAATAAACATTCTTTAAGTAAGTCTTCTGTACATCTAGGAATTTCTCTGGGAGTATACCAAGAAGCAAAATTACTGGGGTACTCCCCAGTAAATAAACATCTTTAACGTTATTATCCAGTTGATCTCCAAAGTAACTGTATCCATCTTTATTAAAATTTTAATATGGTTTCATTTTTTTTCACTCTTAATGGTTATGACTTGTGTTGAGGTCTATTAAGTCATGCCTCTAATTATAAATAACACTGAACTTATCAGTCAATTTTCATTTTTCAGAATTATCCATTTTTTAATTGGGTTGTTTTCGTGCTGATTTGCTCTTCTTAAGTCTTCCTTAATTCTGGGTTCTAATACTTCACCAGTTATCTGTATTCCAAATAATTCTCCTGGGCTATAGCTTAATTTATTTTTAACAAGATTCCTTTTTAATGAAAACATGGAAAGTTTACACGTAATTGTGAATTACATTGGGGCACTAACTATAAAGGATCCGAGTACTCTAAAATGCACCCGGGAATGACAGCTGAGTATAGAAGGAACATGTTGAAAAGATGGAACCTCTTCCTTAGGTTGGGATTCTGGTCATCTGGAGAAGGTGTAGTTGTTGTCTATTGTTGGTGAAGAAAGTCACGGTGTTGTCTTCGGTCAGGACTAGTTCATGGAAAATCCACGGAAGCTGGCAGGCAAGAAAGAGACACTTCCGTCGGGTTGTTGATGAGTTGTGCTGATGAACAAGGACGGGAAGCAAGAAGCTGTGCTGGAGGTTTTAATTTGATCAAGGCTGGCAGATGACACCCACTATGGTGTATTTACTCTCTTACTGTTTTTCTGTGTGGTATCTTTATGCTTTATAGAGCATCCTTTAATATTTTCTGCAAAGCTGGTTCTGTGGTGATGACTCCTCCTTTAACTTTTGCTTGACAGAGAAGGTTTTTATCATTCCTTCAGTTCTGAATGATAATCTTAACGGATATAGTATCCTAGGTTGAAACTCCTTTTCTTTCAGCACCTTGAATATAATATGCCATTCCCTTCTGGCCTTTAGAATTTCATTTGAGAAGTCCACTGATAATCTTATGGGGGCTCCTCTGTATGTGACACGTTTTTCTCTGGGTTTATTAGGAAGTCTTTCAGCTTCCTGGATCTGGAGCCTGCTTCATTCTTCAAATTGGGAAAGTTATCATCTATTATTTCTTCAAATACGGTTTCTGCCCCCTTTTCTCTCTCTCCCTCTAGGAGCCCTGTGATGTGAATGCTGTTCCTTTTGATAGTACTCCAGAGGTCTGGAATGCTGCCTTCGATTCTTTGAATATACTTTTTTAATCTCTTTGCTGGTTTGCCTGATTGAGTTCCTCTGTCCTATCTTCCTAATCAGTGAGTCTACTGGAAACTTCATCCATCTTACTGCTGAGTCCCTCTATTGAGTTCTTTAATTCAGCCATCGTATCTCTTATCTGTTTATGGTCTTGTTTCAATTCTTCTGCTTCCTGACATTCTCATTTACTGCCTCTACTGATTTCTGAATTCCCAGGAGTATGTTAATCACCATTACCCTAAATTCCTCTTCAGGTAATTTGCACGTCTGCTGTATTCACATTTTCCCCTGGGTTTCTGGATCCATCATTGCACATATATTTCTCTGTTCCTTTGCTCTATTCGGCATTCTGTTTTTATTTCTGAGATTTCAATTTCCCTGATATTGTGTAGGTTTGACTCACCCAGGATCCGCAATCAGGCTGCAGTTTCACCTCTATCCATGAGGTGGCGCTAGCAGGTAGCACTGAGGTTTGGGACTGCCTTCTTGCTATAATCCAGAAAGTGCGGCATCCGATGGGCGGGATTTCCGCTCTGTGGACCCCAGGCTCTGGCGTGAATGGTTGTGGGAGAGGTTTTATTTGGCTGATTTCTCATTATGGCTGCACCCAAGGCAATTTCAGCGCGTGGGTTCCAGCTCAGCTCCTGGTGCACTGGCTCTCCTTTCACCCCCGTCCAAGTCAGGTCTCCGTGGCTCTGTGTCTCAGCCCCATTGGGTCTGCCTCTTGCTGCCTCCTCAGCTGGTCCTAAAATCCCTAACCTCTGCCCACCGTGCACTCGGAGACTCCTGATCTCCGCCCCAAATCCAAAGCAGAGGCTTAGCTGAGAACCACACCAGGTGTCCTCACCCACCGTTAGTTGTCAGCCGATCAGTCTCCAGCTGAAGTGCCAGTCGTTTCTTGGTGTTTGTTCAGGAAAATGAGTGATTTTTTTTTGGTGTCTGTGGGGAACGACCCAAAAGTGCATCCTATTGAACCACCAACTGAAAATTGATCCTATAGCTTAATTTAAAAAAAAAAAAATTATTTATGGCATGAATTTGAACAGTTAGACTGGATATTATTTTTTCTTTATAGATTATTCATTTTGACTCTAGCTCATGAATCATCTCAATTTTCTCCTAAGAGATCAGTTTTTATATTGAAATTTTCATATCTCTGTGATTAATTTTTATACTTTTGTGTCAGGAGCCTATGATTCTACTACTATTGCTATAGCCTTTTATTTCAAGCCCTCAGTTTCTGAAAAGTAAAATAGCTATACAATATTAGAAGTCTGGAAAGTGGTTATCTTTTAACAAGAGGGAAGGGTATAGTTCTATTTATTGACCATGGTGTAGGCTGTTCACTTTGCTTATATACCCTGAGTTGTACACTGATGATCAGAATACTTATCGGTATACGTTACATTGGTATGCTGAAGCTGGCTCATACTGGTTTTTGAGAGCAAACTGTTAAGAATTTTATGAGTCAATTTCAAATTGCTGGTAGCTTAAACACAGTCATGAAAAGTGTAATTATTAAATTTGGCAAAATGTACAAATGATAAGGTTTTCTTTTCCCAAACAGAAATGTCTATAATACTCCAATTAAAAAAAATTTAGACTATATCCTTTTTGTATAAAATTTTTCAGGGAATTTATGGTAGAGAAGTAAAATCTTTAGCATGTAAGGATAAATATACTTAGATGTTTATTGCAGTACCTCTTAAAAATTCAGCAAAACCAAACCAAACCAAATCAAACCTTGAAGCAACATGAAGAAGGAAAAGAGAAATGGTTGGAAAAATTATGGGAGACACATATTATAGAATATTACATACTACTAAAAATGGTTTGAGTAAAATTTTGCTGTAATGACCATATATATCATTACTATATGTATTATTATATATACCATATATATACATTACCATATATATATTAAGTGAATAAAAACACAAACTACAAAAAAAATTCAATTAAAGCAAAAATTTTAAAACGATTCTTTTTATACTTATACATGTGTGTGCATGTTTTCTGCAAATATTAAGAAAATTGTGGAAGGATACATCCAAGCCATTAACACTGACTGCCTTGAAAGGAAATGAGGCTTACCTGTTTGGATCTGCAAGTGAAGAGTATTAACTTTTTCTGTGTGTGTGTATACACACACACACATACATATCTGCATTGACTTGTATTTTGAAATCATGCAATAAATTTTAGAAAATCTTATTTTTAGAAAGTAGATCATAGCAAAAGTCATTTAAGTATTTGGCTTATTTATAAATTCCTCCTTATTCCAAACCAACAAATTATTGCCAGGTCTTTTTCTTTTTTCGAAAGGAAAAGTGCAGTTAGGAATGATGGTGAACAGACAAGTGGGCAGGAAGAGAGGAGGAAGAAGCATTTTTATTTTATCTTTTATTTAGTTTAGTTGTTCATCTTGGTTGTTCTTCTCAGCCTGAAGGAAGCAGACTTGGGTTCTTTGGACACATGTGGACCACATTCAGTTGGAGATAGTGAACCTAACCTCTATTCTCCCGGGGTGCACCCTCCAAGGTGTTTTTATAAAGGTCCTTTCTATCAAGGATACTCCATTATTAAAAACATTAACAAGTCTTCATAAACCTGAGTTGGTAAACATCACTAAAGTGTGAGCCAGAAGACCTAGGCTCCAGTCCTAGCTCTAAAGTACGACTACATGATGCCACGGCTGTCACAGTGTAAACGAGGAGCATAAGCTAGACAATCAGTTTGCTTTTGAAGAACTATGGCAGGTTAGAAGGCAATATGGCAAGTGACTGAGTTAAATTATTCTAGATTGGTAGCACTGCCATTTAGTAGTTGTATGACCTTGAGTAAGTTGGTTATCCTTTGTTAAGCCTTAATTTCTGAAACAATAAAGTGGGACTGACCTTTCAGGGTTATATTAGCCATTAAAAATAGTAAGCAATCAAGATGTTTGTTATTTTCTTCTACTGATATAGTTTTGATTTAGGACTTGTTACAGGACAAATATGCAACCACATAAACTATTTAATTTTGCAGTTATAGTAATAAATTAATCTTATTTTATGGATTAAAAATTAAGGCCAAAGTTACAAAGTAAGCAAGTGGCAGAGTAGGAATTTAAATTTGAAATGTAAAGTTTAATCATTTCACCATGCTTGGCGCTCCAAACTTACACCTGCCTTAAATATGTCCTTCCTTCTCTATACTCGTATTCCTCATCCCGCTCAGTCCAGCTCAAACTATTTGCTTCATATAAGACTGCCAGCTGCAGGCAGCACTGGTGCTTAATGGACACATTCACCAGATGCAGTCCACACATATGCCAAGGGGGCGGAGGACCAACCAAGACAAAGAACCAAACTGAATAAAGTGTTTTTGTCCACCTCTCTCTTCCTGTCTGATGGTCTCTGCTTACCTTCATTCCTGCTTGTACCTTTCCTTAAAAAAAAAAATAAGTAAAAAAGTCTGCCACTTTCCCACCAACATAGTGATTTCTTTTTCTTCCAACTTGGTATTTCAGTCTAAACACATCCTTTCAGGCAACATACTGCAATATTAACGGAATACCTTACAATTCATTTTCCCCTGGTTAATGCTGTTATTTTCCCTTGAGGATTTTGAGTTCCTTAAAGACAGCACATGCATCTTTTCCAATACTAGAAGACTATTTTTAACACAGGTACTCAAAAATGGTGGTAGAATTAAAGAATTTTGCATTTTCAATAGTGAGCTATGACAAACTGATAATTCAGAAGAATCTCAAATGTTAAAGGACACACATTTCCAACACAAGTACCTTGGTAGCAGTAACAGGCAAGGAAAACACAGATGGCACCTTAATAACCACCAAGTAGGAGATAATTAGCACTAACCAGGTCTTTGATTTCCCATTCTGTTTTGCCCTAGATTTGACAGGTTGTGGAAATTACATGGCTGTGGATAATGTAAAGAGAAAGAAATCTAATAGTTTAAAAGAAATGAAATGATCAGTTGCGAACCCCTTATGACCACACTTCCATAATTTTCACAGAAGTTAAAATTAGAACACGTTTTTCAATTTTGAAATTAATTAAATATGAAGGTTAAGCATTCACTATCTGAAAGATGACGCCCCAGGAAAAACTGACTGCCCATGACAATAATTCCACATTGCTATCTTAAACCTTATTCAATCTTTCTCACATTGGATGGGATCATAGCACATCTATTTCAACCCAGTCTCCACATCCCTTCAAGGGGATGCCTTTTTAAGAAAGCAAGGTTCTTTTGATACAATGAGGACATTACTTTTATAAATGCTTAAAATATATTCTCCCCTTTACGCTGCCCCAATAACACTTCTGGGAAGAATGTGTAGTGAGGGGAGAATATACCTCTTTGAGATTTCTGGTTTTACTCCTTCCTCTCTTCTTACCGTTACTAGACATCGACACATGTTTGCATAAGCCACAGAGAAACTCGGTTCGTCAATAGCTTTCTCAAAGACCAGGTCGATGACTCCTTTCAGCCGCTCCTCTGTGTCAACAGTAAGTCCTGACACTTGCTTCATCAGCTGGTTGAACATCTGTGGTGTCAATTTATTTAAGATACTTCGAACTTTTCTAAAAAGTTCCTAGAAGGGCCACAAAAAAGGGAGCATTACAGTAACTGTGCAAGTGTTACTAGTCTGTTAATAATTTACAAATTAAATTTCTGAAATTATTTGCAAGGATTATAAACTAGTCAAAGAAATAATCAAATCCAGCTATTTCAACCAATGGTAAAAAATTATATCACCCCCTTTTCATTACTTCTGAGGATCCAAGAACTGTATATTTTCACACTTCACATCCTCCAAAGTGATCTACCAATTTAACACATAAAAAAAGATCCTAGTAGCTTTAAATTTTTTGATAGAAATCAAGAATTTGATTATATAGTTTATATGGAAAAACAAAAGAAAAACTAGACTAGCCTAAACAATTCTGAAAAACCACAAAGGTGGAGAGCTCACACATGATTTTAAAACTTACTATATAAAACTACTACTATAAAAGACAGTGTGTTGGTGCCCAGAGGACTGACACACATCACTATAACAGAATGGAAAGTCCAGAAATAAATCCTTGCATATAGGATGTACTGATTTTCAACCAAGATATAAAGGAAATTCAATAGAGAATGGATAGTAATTTCAACAAATGGGCCAGAACTATGAGTTATCAATAAGCAAAAACAAAAAAAGGACTTTGATTCATATCTTATATATAATACAGAAATTAAATAAAATTATATCACAGACCCAAATTTCTTAGATAACCGACAACGAAAGCATAATCTATGAATGAAAATCTTGATAAACTGAGCATTTTCAAAATTAAAAGTTTCTGTTCTGCAAAAGGTACTATTAAGAGAATACAAAGACAAACCACAGGCTGGGAGGAAATGTATAGGGACACACATGTCCATGACTTCCAAAGGCAGGCATGGGCAGGGGAGGATGAACACAAAGTCAAACAAAGCTATGGGGAAGGAAGAATGGGAGTGGGGGTGCTAAACTTCATGTCTGGTATGGAGAGCAATTTACAATGATGCACATTTTACATCTTTAAATGGAATGCTCCTTCAATAAAATTAAAACCATAAAATCAATTTTAAAAAGTAATACAAGGAACTTTGGAGGGACTGCTGGCAATAGTCTATACCCTGATTACAGCAGAAGGTATAGGACTGTGTGGATGATAAAGTACATTTTACCAAATGTAAATTATGCACAATTAAAAAAATAAAGTTGCCAATATCATACGGTGCCCTTGCGGCCAAGAGGATAAGGTCATGGATGGAGTCCACATACATCCTAAGGATATGGGTTTGAGACCTGGAGCCAGGGAGAGCAACCAAAAACAACTAAATAGTGTTTCTTCCTCCTCTCTTTCTCATCCTGCCTGTCTGCCTGCTTGCTGTCACTCCTGTCTGTACATTTTCTTAACAAAATAAAAAAAGAATCCAAGAAGCCATAATAAAATAACTACAAGTCTATAAAATATTTTGTTCATTCCCTATAAAAATGTACATCTAGCATACCCCTGTGGCTCAACGGCTAAGGTGCGGGCCATGCAAAGTCCAAGACCTACTATATCTCAATACAATGATTTTAGAATGTGCAAATATGTTAAGAGCTTTCTCTAGGCAGAAGAGAGTAAATATTTATATTTTTTAAATTATGTTGAAATCTGCTCCCACCCAGCACAGAATATGAAAGTGGTGGACCAGATTCAAAGGCCCAGGGTGGGAAAACAAAATTTAAGAATGCTACCTGAAGTTCAGGCAGCTAATGCACAGGCTATAAAAGCCATAAACCTGAGTTTGAGATCGAGGCTATAAATAAATAAATAACAAAATTATATCGTCATGTTTTTCAACAATAAGTTTGTTTTTTTAAAAAAGAAATACTATTATTTATTTATTTTAGAGGAAGGAAAACAGGCAGGAATGAAGGCAAGTCAGGGAGGGAGAGAGAGGAGGACAAAGCATTCACTTATCTATTTAGTTGTTCATGTTGGTTGTTTCACCCTCGTCCCATGTTATAAACCTGGGTCATTGGGCTTTTTACATGGACGCCATCTGGAGTCACAGGCTCAACTATTGAGTCACCAGGGCATGCTCAGTTAGTATTATTTTTATTAAAAACATGTTGACTGGTGGAAGTCCTGAACCTCTTTATATTGCTATATGGAGAGATTGCTTTCTAGGTCTAAAACTTTAAACTCTACTATCAAGAAAAAAACTTCAAATATTTCAGAAGGTAATTCAAGCTTAGAAAAACATGATTAAATAAGGTAATAAATGTTTACTGAAACTCATTTATTCACTATAACTGAAAACCTACTTGATGACCAACAAATTCTGTATCAGATACAAATGAAGCAGAGAACAGTTACTATCTGTCAGACCACTGAAATTTAGCTGCAGAGATCAGATAACTACAAGTGGAGGGACAAAGCAAACAGAAAGTAGATTAGGAGCCAGGAACAAGAACAGTTTAGGTACATTAGTGGTCAGAGATAGTGGGTTAGGCAGGGAATGTGTTTAAACGAGACCTGGGCCAGACTATGAAGGACAAAAAAAGCTGATCAAGTGAGAAGAAAAGAGAGAAGATATTTTAGAAAGGGTAAATAAACCAAATAAGAAAGGGATTGTTATTGAGGACTTTCTAATCTTAAAGCAGAGTACAATAAGGAAAGATCATACATTAGCTGTGATTTAAAAAAAAGAAAACGTCTTAAAAGGAAGGTTTAAAAACCAGAGTGGAGAGAAGAGATCAAGCCAATGCTTCAGGTAGCTGCTGGGGAGCAACAGTGAGAATGTGCATTAAGAAAAGAAAGATGAAGCCAGGGTTCCAGCAATGGAACCACAGCAGTGCATGTGGCTGGAGCATACATACGTTGTGAAAAAATGATTTCCTAGAACTGCTTCAAGAAGATGAAATTTTATCACAGAGAAAGAATGTCATTAGCGGTCATTTATAATGTGGTTTTATCACAGTGGCAGGAAGGAAAAGTGACAATGGTACTGGAGATGATGATAAAAGCATCATTTTGACGAAAGAGAAAAGGAATAATAACAGGAGAACAGCCGACATGGTAAACCTACGCAAAGGAGAATAACAATATAGCACAGGGAATGGAGCAAAAATGCTTAGTCTAAAAAAAGTTGCATTGACTCTGAAAAAGAAGTCTATTAGCTATCCATTTGATTTGCCTTATCTTTGCATTAAGAAACTTAGCTAATTAATGATACTTCAAGCTAACATAATTACTATGTTTTAAAAATAAAAAATAATCCATGGGAAGACTCTGCTACAGAATAACAAAGCTGATTATATTAATATATCAATGCCTTAAGTAGGAAAATAAGACATTTCACTTTCAATGATAAAAGATCTAGTAGGAATTTTAACTCTCTTTACAAGTAATTGAGACCCCTTATCACTCTGCATTTCTCAGGGGAAATGAAGACAGGGACTATGTTTGTGGTGTTTGTTTTAGATTGAATTATGTTAAGGCAAGATTAAGGACAATATTTCAGTGAATCTGGAGGAAGAATTTAGGGACAAATGATTGAAACAATCACTAGAAAGATGACCAAAAGCAAGCAGGCAACTAAAGCTTGACAGCTTAACTTTGTGGTGGATCATTACTTCATTTTGGCCCTGGCTATGTATGAAGTTTGTTGGCAAGTTTATTTATTTAACATGTATTTACTGGGTATCTACCATGTATGAGGTTCTCTTTGGTGCTAAATCAAAATCAAAATCTATAAGATTTATCTTAGGATAGCCCTCTAAATTTGCTGGGATAGAAATACTAAAATAAGTCTTTCATGATGAATAAGAGTCCAACATCTCTGATCTCAAAAGATTATCATACTGAGAGCTCCAGGAATCATGCCAAGTGCTTTCTATCGCACTTCATTTAATCTTCACAATGGACCCATGAAGTAGGCAATATTTGTATCTTCGTCCTACAGTATAGATTAAGAACTAGTTCAACAGGGTAAGGCCTATGGTTCCAGACTGGGAATTTTAGGCTGCCCTATAGAAGGAATCAGACTCTGAAAAATCAGTATGTGATCTGTGATGCCTGACTCTGGCATAGGTGCAAAGTTTAAGAAGAGACTCTAATGTTGGTGATTAGAAGAAAAAACATCAAAAAGAACCTAGAGACAGAAACTCACATTGTGTGTAAAAAAAAGATAAAGGCTTTACCTAATTTGACACAAAGAATTCAGCATGGATTAAAGGAATCCATTTAATAAACCTAAGGAGTTCTGAGAGTAGGATATGCACACAAAGACGTAAAAGAAGTCACGTTTGCGCGAGAAGACCTAAAACAAGACGGATTTCTAAATTTTAGCTGAAATGAAGACGTGAAGACCTGACAAGGAGACATAAAGCAGTGTGCTAACTAGATGAGCACAGGTAATCACTGAGAATCTAAAAATGCATTTTTAAGAAAAGCAAATATTGATCTAAGCCTGATGATAAAAGTCTATGATATATGAACTCTAGACAGTGTCTGTTTTGAAAAGCATATAGAAAGCAATTTCAAGAGAAAATAATACATTGTCTGACATCCACAACAACTTTTAGAATGCTTTTAATAGAAAACTTTACAAAAAGTCTTAACCTAAGATCTCTACGTTTACTAGAAAAAAAATGAAAAGTCAAAATAAAACGACTGTTAAAATTATAAAAAACAATGTTAGAATGTGCTGCTCTCACCTGGGTTTTGATGTTTTCGGGATCCTCAGCTTGGCTGTCTCGTTTTTGGCTGGGTTTCCAGGCATTCTCTGCCTTCTTCAGGTGCACATCATCTTTGACAGGAACTGTGATGATCTTCCGGGGCTCTCTTCTCTGGCCAGGTTGAGATCTCCGTGGGCCAACATTCAACAACTAGGACAAGAATATTCTTTATTATATCTACACAGAATACTTACAATTCAACGTCTCTGCTGGGCTGCTCAAGTCAAGACTAATCATCACACCAAATAGTTCTAGATGTAAAGATTAATTATTATGCACTCAAGTTAGATACGATTTTTTTTTTTTTTTTGATGGGGAATGGGTTGGAGAGGAGCAACTGAAAATCATCAACTAATGGTCTCCACCACTATAATTTTTGACCCTGAAGTTCTAGGTGAAATTAAGTGACGGAAAATTGTGTTTGACAGAGTTGTTATCCTGACAAAATGCCACCCCCAACTGAAGCACTATTTTTCACTGCTTGCGGGACTTTAGACTGGTCACCTGAATAAAAAAAAATATTCAACGGTAGCAATCATCATAGTTACAAATCTGACACAAAAACTGGGTTTCTAAGCTTCCACTGTGAAATGAAATGAAGACTTTATCATGAAAATTATCTTTTGCACAGACACCCAGCTTTACTACAAGTTTGCTGGGATAGTAATACTGAAATAAGTCTTTTATGATGAATGAGAGTCCAACTAAATTGCTCTCCCAAAAAAAGTCTTCCTCTCTATGTTAGATCTTTGTTCCTGGTAGAGTCCCGCTAGACTTATTCTGTTAAAACCAATATAAGTTAGCATGTCACACTGGCCATCAAATTAAGTACAGCACTACAAGAGAGAAAAAAAGTAAGTTAAAAGCTGCATTCTCTGTGTTAAAATATTCCTATTAGCTATTACCTTAAATACTTGGAAATTAATTTTTCAAGGTTAAATATTTGGGCTTATACTAAGTTCTGCTCTTCCCAGCCCTGCCGCTTTTTAACAGCCTTTATTTTTCTTGATATGTCATTCTCTAAATGATGATTATTGCTATCAGATGAGAGAAGGGAAAACTTTACACACAAAGGCATATAGATCAGAGTAATATCTCACACAACACCCCAATACTGCCCTTCTGAATTCATATAAAGCTTCAGAGGAGGTAACTTAAATTTCAAAATTTTAAATAAAGGCCATGCTCTAAGATAGATATGGTATGATGCCTATGATGATGAACTTAAAAAGTCTTTAAACATTACTCATTTTCAAACTAATTCTCTTACATTTCACCATTTGTCCTAATGAGAAATGGCAGCATCAGAACCAGAAGTGAGAATTTCTGGGCAATACAAATCAATCTTTTAAATGTATTCAGCTAAGGAATTTAGTAGTGCTGATATTTTATGTAACGATTTGGTATACATTTGAAAAACTGGAGTCAAATAAATCCAGAGGCACCAGGCATAATAGAACTGAAAAAAAACTGAAGAGGATCATCAGACTGGAAATATCAACAGGAAACAGCTGCTAAACCAGACACTACTACTATAAGATCATTTATTTCAGTCAAACTTTGATACCATAGCCCAAACAATTATCTTAAGAAAATGCCGTAAGCTAAGAATAGTCTGGTTTTTGTAAGTGAAGTTATATTCTGGTATTGATTCATGTAGGTCAGTATCTTTTTCAGTGCATAGATTAAGTTCAAATAAACAATCATATCATGAGATATTTAATTTAATCCATGCATCTAAACATAAAACCTTCTCAGCAACAAAGGTTGTTGAGTATAATGAAAGATAACAATGTCACAATCATAGAGTTAGGCACACCCTGGTGGAATAAGGGTTAGGTGTAGTCCATGTATATTCTAAGCTCCCAGGTTCGTAGACATGGCTGGCAGGAACCACCAGCGAACAACTAAATAAAATAAAGTGCTTCTTCCTCTTCTCTCTTCCTGTCTGCCTGCCTGCCTCTGCCCACCTTCATTCCAACCCATACCCTTCCTTTAAAAAAAAAAATGGTCACACCCCAGTGGAGTAAAGGTTTGGTGCAGTCCACATACATCCCAAGGGTCCCCAGATCAAGATCTGGGACCAGGGACCAGGGTAAACCGATATGAACAACTATGTTAAAGAGATAAAGCGCTTCTTCCTCCTCTCTCTCCCTGCCTGCCTCTGCTCTCCTAGATTCCTGCCTGCAAATTTCCTTTAAGGAAAAAAAAAAAAAAAAAGGAAAAATCAAAAACAATCATAAAGTGTCACAGTATGCATAAACTGGGAATATAATTTTATACAAGTTTAAGTCAGGAGATGTCCCTTTCCAAAAAATACTGCAAACACCAATGACTATGTCTTGATACTTGAATCAAGAAAGTAACAAATATTACTCATGTCACATCTCTCTACCTGCCACAAGACAATTATGCGAGCATTTCAAACCATAGGCAGATAGGAAGAATATTACTGAAAAGATGTTCCAAAGGAAAGTAAGTTTTGAGACGCTAACTGATAAGGTGTTGGCACAGGTGCACCCTGGCGGCTGGGGCACTAAGTCTGTGGTTAGGGCATAGGTCATGCAAACCCCAAGGACCAAGGTTCACAGACCCGGCGAGAGAAAATGACCAAAACAACAAATAAATTAACAAAAGCATTTCTTTCTCCTCTTCCTTTAAAACGCTTCTTTCTCCTCTCCTTTAGGCCTCCTCTCTTTAAAAACATAAAAAGTTGAAGTCACAAGACCTATTCACAAATTATATTTATTTCACTGCATATAACTAAGATATTTTTACAACCATTTATTCAAGTATATGGAGTGCTCAACAGATTTACTATATTTATAGATGTTTAACATGCTTAATTAATCCGAATGTTCTTTTTTCCCCCTTAAATAATAATAATTTATTTAGAAACAGGCAGAAATGAAGGTGAGGAGGCAAGCAGGTAGACAGGAAGAGAGAGGAGGAAGTGCCTGTCTATTCAGCTGCTAATGCTGGTTGTGGGTCCACCCCACCAGGCCATGAACCCCAGTCCTTGGGCTTGATGTGGACTATACCATCTAGTCGGAGCTGCAGACTTAACCACTAAGCCACCAGGGTATGCCATCTCTAATGTTCCTATGCATATACTCTGGGGATAAATTCACTGCAATGTCAATCTTTGGAAGGACTGCGGTGCAGTGTAGAAAAGCAACAGATTAGAAGACAAAAGAAATGGGCTTTATAGCCCAATTCTGAGACATGAGCAAAATTACCATGAATAAATCTGTTTGCTGAATTTAAAATTCACCATATATTAAACATTTGTCCTATCTACAAAAGTTATTATGAGGATATAATATAAATGTTGTAAAAGGACCTTAAAAAGGAAGTAAGGTATCACCATCAATACCAAAGAACAAAAAGAACTTATAAATAAGTGTAATTACCTTTAAACATCTCATATCTTTTACATATATGTGTGTAAAAAACAACACAAATTGATTTACAGTATCCTTCAAAAGTTGTATTTCATAAACGACTTACTTCCTAAATGCACATAAGATATAGAATCCGGGGTTGAGAGTCACGCAGTATATAAAAGAAATGGAGCCTGGTCTCCTTGCTTGAAGGAGAGCTAATCCTGACTGACAGTCAGAAGAGGAATTTTAAAATATAATGTGCTCAAAGTCCATAACATGGCACAACTCAAATGAAGCATCAAAATTTGGGATTGGTTAATTAGTGAGTTGCAATTTTTTTCAAGAGGAACTGGAAGTTTAAATTTCTAAAATATTTCACTCTCGTTTTTCTTAAATACACTAAATACAAAATGGTACCCATTTGCTTTAGAATTTAATAAAAAAGAGAATGACATAAACTCAGGGAACCTCTTTGTACCTAGAATTCTTATGATAGCTCAATCTCAAAGTCAGTGAAAGTGAATTTTAAAGACAAGTTAACAGTCTAGTTCTACAGCCCCTCTCAATACACTTCTTTTGGAATACTTTCTGTGATGTCTGCCAATAGGTAACTCTTAAAATTAACATCAAAACTGCCAGTAATTCTACTTTTCAAAAATAAGAACAACGATACTGACTGGGTACCTCCATAGATATATATGCACTGTGCACCAGAAGATATTTATGTTTGAAAATCATATGCAGTGCACATGAAATTTAAACTCGATTACTATGCATTAAAAATGTTTTGTAACTAGCTTGCTGAAGGGAAGTCTATATGAGCAGTCATGGCTACTTATGTCAGATCTAGTAAATCTTACTATCTTATAAACCAATTTGGAAGCTTGCAAAAATGATTAGAGGTATGGAAACAAACTATGAAGAGCAGGATTACTATTTTTTCCAAACAGCATTTTTTATTATTCTTTTAGATATTATTTTGTTATGTCCTATGAAATTTCCATTAGCATCTACGCCAACATACCAAAGTTAAGCTCAACAAATTAAGTGGACAAGTGTTTGTAGCTATGGGTGAGGCTGGAAGAATAATTGCTTGCATTAAAGCTTAACAAATTAATACCACTGTGATAGATTACAATTTCACTTAAAATTTAGCTTGTGGCACGTAACAGAGCTTCTTTAAGAAAACAAACTAAATAATTAAAGCTGACCTTTTTGGAGACACTACAAATTTTAAATAATGGCTCACTTTCAGTCACATTACTTTGAATGTACCAAATAACTGATTTAGCTTATAAATGTAGGCATATACATTACTGGGCAAACACACATCGTGGTAAGTACTTTTAAAATTCACTTTATAATTTCAATATTTAAAAAGAGAAACTATTCTTTCAACTTACAATGTTTCCTTTACTATAGCTAATTATTAAGACTACAGCAAGCTGGTAATGAAAAGTGCCAGTATACACAGGGAGACGAGACACGGCAATTCATACTTTTCATGAGTCACATATGAACAAAACTGAGCAATAAGATAGCACAGATGTGCTGCTAACCAGAGAATATTCAAAATGGCATCAACATTATTTCAAATGTTGGGTGAAACAAAAGCATAACTCAAAACCAAACCTAAATAAAAAATGAACAGAAATATAAATTTAAACCACCAAAAAGGGAAATGGTGAAAAACACATTATAAAATGGTTTCTAGAACGCTGCCTTCTAAGACTTTCATGTGTTCCTATAAACTGTACAAAATATTTAATTTAGGTTTAGAGAAAATAAAGGTTAAATTTCAGACCTGTGCAAAAACAGAATTCTACACACAGGTCTTTAAAATGATGATGCTCGATAACTATGCTTCAAATTCAGAAGGTTTTCTGTATATTTTATGTCACCAACACACTATGGGCATTCAAATATTTTCAATCAATTTTGGTAGCAGGCAAATATCAAATAATTAAAATATCTACAAAGTGACATCTGTTTTCAGACAGTGTAGTCTTATTTCAAAGCAGGTTTCAAAAGTTGCCATTCTGGAAATAAAAAGGTGATAGAGAAACAAAGTGTCACCTTACATAAAAATATTTTACAAACATAAAGTAGTTTTAAAAGGATGAATCTGCAAATGTACTTCAAATCCCAAGCTACTCTAGAACTTTAGATTAAACCCTCTCTATTCCATTCCAACTTGGGAAAAAGACGCATTCACATCATTCATTGGCAACTTTCCCCCATGTTTTCTGTGAGTCTAGGAAGAATGAAGTAGGCAGAGCCTGCTGAATCCTGCACAGAGCAGAACCCCTGCACAACTCCGTGGGTGCCGCCTCCACTGCTGAAGAGCCTGCCACTGGGCACGTAAAGGCAATCTGCAGTTCACCAATACTGAACTCTTTTGTACATATCATTTATTCATATTTTGACTCCACAATCTACAGCAAATGAGAAGAGCAAAAGAGAAAATATCACACCACCATATACTGCTGTTTAAAAAAAGGATTCAGCGCACCCCTAGAGGCAGGCTCTTCAGGGGTGGGTGCGACATCGCCAGTGGAGTGCAAGGTGGGGCTCTGCTCTGCTCCGGAATTGGCATTCCATGCCTGCTCTGCCCTTTACAAAGCTGTAGAAACAAAGACAAAGAGATGACCATTAGCTGAATGTCATTAGATCTCTAGTATTAAGGACACCTCAAAACAAGGTTGGCTCTATTTTTAACCCATTTGCAGGTCATTTCAACTGAAAAAATACAAAAAAAAAAAAAAAAAGAAAAAGACCAAATTAATGCAGACCAGCTTCTTTCAAGTAAAACAATTCAAGTGTATTCTTTATTTGCTTTAATATTACTATGGAAAGAAATTGTCTTCGCTGCTTCTTCTAGGTTAGAGGAATCAACAAATAAAAGCTGCTCTCGTCTTTAGATAAAATGTCACGGATTTCATGTCAGTTTCTAACTAACTGGGTGCAGGAAAGTTGCACTTACAGGTATGCCTCTTCCACCAGGGGTCTGCCTTCCAAAATCTGCAAAGGCTGGAGTAAAGTCTGGTCCTCGAGGCAAAATCCGAGGATCTAGAGTTCGCATTGGCAATTTGGGTTGGTTGATCTGAATGAAGAAGTAAAGTTTAATGTAAGTTCCAGATTCACTGTCACAAAAATAATAAAAATTTAAGATGGAAAAGTCTGTTGAAAACATAAGCACTGGATTCAGAGCAAATAGAAGTCCAATTTGAAGCCAAGTAGCTTCTCCTGGTTAATCTTAGAGCCTTTAGGTCAACAATGGTTTCCTGCTGTCCTGGGACTGAAAAGCCCTATAATTCTCAAGGGGAGGCTAGACAATCAGTGAACTGGCTCACCAGACACTTGGGACAAATGGAATGCCACAGGACAAGCTAATTTGAGATTCTATAAACTATGAACAATTTTGAAATATTTTCCCCAGGATAATCACTAGCATATAAAGCATGCATTTTGTGAAGATAAGTCTCAAAAGGATATATATTTCATGTACAATATTTAAATTCTCATTGTCTTCCTTGTTAATTTGAGGTATCCGGCTTTGTATAGACATGTAATGTGGCTACAGATTCAACAAAGCTAAGTTGGTCAGCAAGAAATCAACTAATGATTGGCCTGAGTAAGAAACAGATGTGGCAGAAAGATGGGAAGAAGTATTTTTGAAGAGAATAATCTCATCCAGGAGACAAAACACCTGCCCTCTGCAGTACTAAAGTAGCCTCAAATTAGCACCACCAATCATTCATTCAACTAGCCTCACATTAATCACCTAAGAGACAAGACAGATTTCAAGAGAAATAAGAAAACCTGCTGCTATGTAAGAGAAAAGTAATATAAAAAATAAGATCTGAATAAGCAATAAGGAAATCTCAATCAGAGGTGAATCTAACTCTGTAAGACAGTTATCGTCTACATTTTAATTAGGGTTTCCTAATTCTTTCTGATAAACCAAAATACTTCCGGCTCAGTCACCAGTGCTAATTCATCTTTGATTTACATTAAATTACTTGAGCAAATATATATCTGACTTTACCCCCTTTAATCAACAGATGAAATTAACACTGCACCAATTTTTTTGTATATAACACATGAAGACAAGATGTAAAACGAAAGGGTACGTATCTATTTGCACAGAATTGAAAACAAATCACTAAAAATATCTATTTGGGACATTTTGAATTCTTTTAATTTTCACTTAAATTTAATTGCCAAATATCTCCCTAGGTTTCTGACTTGTTTTCAATGCCACACTAATTTCATATTGAAATTTTTTAACAGTGGGGAGAGTTCTGTATCACTTTAGTCTAACAGACAATTTTTACCACATCACTAAGAAGCAGTCGTAATAAGCAAATTATTTAAAACTACCACTCATATATGGGTCAAGCTCCAAAATTATTGTAATGCATAATAAACCCAAAATCCAATAGTGTTTAGGAAAATAATTTTAAAACTATACTTTACTACAAATACCCTCTGGTTTAACAATTCCTAAGGATTGCTCGTACTTACCATATTTGCATGATAGTTACAAATCAGTTCCCACCAAAAAGACATACTTTTTTCTGAGCATGCGGCTTACCTTGTCAAGAACCACATCACTGATGGGAGGCAGGCCCTCTGGTTTCTGTATACAGGCTGGCATGAACTGGAAGTCTAGCAGAAACTCCCTGTCATACTGCTTCTTCCCTTCAGTATCAGCAGGTTTCCAGGACTCTAGACAGAGGGATACTGGTAGTCATTACATATATGTTCAGTAAGAGAACAAACCAGATTCCTATATTTATGTTATCTCAACATAAGCAAGCAAACAAACAAAAACCACTGAGTTACAGTCAGAAAATATATAAAGCAGCTTTTGGCCAGTGACATGTAATAATCCTCACTAAATAACCTACCAAGGCTATAAATATCTAAGAAATAAGGAGACTGACATCATTCTTTATTTTCTGGCGAAGGATACTTCGATCACTTGGAAAGGGTGTATTTGAGGAAAAATGGTAAAAGAACACAAAAACAATATATAAAATAATAATTTATTTAAGATTCTGTAAAGTTTAGCTAGCCAGAAATTTTTTCCTCTGCCTTCAGTTTAATCTGAATGAAATGAAACAATTAGGGTATTTTGTGGTTTTTTTTTTTGACAAAGTAGTTATTTTGCTATTACTATTACTGCTATATTCTTAATGATTCTCCCAAAACAACTCTTATAAAGTTGAAGAACTTCTTGAACTTTTTATTAAATAGTAAAAGCAAGTATACACTACAGAACGAAGGGCAGTTACCTGGTAAATACGTGTCAAATGAAAAGATAAAATTAAAATTTATATTCCTAAACATGATAAAAAGGTGTCTGTTCTCTGGTGAAGGACTGGTGCTGTCTGCAAGTCCCTGGTGACATAATGCAAGTCTAGATCTTTAGAACCAATTTCACACACTGAATCCTGAGGCATGAAGTTAAAAAAAAGGGCGTAACTTTAAAATTTCATAAAGACAATTAGCAGCAGATAACTGGCAGTGAAAAAGGTCAGTATATTAAGGAGTTTATTGATCAGTGGTTTTCGATTTTTTTTTTTATTTGAAGAAAGGTACAGGCTGGAATGAAGGCGAACTAGCAGGCAGGCAGGAAGAGAGAGAGAGGAGGAAGAAGACTTTCCATTTTATTTTTATTTAGTTGTTCACACTGGTTGTTTCCTCCTGGACTCGGGACTGAAACCCAGGGGTAGGTGGCCTGTGTTCCTTCAAAGGCAATTGACCTAACTGCTGCTCCACCAGGCACACCGCAAATATTTCTGACTACATCTTCAGGAAGAAATATTAATAATGACTTCATGATTTAGAATACATATATAAACTAAGAAAAACTTTCTTAAAATGCTTGCCCTTATTAAAAAAAAAAAATCATGTTAAAAACCTTGAATAAAGAGGTTTTCATTTTTAAAAAAAATGCATGTTAAAAATAATACTTGCCCACAGAAATGGTAAGGACATTTTAAAGTTATAGGCAGGAATGAAGACAAGTAGTCAGGAGGAAGAGAGGATGCAGACAAATTTATGTTATATTTAATTGTTCATCTTGGTAGTCTATCCTGGTCCCAGATCTTGAACAAGGGTCCTTGGGATTTATGGGGGCTGTGCCCAGCGGCCTTATTTTCTAGACTTACCAAGGTGCATTGTCAGGACTTTTTTTAAACTATTTTCTTTTTCTTTAAAATGTATGTTTTTAATTCACTAACTTTACAATCTATAAAATGGGTTAAAATCAGTTTGTAAAATACTGGTCTAGACTTGTTGTTTGTTTTGATTTCCACACCCCTGGCCCAGGATCTCAACGCAGGGTCCGTGGCTTGTATAGCTTGCGCCACAGCCACTTAAGCTACCGGGGTAGGATTAGGTGGATATAGTCTAGATTCTTTTTGTGGCTTGATATTTTACACCTAAACCCTATCTCATGTAGAAGTCACTTCAGAATTGGCTGATTAAGAAACTATTCACCTATCCCAAACTTTCCACTAAAAGATCCACCCTTCCCCACATATCCACACTAAAACTCTCCATAATTCTCAAAGTCAACCACAATTTACTAAGTATAGGGACAGAGGTTTAATACACTTAATAGTGGATAAGGTATAGGATTTATAACATAATTTTAAGGGCAATTCTCATATGGCAAATGATACATAACTCATCCACACTGCTTGTGATTATCGGAATTCATTTCTACAGAGTAATTTCTGTCAACAGAGTTTAAGGCTACTGTTACGATGACTGCTATCTCAAGTGAGATGGTCATAGGTGAATTATCCCTCTCAATTAAAATAAATAAAATTGAGTTTATCGTATCCATTCTACCAGTCAAGCACTGAATGATTCCCTCTGCCAGCTGCTTTGCAATGCCAGAAAGGCAGAATACCAACATCAGATATAATGTCAGTCAACACAGAACCCTCTGGATATGCCAGCCAAAAATTTATGCCTGCTAATCTATTCTGTAAATGAGCCTCTTCCATCCATCCAATATTTTTCTAGGAGGAGGCAACATTTCTCTAAGGTTTCAGTGCAATGAAGAAAAATAAAGAAGCACAAAGGAAGGCAGGGATAAACTTACCTGGTTTAAATGGGAATGTGACCCCCTCACTCGAACTATCAGTGGAGCCTGAATTAGCATCTATTCCTTCGCCCTCAGAAACACTCTCAGCACCATTACGTATAGGCTCAGCTTCTTCTCCATTTTCTTCCATAGCTTTCACTTTTTTTAGGTCAGAGGGGTCTCTTTCAGGATGAAGGCCGTGGCTCATTTTGTGTTCAGAATCAAGTATTTTGTCACCTGAAAGCTCCTCTTCAGTTTTAGGCTAAAGCATAAGTGAACACGGAGTTTATATTTTTTTTCACTGTGAGAAAACATCTAAGATAACCTTCACCTAGAAGGTTATCTCAAAAAGCAGAGGAAAATGTCAACAAGGATGTCTATGTTCAGGACATGGCACTAGAATGGTAAGTTAATTTAAAACACTTTTCTCATTTCACTGCCCGGATATGATAGACAATTCAAATGGCTACTAAAATGCTTTAATATGACTAATGAAATCTAAATGTACCAAAGGTTAGAATGGAAAGAACTGTTAATCCCTGGAACCTGAAGGACATGAAAGAGTCCTAGTCAGAAATCTAAATCAAGCACTCTTACCCTTGCTAGTGAAGCTCAGCAAATATAAAAGGAAACACTAGAGGATATTTTTTTGCATAGTCCACTGACTGAGAAATGAAATCCCTTAGAGCTGATCATCACTCAGACTATAACCTTATTCAGAGGTTTATGGAAAAATTTTTAGACTATATTCCCCTGAGGAGAAATCTGGATTCTGGTACATTCTGTCTATTTTTGAGAGACAGAATAGAAATATTCACCATGCTATTTTTGACCTCTCGATTTCACCATGAAAAAAAAAAAAGGGATGTCTTGAGGACCGTATGAAACACAAAATATCTTTGAGGCAAAATTCTCCATATATTTTATTCCTTCATCTTATTCATGAAGGAAGGACACTGAAAACAATCCAAAGGATTGGTCCAAAGGACCAATCACTCGGAATAAGCATTCCAATTGATAAATTCACAACAGGAGAGCTAAAAATAAACGTTTCGTTGAATTAGTTCAACAGAGGATTGTATAAAAGAATATCCTACATATCAGGAAATGGTCAACCCAATTGATTAATGAAATTATGTTATTTAGAAATGAAGAGCTATAAATCCTACTTTGGTATATGTGCGAAGTACAACAGATATAAAACTAGAAAAATTTTTTCTGCCATACATCAGCTCATGGGGGTCCTTTAATTAAAAAATGTGACCAATACAAACTAATTTTTTTACAAGGCTTTGTTTCTAGACTGGAAATTAAAAAAATCCATGCACATACACACATACATAATCCCAAGAAAACAGATTCTAGAAATTATTTTGTTTTATAAAACATTGTAGAAAGTAGGCATTTAAAAAAACGAAAACAAAAACAAAAAAAACAACAGATCTACCAAGTTTAACAAAGTAGCAACCCGTTAGTCATTCCACACAAAAAGACCTTATAATGCCAAGGATGGCTTTAATAAATTGGCATGTAAGTTTTCAAATAGTACTGAAACATACTAAAAATGAATATAACTACATTATACAATTATATAAAATTCCTATTTCAAATCTTATAAAATGTGAAAAAATATACTGGATACTCTGTACTTAAAAAATGACAAATACCCTATTTGATATAAAAGAGGTTTTATTACTTGGAAAGTCGTTTTCTAATTAGAAAAAGAAGTATAAAGAAACTTGTTCCATGAATGGCAAACCATAATTCAAAGAGCACAGAATCACTGAAATGTCTAAGGCACACTGTTAGAATTTTTTTCAAGAAATTCCAAAAAAAAAGCAGCAAATAATATTTATGATTACTTTCACGTTATGAGGATGAAACTATTCAGTCTATAAGTAACAGCTGCTAAATTGTGTACTCAGAAAAATATATTGAAGAAAGTACCTTATTGGTTGGATTGTCAAAGGTGAACATTTTATAGGACTCGTTAAAAAGATAATCTGGTTGACAAAGCTGCCTGCTTAGTTAAATGAACATAAGACTGACAAATATATAAGTAATGAATGATGACAAAAATTTTAAACAAATTTTAAGATATTTTAATAAAAAATTTCAAGATAAATCATAATTCTAGGTTATAATTAAAGAATTTGATAAAGTATTTATAACAATAACAACTCAATATGTAATTTAAAACTTGTTACATTTAAAGCACAATTTTTAATGAGAAAAATGTACAAAATTGAGAGCTTGATTATCAGTGAAAAATAAAACAATGACAACTAATATTTACTAAACTATTGTAGTAAATGCTCAACGTTAGGAAAAGACAAGGAACTAAAATTTCTCAAAATGTCTATGTGCAAATAACCAAATACCTTTATATTATACTTTTAAACTATAAGAGTAAGAAAAAAGTAATTGGTTAGAAGAGTCAAAACAGTTCTTATATATGAAAAAACAGCATTCTAAAGTGGGTTGTAACAAATTACTGCCTGTCAGTCAAATCTGATGTAAAGACAAATGTACATCTGAAATGGTTAAAAAAAAATCTGAAGGAGAATATTTCATCACATAAGATATTTCAATGTCCATTAATAAAGTTCAACTAGAATAAAACCATACTCATTCATTCACACATTATGTAGAATTACTTTTGGTCTGTAATAGCAGAGTTGAAGAAATGTGACAGGGATCTTTTGTCCCCAAAGTCTACGCTTTTTTTTTGAACTATTACAGGAAAAGTTTGCCAATGCCTGGCCTAAAGAATAAAATGAGTATTTGAAGGCACAGGATTGGTGGTCATTTAATATTTAATAATACTTAAATACCTAGTGACAGCAAAGGAACATGAAGTAAAATAGAATAAACAAAAACAGTTGACTACAAAGAGAAATCAGTTTATAGAAGCTCTTACAACCATACCAGGAACATATGTGATTCCCCCGCCTCTGGAAGGTATTTTATTCTCTGTAGGAGTAACATTTTCTGACTCAGCTACAAGAGGATTGCAGCAATTCTTTGCACTTCTATAACTTACTTCCAATTACCCGTAACAACCACAATGAAATCATACCCACGCAAATTTTTAATGGTTGCTATGGGACTAGCTGTGACATCAGCAGAACATCAGGTAAGAGTAATGACAGGACAGAGAGAAGTAACAAAGAGGTACTATGAGCTTCTTGAAAAGGGTAAGAATTAAAACTACCTAGAAAATCCTTATGAAATAAATGAAACATTCAAACTATTAACACCACTTTCCATTTACAAACTTCAGTGTATCATTTTAAAGACACAGATTACAGACTGAAATGTAATTGTTAGGACTAAACCTGTCCTTGTTTCTTCTTCACATTATCCTCTGGTCCTGGTGTACTATAAACTAAAGTACAATCTGATGTGGCTTAGTTCAAACAGGCAAAACTTATGCAAAAACTTGTGATTGGTCTGCAGTTTAAATATGACAGATTCAAATCAAATTTCCCTAAAATATACCTGATGATTTTTACCATCAACACTAATGTGTATTTTAGACAGGTGTTTCCCTTTTTCTTTACTAGATTTGTCTTTCCACTTGGGTTACACAGGCAAAATTCAATTGAGAGGACTTTTGGTGGTTAAACAACTTCTTTTTGCTATTTTAGAAGAGGTATTTTGAAAGAGTAAGAACTCAATGAAATCATGCATGCTATTAATCTTTTTAAGTCTGTAAATTAACTTAAAAAATCAGACTGAGTTTGACATACAGATTTCGCTTGGAAATTAATCTAAAGAGAGGTATAAACAAACAATTTTCTTAGGAAATGACACACTGTTCAAAAGATGAGCTAAGGAAATTTACTGCTGCTCTTACCTCCATTTCTGCCTCTAACACCTCTTCAGTGGTACGGGTCCGATCTTTTGGTTTCTTCCACATCTTTGGTGTAGTAATAGCTGTCTGACCTGCAATATAAGATCAGGCCTGTTATTTCCCACTACAAAGTCATGTCAGAGCATGTTAGGTTGAAATGATACCAGTAATTCAGATTTGACTGACAAGAAGCCTTCACCTAAATGAGACAAATGAATGATAAAATGAACTGTGGCCCAGAGATTTGAGGTAAACGTCTTAAGCACAAACTGTTCAGTATCAGCTCATATAACTTTCTAACCAGTGGCCTGGGTTCCTCCGACATCATGTTTTAGTAGATAACTAGGTACGTAATTCAGTATGTTGTGAGTGTATATATAGATATAAGAAACCGGCCTACCAGTCAATTCTAGGCTTGGGTCTGTTTCTATTGTTAAACAAGTATGTGATTTTAAGCAAGTCACACTTTAGAGAACCCTGTATATCCAACTCTAAGTGTAAGAGTGAGACTAAATGATCTTTAAGATTGTGTTAAACTACAAAGTATATTAAGTTCAAAATTCTGGTTTTCAAAGTGCTTTAGACAAAAGCAAATTTGGTGAAAATTTCACTAAACAACACTAATAATACAAATTCAGTTCTCACTTCTCATTGCCCCAGTCTTTCATTCTGATGAAAATAAAGAAAATACAATTTTTAATTAATTAGTCTATTTTACCAGAAGCTGTAGATGGAAAATCAAGTTTTCAATTTTTTTCTTTGTTCTTTTTTTTTAAGGAAAGGTGCAGGCTGGAATGAAGGTGGGCAGGTAGGCAGGCAGGAAAAGGGAAGAGGAAGAAGAATCATAATTTATTTTTATTCAGTGTTCACACTGATTGTTTCCCCCCAGGACCCAGGATTTGGGTCATCAGGCAATTAACCTAACTGCTATTCCATCAGGGTGTGCCTACAAAAGATTTTTAAAAATTGATTTAGTTTACAAATTCCGCAAAATCATTCAACACCTGAATATGTAATCCTAAAGCAATTTAAATATTAGATGGCAAAAAGAAAAATATTAAAAGGATCCTATAGAAGGTAACAGATGAGTCAACAGGAGCGAGTTATTAAAAAACCAGATGGTTAGGTAGAAGAGTCAAAAAAAGACCACTTAATAGAGATTTATCAAAAGTGAATAAATACAAAGCTGAAGGGTATCATTTAACCTGATTCCCTGTAAAAACATAAGATCATTCATTGAATGTAAAGCAACAAATCGTCCTGGAATGGCCTTAAATTTAATTCGGAATAACAATGGAACATAAATATTCACACTTTGGGAAAACAAGGACAAGGAAAATTAAACACTTTTCTTCTCAAAATTACAAAAATACTGTAAGTTTCCTTTGCTATATACCTCAAACCAATTTTTCTTTATCCTTCCTGTCTGAGACCATAATGAACAAGCAGACATTAGAGTGCTATTCCTCTTTTGTGGCCTGCTCAAGGCCTGCTCAAGGCAAACTATGTTTTCAAACTATGGAACTCAGCTTCTGGTAACTGTGGGTGGGTTTTTTTTTTTTTTTTGCTGTGCCTCATAGTCCTGTACTAAATATGTATATTCATGTATATTAAGTCCCCACTTAATGCCATTGATAGGTTCTTGGCATTTTTCACTCAACATCAGTTGGAATTTCTCTCTTCTCATCAATGTTATCATGAAACTTTACTTGAGGGATGTCTAGTATTTATGTAGTGTTCTTTTTTTTTCAAATTTTATGGATCTTCTGATCTTACTAACTACTGGTGTGTTTTCTGTGTATTTTCCCAAATGCTTGTGAATACTTCAGCTTCTCTAGAAGAATCTGTTTAAGAGTTACGGAGCTTATAGAACCTGAGCATTTATTTAAAATTTTATTTCATATAAGCATGAATTCAGGTCTAAATTCCATTCATAGAAAAGAGGAAGACTATTTTCTGGAAGCTTATAAGGGATAAAATATAAACTCAGAGCTAGTTTCCTTTAAAACCAAAGATGTAGTAACATTTTCTTCTCAGGAATATATCAAATATACCCAACTCAAAATGATAAAGATTTCTTCCATGTATAATATATTTAACATGCTTTTTTAAAAAACAGCTACATATTCCGTAGGAATTGTTATGATGTTCAGGTGGCTGTTTTTATTTTATTGTGATAACATTATATATTTTAGATACGCAGATTCACTCTCCACCAAATAAAACACACCATGCCTACCTCTAGAGAGCTAATAGTCTTTTCACTAAAGAGACTATTTAATATTTTGATTTAAAGCAGTAACTGACAAAAAAGAGGGGAGAGAAAAAACACATCTCTTTAGGAGATGCTCAGCTCTTTTACGAAGTGTATATAAACACATACACTCAGTGTCTGATGAGACTTTACTGAGGTGGAGGTGTGGTAAACTCTTGAGTGTGCTAGAGGGGTGAGAAGAAGAAAAGGTAGGAATTGTGGGAGACAGAGGCACTAACTCCTTAATTTATAAAACAATAAATACTGAATTCGTTAGATTTTTCTATCTCAGATTTGTTCTCTCCCTTCTACAGTCCTATTTCCAAGGTGTCTATTATAGATTAGCCTTTGTCATTATACAGTTAGTCTCTTAACTCATGGTCTCTAGTTCTTACTTTGAGACATTATATACAGTACTGACTAAATGTTGGCCTTTCTAAAGGATGGATGTGGATGTGTTATTGTTCTATTTAAAAGATCCTATAAGGCACCATTCACATTGCCGAGCAAAGTGCTGTGTACAGCGTGGATACTCAAGTTTGTTGACTCAAGAAGTAATAACTATTTGAAAGAGGTATTACTGACATTTCAACGCAGGCATAAAATTTTTCATCCTGGTCTTTCATAAAAGCACCTCACAAACAAGTGACAATCTCTACAAGTGAGATTCATAACTGAACTCAGAGACAGATGCCTAACGAAAGAACCTAAACAAACCTACACAAAGAAATATCCTCATTAAAATATAAAAAATACAAGATCAAGAAAGAATTTTAAAAGCAACTAGAGAAAAACAAATTACATATAAAGAAGTCCCCACACAAATGTCAGCAGATTTCTCAGTTGAAACTCTACAAAGACGAAAGGGAATGGCATGATATATTCAAAGTGTTAAAAGAAAAGGATTTCCAATGGAGGATACGCTACCCTGTGAAATTATCATTTAGAATTCAAAGAATGATAAAAAGCTTTTCAGATAAGCAAAACTTATCAAACTTAGCAAAACCAACTCTACAAAAAATATTAAAGGATGCTCTATAAAGTGTAAAGAAACCCCACTTAAAAAACAGAAAGAGAAAGAGAGAAAAACAGCAAGAGAGCAAAACATAAAAAATGGAGAGAAGAGAAGAATAAACATATGGATGGTTAGAATAAGTTGAGGTCCAATTTGCTTTGAAATGAAAACAGGAAATAACTATAGTATTCTTAACACAAACCACAGGGTAACCTAACCTGAAAACATACCTCCAGGGAAAAATCAAAGACAAAAACAAAGAGAAACCAATCAAAACATAACTGCATTCAACCCACTAAAGAACAAAGGCACTGTCTGTAACAACACACAGAAAATAATTAACAAAATGGCAACCAATAGTTACATAACAATAATCACCCTAAATGTTAATGAACTGAACTCACTAATCAAATGGCCTAATGGATTAAAAACTCAACCCTTCTGCAGCAGTCAGGAAAATCACCTTTTAAATGATCAACAGAAGCTCAAAGTCAATGGCAGGAAGACAAACGTATAGTTGAATGGCAAAACAAAAGAAAACAAAAAAACAAGACAAGCAGGAACTTATACTTATGTAAGACTTAAGGGTAAATCCAGTAAGAAGATACAACACTTATCACCACATATGCACCAAATTAAGGAAGATCCAAATATATGAAGCAAGTATAAACAGAACTAGTGAGAAACATGAACAGCAACACAATAATAGTAGGAAACTTTAATGCCCTGTTTGCATCAATGGACAGCTCAACCAGGCAGAAAATTAATGGGGAAACAAACAACAGCTTTAAATGACAACTGTAAAGACTGATCTAACAGACACACACCGAACACTTTATTCAATGTCTACAGGATTCACATTCTTCTCAAGTGCACATGGAACAGTCTCAAGGATAGATGATATGTTAGGACACAAAACAAGTCTCAATAAATTTACAAAGACTGAAATCATATAAAGCATCTTCCCTGACTACTATGGACTAATACTAGAAATAAATGACAAAAGAAAGCTGGAAGACCCCAAATTAATTGGAGACTAAACAGTGTCCTTCTGAATGACTCCTGGATAAAAAAAAGAAAATGAGGAAGAATTAAAAAAAATACGTAGAGACAACTGAAAATGAAGACAAGAGCTACCAGAATCCATGGGATGCAGCAAAAGCAGTACTAAAAGGGAAGTTCATCGCCTTCCAGGTATAGTCCAAGAAACAAGAAAAATCACAAATAAACAATCTATTCCTACAGTTAAAGCAACTAGGGAAAGAAGAACAATTAAAGCCAAAAATCAGTAGAAGGAAGGAAATAAAAATTCTAACAGAAATAAACAAAATAAAAAGATCAATAAAATCAAGTTTGTTCTTTGAAAAAAATATAAAAAAATAACAAAACATTGGCTAGACTCATGAAGAAAAAAAAGAGAGAAAACGTTCATAACTAGAATCAGAAATGAAAGGGTAGAAGTTACAACAGATACCACAGGAATACGAAACACCATAAGAGACTACTATGAACAGCTCTTGAAAATAAAATGGAAAATCTTGAAGACATGGACAGAGTTTTAGAAAAATACAGTCTACAAAGACTGAACCCAGAAGAACTGGTAAACCTAAATAGAATTATCACAACCAAGGAAACTGAAGAGGTAATCAAGAGTCCCCTAAAAATAAAAGCCCAGACCAGATGACTTTACTAGGGAGTCTTACCAAAATTTCAGAGGAAAAATAGTATCTATTCTCCAACTCCTGCAAAATATTGAATAGGGAACACTTCCAGATAATTTCCATGAAGCTAACATCACACTGATATCAAAAGCTGATAGAAGCATCACCAAAAAATAAAATTACAAACCAGTATCTCTAATTAACATAGATGCAAAAATCCTGAACAAAATATTAGAAAACCAAATCCAACAATATTCAAAAGGATCATCCATTATGACCAAGTGGGATTTATCCCATGCAAGGATGGTTCAACATATGTAAATCTATTCACGTAATACACTATAGCAACTAGAACAAGGAGAAAAAACCATGATCATGTCTATAGATTCAAATACAGATTTTAACAAAATTCAAAACCTGTTTACGATAAAAAATTCTGCATAAAATAGGGACCAAAGGTACATACCTCAACATTATAATAAAGGCCATATATGATAAACCCACAGCCAATATCATACTCAATGATGAAAAAGGGAAAGCATTTCATCTAAGATCAGGAGACAGCAAGGTTGTTCATTTTCATCACTGCTTTCTAACATCGTACTAGAAGTCTTAGAGCAATTATGTAAGAAAAATAAATAAAAAGAATCCAATGGGAAAGAAAGCAGTAAAACAATCAATATTACAAGATGACATGATTATATAGGAAAACCCTAAGCTCTCTCAAAAAACTACTAGAATGAGCCAGCAAATACAGTAAAGTGGCAGTTTTGAAAAATCAATGCACAAAAATCTGTATAGCATTTTATATGCAAAAAACACATGCAAACAAATTGAAGAAAATTACCCTATATACAACAGAAGCAAAAGAATCAAATATCTTGTTATATACTTAAGAAAATAGGTGAAAGAGACCTGAATCAACACTGTTAAATAGTTACCTTACCTAAAGCAATATACAGATTTAATGAAATTCCCATCAAAATCCCACAGGCATATTTCAAGAAAATATAACAATTAAAAATAATTTGTATGAACAACAAAAGACCCTGAATAGGCAAAGCAATCATGAGAAACAATAAAAAATCCGGAGGAATCACACTCCCAGATATTGAGGAATAGTAATCAAAACTGTATGATACTGGAATAATAACACAGTTTCAGGTAAGGATTGAATCACCAGGAATGCACTCACTCACATATGGTAAATTAATTTATGACAAAGAAGCCAAAAGTATATGATCAAGAAAGGAAAGTATCTTCAGTAAATGATACTGGGGAAACTGGACAGTCACATGCAAAAGAATGAAGCTAGACCACTCTAACACCATTCATAAAAAGTAATTCAAAATGGACTAAAGACTTTGGACATAAGACCAGAAACCATAAAATTTATGGAAGACAACATTGGAAAGACAGTCTGTGACACCAGTCTTAAAGAGGTTTTCGGGGACTCAACTCCAGCATCAATGGAAACAAAAACAAAATTAAACAAGTGAGACTATATCAAATAAAACAGGTTCTTCATAGTGAAAGAAAACCACCAAAACAAAAAGACAACCTATGAACTGAACTGGGAGAAGGTATTTGTGTTCCATATTTCTGATAAGGGCCTTATGTTCAAAATATACAAAAAAAAAAAAAACCTCTTAAAACTCAGTAACAGAAAAACAATAAAAAAAGGGAAGATGAACTGGAGCGACATTGCACCAAAGAAGATGTACCGATGGCCAGCAAGCACATGAAAAGATGTTCCTGTTTGCTAGATATGAGGGAGATGTGCAAATCAAGACAGTGAGGTATCAATTTACACCTGAGAGACTGGCTATTATCCAAAATTCCAGAAACATCAAATGTTGGGGAGGTTATGGAAAAAAGGTAGTAATTCTACACTGCTGGTGGAAGTGCATATTAGTGCAACCCCTATGGAAAACAGAATAGAGATTCTTCAAAAAGTTGAACACGAAAATCTCATATGATCCCACCTTTCCACTTCTGGGAGTATGTACCCAAAAGATAGAGAAACACTAATCTGTAGAGCTTTATGCACCCCCCATGTTTATTGCAGTCCTATTTAAAACAGTTGAGCACTGGAAACTACCTAAGTGGCCGTCGTCAGATGAATGGATAAAGATGTGTTATATACACATTGCAATACTACTTAGCTCTTACAAGAGATGAAATTCTGTCATTTGAATCAACATGGAGGAGTTCTGTTGCGGGAAATAAGTCAAAAGAAGAAAGTCAGATACCAGATGATCCCACCCAGAGGCAGAATGTGAATAGACAAAGCAAAGGAACATAAGAAACAAACCAACCCTTCGACAATGGTAATAGAACTGAGAGATTACCAGTATGGAACGGGATGGATTAGAGGAGCGGGCAAGTGGTGGTGGGGACCAATGGACAATAGTAAATAACTCTCTGCAATTTGGTAAAGGGTAGGGTGTGCTGACATATATTTGAGAAATGGGAAATTTGCACACATGGGGAACCTACACAAGTGAGTTTACTATGAAAAACAAAGTTAACTTGATAAAATAGTAATTTGACAAAAATGGAATTGGAATAAAATTTTACAATGATATTAATATTGTTGGAACTGCTGTAATTTTGTATATGCTTTTTGATCTCTGGTGGAACTAGAAACTCATGGAGCTCTCAGAGAGCATTAGTTTTATACAGAACAATGAAAAAAGCATCATTATACATATACATTATACATGAAAGAGGTGATTACATATGAGAAGTAATCTTTTAATCCAATGAATATGAAAACAACTTTTACTAAAGATACCATGTTGATAATTTTAAATGTGCTTCTCTTTATCAGATAATTTCTTATTACTTCTTCACTGTTCAGGGAGGTGCCTAAGTAAAAAAAAATTTTAAATTTGTAAAATCTTATTGAAGGAACACAGCAGCATCATAACATTATATAGGTGAAAGGTATGCATCATTGTAAATCTACACCTGTATATAATATATAGAGTTCTAGTCTAAGAGTTAAAAAATGATTTTTTCCCTAGTGTCAAAGGGAGAGAGCTTTTTCATTTATCTTTTTGTTAGATCTTTGACTAGAGAAACCATACAATTGTAAATACTTCCTCTATCCCCTTGATATATGTATAAATCTTTTCATAAGCTAAACATACCTTGGCCAGCTTTCTAATGGTAGAATGTTTTTAAGGGCCTGGGAGGCATCTCACTCCCAGTCACAATGAGAATTTTGCCTTGGTGACTGGCACCTATAACTACTAGTATTAAAACAGAGGAAAGTTATTTCTTTGAATAAAGGCAACTGACTAACTTGGAATGAATGATACTCCAATTATCAGAAGAATTTAGGATGAGCTGGATATAAAACCATGTGATGTTGTTACAGTCTGGTTTTGTGAGAAAACTCATGTAATGGAATATATTTATTTGCTCGATTTTATCATAGGGTAGATTTCTTTCATTAGCAATTTGCCTATGACGTTCAGTGCAGTCTTATTTAATGTTTATTCAGTAATAATATTCCTTCTTTTCTACATTTGTGGAGATTCTCTATGTTGGCAGGAGATCTAAATTTTTCCCAACAATTTGGTAACTAGACTGAGAAAGTACCTGAAATGAGCAGACCACCTGAATATTTTGCATTCAATAGCACTGTATAAAATACCCAAAATTATGAAATTATGGAATATAACATGAACTCCTTAACTCCAAGACTTGACATGAATTTGATGAAGGTGTAGATATGGGTTTCTGGGCTGAAGTGACAAAACTAAGAGGCAATGGAGACCTACTAAGAACAGACAGTTTACTAAAAGAAAAAGCCAATCATCGCCACAGGATTGTACATCAAGATGAAAATGTTTCAGCACACCCTGGTGGAGCAGCAGTGAGGTCAACAACCTCCAAAGGAGCACAGGCCTCATATCCCTGGGTTCTGGTCACAGGACCAGGTGGGGAAGAGCCAGTGTGAACAACTAAATAAAAATAAACTGCTGCTTCTTCCTCTCTCTTCCTGCCTGACTACTTGACTTCATTCATGCCTGCACTTAGCCTTAAAAAATAAATAAAAAGATGAAAATATTCCAACAACGAAACTTTCAGTGATACGCCCACTCTTAACATCCAGTTCTAATCCCATCTTATTGTTGTAATTTTTCCAAATTTTATTTTATTTTCTCTGGCAATAAAATCCTAAAAGCTGGCACTGTTATTCTTTCTGACTACATCATATTCAAGAATTCTGTCTAGAGATTCTTGAGGTTAGAGATCCTATTTGATCCATTTTTTCCTTTCACATACTCCCACTGGAATCTAGGAAAATTTGATGATTTATCTAAGACACTGGAGCAGAGCAAAGAAGAAACTCAGGTCAGAGAAGAAAAATACGTTTTTATGAGAGAGAAAATGAACTAGAAAAAATAATGATGTTGATAAAAACATGTAAGCATGACGGGTCACCGAGAGATGTCAGCCAAAAGAAACCCTGGAGAGTAAGTCGGTCAGTGTTCTCAGTGCTCACGGTGTGTTCATGTTCTACATGAAACTACACATTTCTTGGGAGTTATGCTCCCATTATTACTAAAGAAAAGTCCTTCTATTCTAGAACTGCTTCACAGAAGCTTGAAGAGTGTCGGTCAGTCTCCACAGGGTCTACCCCAACAGTGACAGGAAAGAGATTAGAACAGAATCCTACGAAAAACATAATCTGTGAACAGAATTTAAAAATCTGTGCAGATTTACATTAAACAGCATCATGACAAGGTTTACTAATTTGTGTTTTCAGTAAGTAAACAGCCACATGTAAAAGAATGAATCCAGACAACTCTCTAACATCATACACAAAAATTAATTCAAAATGGATTAGTGGCTTGGATGTAACACTGGAAACCATAACATATTTAGAAGGAAACATAGGCGATGCTTTCATGAAAACGGCGTAGAGTTCTTTGAGGACTCAACTCCAGTGGCAAGGGAAACAAAAACAAAAATAAACGGGACTACAGCGAACTAAAAACTTTTGAACAGCAAAAGAAAGTATCACCAAAACAAAAGACTTCTTACTGAATAGATATTTGCAAATCATATATCTGACAAGGGCTTAACAAGGGTTTAATAGCCACAATATATAAAGAACGCATATAATTCAAAAACAGAAAAACAAACAACCTAATAGGCAGAACTGACCAGGTATTTCTCTAAAGAAGACAGAAATGGTCAATAGGCACATGAAAAAATGTTCTTCCTCGCTTGTTATTAGGAAAATGCAAATCAAAACAGCAATTAAATATCCCTTAACAACTTTGACAATAGCTATTACCCAAAAGACTGGAAATAACATATGTAGGTGAGGATGCAGAGAAAAGGAAACGCTTTTATGTCATTGGTAGGAATGTAAATTGTTGCAAACTTTATGGAAAGTAGAATGGAGACTTTTCAAATAAATGTTGAAAATTTCATAGTATCCTTCTGGGAACTTACCCAAAAACTTACACGAAAAAATTAATTTGCAGAAATATATGTACTTCCATATTTATTGCAGCATTATTTGCAAAGTATAAGAATTGTAAACTACCTGAGTGCTCATCATCAGATGAATGGAAAAAGATGTACACACACACACACACACACACACACACACACACACACACACAGGAATATTATACAGTCCTAAGAAGATGAAATTCTGTTATTCGTTACAACATGGATGGAACTAAAGAGTATTATGCTAAGTGAAGTGAGAAAGTGAAAGGTAAATACCAGATGATCTCACACATACAAACTATAAGGAAATAAATCTAGTGAACAGACAAAACAAAAATCAACCCCTGGACAATGACAATAAAAACTTCTGTGCACATATTGCTAGTCTAGTGGTCTAGTATTCCTTAGGAGCAGTCCCACGCATATCCCAAAGTCCTGGGTTCAAGACCTGAGACCAGGGCTAACAGCCAATGCGAACAATTTTAAAAAACAAAACTGCTTTTTCCTCCTCTTTGTTCTTGCTTGCCCAATCACCTCCATTCCTGTCTGTACTTTTTCCTTTAAACAAAAAACAAAAGCCTTCCATCAGCGGGTGTGGGGAGGGAGCAAGAGGTGGTGAGACCCAGGGGACAGTACTGGAGGACTTTTGGTGACTTGGTGGTGGATGTGTTGTGCTGTTTTATATCTGACAACCGATGAATCTGCACACAGGGTCTGTTATTTTTGTAAATCAAAGTTTCCTCAATAAGTATTAAAAAAACTTCAGTTTTGTTGTTCTTTTTATCTATTGCTTTCCTAATTTCTCTTTTGCTTATAAATTCCCTTATTATCTCTACTATTTTCCTTTGTGCTTGATCTGCTCTTCTTGTTTCTCGGTGAAACATTTACATTCTCTTAATGAATTTCAAATATACAATATATTGTTATTAACTATAGTTCACCGTGTTTTATGTGCGATCTCACACTTCATTCACCTGATATAATTTGTTCATCTCTTAATAGTTACTTCATGTAGAAGGTGAGCTAAATAATTTGAGATTATTTTTCTTTTTTGCCATCTAGGTACTCTCCTAGCAGTGTGGTAAACAGAATAATATATTTCCAAAGAGGTCCATGTCCAAATATCTTGGATCCTGTGAATATTACATCCACAAAGTCCTTCTGCAGATACAATAAAGGTAAGGCATCTTGAAACGCGGAGACTATCATCTTGGATTAATTTAGTAGACCCAATGTGACCAAAAGGGTCCTTGCAAGGATCAAGAAGTAGGAAAAGCTGAGAGATTTGAAGATGCTCAAATGCTGGCTTTGAAGATAGAGCAAGGGGTCCTAAGCCAAGGGATATGAGTGGTCTCTTAAAGACAGAAACAGCAAGGGAACAGTATTTCATAGAGTCTGCAGAAGAAACACTTACTGGTCTCTTAATCTTAGTCCAGTGAAACTATTTAACTTTGAACTTCCAAATCTTTAAGGATAGATATGTTATTTTAATATACTAGGCTTGTAGTAATTTGTTACAACAGCAATAGGAAATGAATAGAAGATCCTACAAATTTTGATTTCAGTTTCCATTTTCATTCAGTTCAAAATATAATTGGTCTTTTGATTTTTTCTTTGACCCTTGAGTTATTCAGAATTGTTTTAGTTTCCAAATATTTGGGCCCAGGGTCAGGGGTGGTTCTAGAGACATTTTCTTATTAATTACCAATTTAATTGCACTATGGTCAAAGAACATATACCAGCTTTGACTTGAATCCTTTGGGAAAAAATTTTTTTTAAAGGAAAGGTACAGACAGGAAGAGACAGGAGAAGGAAGAAGCATCTTATTTTATTTTTATTTAGCTGTTTACATTGGTTGTTTCCCCTGGGCCCAGGACTGAAACCCAGGGGTGTGTGGCCTGCTCTTTGGGAGGTGATCGACCAGGGTGGTCAGATCCTTTGATTTCACAGGATTGATTTGTTTCATGACCCATAATATGATCTATGTTAGTAACTCTATTATTTGCAAACGTATATCTGTTATTTGAATATTCTTTAAGTGTCAATTACGAGAAGCTGTTTGAGCGGTTTGAATCTTCGATAACCTTACCAATTTTCTGTCTACTGCTTTTATCAATTATGCTTTTTCTAATGTCAATTCCACATCACTACTTTTTTATTAAAAAAAAGGAAAGGTGCAAGCATGAAGGTGAGTAGGCAGGCAGGCAAGAAGAGAGTAGGAAGCATCTTTATTTTATTTTTAATTAGTTGTTCACACTGGTTGTTTCAAGTCCTGGGTCCCCCAGAAGTATGTTTCCTGTGCTCCTTCAGCAGCAACTGACCTAACCACTGCTCCACCAGGGTGTTCCCATGTCACTAATTTTTAAGTATGTGAAACACAGCCATAATAATTGAACTTAATAACTAATGTGTTTTGTCTGCTAATCCTAACAACTATGTCAGCTATAAATTAGTTCTGATTGCTTTGTCTTCCCTTCATTTTGGGGCATATATTTTTACATGGCTTCACTGTTCAATGCTACCAAACATCATAGAAAGTAAGAACATTAACTCCATACAAACTTCCAGAATACTGAAGTAACTATGTATTAATTCATTAAAGAAGTCAGCATTATCCAGAAACCCAAACATGAAAATTCAGAAAACTATAGGCCACTGTCCTTCATAAATTCATACATATTAAAACCCAACATATTAGAAATTCAAATTCAACAATCTATCTCTCTGTGTGTGTGCGCGCGTGCACACACACACACACACACACACACCCAATCAGGCTTCATTCCAGGAAAACAAAGTTGTTTTAAAATTCACATTAATATTCATATCAAGTAATATCAAACAAGTAATTATTTTAAAAATAGAAGAAACCCAAATGATTACCTCAGAAGATGCAGAAAAAGCATTTTGTAAAATCCAATAAACATTCCCAATTGCAATATTCAAACTCAGCAAATTACAAAGAACTTCAAAGAGACAATTCAAAAACCTATAGCTAGCATATTTAATAGTGAAAAGATAGAAAGATTTCTGTAAGATATAACATTAGCAAAAGGTATGTTTTCAGGATAGAAATGTCTGGGCTTAAATAAAATGTTACTGGTAGCTAAACCTGCATCACTGCTTACTGGTAACAACAGCGAAGGCCAGGCGCCTGGAAAAGGAGGGCTTACCTAACTGTTAAGATAAGGACCCCTAGACTGAATAAGTTAACAAGAGGAGAGGGGAACACACACACCCTATGTATGTCAAAAACGCCATGTGGCTTGGAGGAGCTTCCTGCCAAAGAGAAACAAAGGGAGATGGAGCCAATTGAAGCCTGTGTCTAGAACTGACCTATCCAAAGGGTGCACACTTTAAACTCATCCAATCAAATGGAAGGTTACCTTAAGGGAAATGTTAAAACCCAGGCTACATCCAGGAAAGATTATACACCTCATACTACTCAGCCAGAGGAACCGAAGGAGGGATCTGTGCTTTAGGGAATAAAACGCTCATTGTAACCGCTTCCAGGTGTGCCTGCCTATTAGACATCCGATACCACAAGATCGACATTAAAGTCTCGCTTTTGCTGCACTTCATGTCTCCGAGTCCATTCTTTGCATCTGGACAGGTGAATTCATATCTCACACTTTCTCCCTGAGGTCAAGAACAAGATAAGAAAGTTTAATTTTACCACTTCCAATCAACACTGTATGGTATGTACTGAGGGTTCTACCTATGACAGTAAGTCAAGAAAAATGAAAGGTGCATCTAGTTAGAAATGAAACAAAACTGTCTGCAAGTAGTATGAGTATTTACATACAAAATCCAAAGGCGTCTGTACAAAAAAACACTAACAAAACTGGAGTGAATTTTAGCAAGGCTGCAGAATATGAATTTTAGCAAGGCTGTATTTTATATACTAGTAATCAAAAATTTTAAAACAGTACTTATCACAGTATCAAAAGATTTGAATTTGACAAAATTACAAAAGACATACATTTTAAATTTCAAAACACTACTAAAAGATTTAAAAATTTATTTGAAAATATATTACATTCATGGATGAGAAGACTCAGTAATGTAAGAGGTCAATTCTCTCTAGGGATTCAATGCAAAAACCAACCAAATTCCAACACTTTTTGGTAGGGAAAAACTGATTCTAAAATTAACCTAAAAAACAAATAATCAATATGGTGGAGTGGCGGTTTAGCCAGTCACCTCCGAAGGAGTACAGTCCACATACATAAATGAAGTGTTTCTTCCTCCTCTCTTCCTGCCTATCCCCCTTCATTCCTGCCTGCACCTTTCCTTTAAAAAACAAAACAAAAAAAAACAACCCCCAAACCACTATCATTTTAAAGCATTAAATATATGCTTAAATTAAATATATGCTTAAATATATGGCTATGCTTATGTTTCAGTTACCTTAAAACCACCCAGATCAACTTAATACTTTAATAAGCTTTAACTGGCATATAGTTAATATATACATAAAATATTTAAAGGTCTTTTCGTATGTGTGTGTGTGTGTTTTAAGGAAAGATATAGGGAGGAATGAAGGCGAGCAGAGGCAGGCAGGCAGAGAGGAAAGGGAGGAAGAAGTGCATTATTTATTTTATTTAGTGGTTCATCTTGGTTGTTCCTGCCGATTCTGGGATGCAAACCCGAGATCTTGTGATGTATGTGGACTGCACCCACCCTACCTCCTCCACTGGGGCATACTTTGATTAGTTTTGCTGTCTATATACAAACAAAATTAGTAGGAGAAAAGATCAAATTAAATGACATATGTATGAGGCTGTAAATTCTAAGTTAAATGGACAGATCAAAGACTTACATTCCATACTGAGGTATACAAAAGGAGTCTGCTGAGGAATGAGGAAAAGGAGTGGGGGAGGAATCTTCATATGACAAGTAAAGATGAGTTTACTTTCAGAGATAGAGAGCAGATGTTTGCAGGTAAATTTAATACCCCTTTCCAAACTACATTCTTCTAGGTTAAAAGGAAGAGTAATCCCTTTTTTAATTAGAAGAGAGAGAATTAGGGAGCTGCTATTTTTTCTTCTTCAACTAAGGGAAGGGGTTTAGGAGAAAGGCAGGAGCTTCTCCATTGTTTCCTGGGCCAAAGCTTTCAGATCAATTTAATCTGCACACCAGAGCAGGGTGTCTATAAGGAGACCAATTTTGAGAGATGGGGTGATCTGCTCTGAGCACCTTCAAGATGTAACATTCCACTTGAAAGACCTTATAATTTTGGTTGTTTTTCTTGCCACAGAAACCACTTGAAATATACTCTTATCTATTGAAGCTTTCAATTCCAAACCTAGGCAAAATAAAGGTATACACACTTTTCTTTTAACAGACATGACCAGACTTACTTCTCAAGAGATTAAAGTCATTCATTCCCATCACAAACATGAGTTGAACTTTTCCTCCATTCTTATGGATACTTTGTTAAATTCACCAAACATTATTTCTTCAAAAAATTGTTTTTCCACATTCACTAACAAGGGTGAACATCTTTTCCTAATTTTTTTTATATCTAGTCATTCTTTTCTGTGAATTTCTTTTTATCCTCAATCTTTCAGGAGATTGCTTGCTTTTCTTTTGAAACTCAGGTTGTTGGTTAATCTTTTACATACTATTGTATTTTGATTTTCTTTTTGCCAGGACAAAATTCAAAATTTTATTATTAATTCCGTATTTTTTTCTAATGAAAATGTGTTATCTTTATAAGTATCATCACCACCACAAAGAAAATACACATTTAATTCATTTCAAATTAAGGCAAGGAAGTCTTCTTTGATAATATCTCACATACTTATCAGTATATCATTTTAAAAAGCAAAATTTTTTAAATAGATACATTTGTGTGAGGAAATCAATACTATCCTCATACTCTTTAAAACCATGTGTTTCTCTACTTTCAGAGGCATAGCAAAGCTAGAATTTAGCATCCACCTTATGATCAATAGCAAGCCTATTTCCTGCCCTACCAGCACTAAAAATTTTATCTCCAGTTCCTTTATGTGCCTTTTCTAATCTACACAATTGAAGACACTGGGTATCGATTAAGAATACATTATTAGAGTTAGTCTTTTGAGTATAAAGAGTGTATCTTATGGCTCTACTTTGTATTTACAGCATCTAATATAATAAATGACCCACAGCAGAACCTCAATGAAAATCTGTTAATGAGTAAAAGTCCTGCAATCAAAATTAAACCCAAGGTTAGTATCTCTACAACAACAGCAAACTCAGGTTCTCTTTGTGTTAAAAGCAGGTACCAGTATATTATTTCACTTCAGAGATGAGGAAACTGAAATAGATTAACTAAATTGTCTCAATCCCAGAGAGAGTCAAGGTTGGAGAGTAAAACACAGATGCAACGACAGATGTAAAATACAGATGGTTCAAAATCAGTCTTTCCAACACACTAAGCTACCTTTCAATATTGCCGTGTTCCTGGCACTTTTTCATCTATATTACAACTTCATTTACAGTTTGGTTAAATTGCCTGTTGTTTCTGTAACAGGAAAGGATGTGGAATTAAGGAAGACGGAGTGTAATGTGAAGAATGTTGTTTATATGTTATTGTATGTCAAATCATTAGGAAAATAAAATGGCAAAGTGACTATAAGTAAAAAATTTGATACAAATATGAGCTGAGTAGAAGACATGCCATTGCATAATTCTATTAGGAACGACAACAAGATGACTACAAGAAGACCATTAAAATATTTCCTTGGCTTCTGTATTATATTTTACTGCCTTTTTTGGTAGTTTCCTAGGTGTTTTAACAAGTTTCTATGACTTCTCCCATAAGCAAAGTAGATTGCAATTGAAGGTAAATTCAATATAGATGAAGACATATTGATCATAACAGCGCAGATATACATATGTATATATATAATTTAGAGAACAGATTACCATAAAGTATTTCTCTTTTTGTCATCTCTACTTTTCAACTCTAAATGTAACATCAGAGCTCATTCCCTTAAATATGTAAATGAGTATGGACAAAAAAATTCTCATCTGATTATCAGTGAGTTCACATTACCAGTGGGTTGCTAAGTGCTGAGTCTGCTGGAACCTTAACCTTAATGTGGGGGAATCATTAGGAATAACAAAACACTCGGAGATGTGATGGCTTAGCCCTGCTTCTCATCACCTTACTCCCTTTGTATTTTACACATTTGTCACTCTACATATCCAAGTTCCCTATTAGATAGTAGGTCAAATTAATATTGCCTGAACATGGAAATCAAGTTAATTTGAAATCAATTTAATTCTGGATTTTCTAACAAAAATAAGTATGGGTATATCAAGTTAACTAAGAACATTATAAAGACCCATCTTCCGGTCATTCATATTTGTTGATTTGTTCTCTAAAATCTCTCTATCACAGTTTCCAATTTTATATTCTTCTCTAATATGTTCCAAAACGTGGATCTGAATGTGCAGTCAGAAAGTATTTAAGGCAGGCCCGAGTGGAGGGGGGGCAGGGCGACAGCTTCTGACCAACTGCCGTCTACATACATCCCACGGTCTCGAGTTCGCTTCTCAGGGTGGGGAGTGGAGAACGATCAAGATGTGCAATTAAAATAAATGAAAATGTTACTGAAGAAAAAAGTTTTTAAGTTGCTTTGGATGAAACTAGAGAGAATTATGCTAAATGAAATAAGGCAAAAGAAGGAAGATGAATATTGGATGATCTCACTCTCAGGAGGATATAACAAAAAAACCCAGAAACGGTTGTTGAATGAAAGAGATGGTAATATGTTATAAAACCTCTAATAATCCTGGGGTCTTTTCAAGACTGCTATATAAATAATGAATTCTGTTTTTCTTTTTGAAATCGTGCATTAGGCAATAAGGTGTTCTGGAATTAGTAGAAACTGGGATAGTGATGTATTAACTAATAAACAAAGGATAATATCACCTTCTGTACTTTCACTATCCCTTATTAACTATTTAAGATGAATATATTTAACCTTGAACCCCTGTCATCATCTATGTGCTTACTGAACCGTTATTTTATATGAATTTTAATCTCTAATATAAAATGAATTCCCTATTTTGCAAGAATTTTAGAAAATGATTTTGGATTTTGATTGTCAAGTTTAAGATTATTTGCAGAATATTTAGTTTAATGAGAGGCAATACAGAGAAGTGGTCATAAGCACTGCCTGTAGAGTTATCATTCACTAACTATATAATCTTCGGCATGTATTATCTCTTCTGTGTTTCAGTCCCCTGTAAATGAGATTGTTATGAGTTAAAGATGTTCATAAAACAATTTCTGATCAATAGAAAGCACATAATCAATGATTATTATTAAAATAAACCATTTTTTCCTATTAGGTGGGTATGGCTTATTTTACATATACACACACATACATACACACATATGCATGCATATTTGATACCAAAAAACAACACAAACACCAGTAACAAGTTGACACCAACAAAAACCTATTCACTTGCTTAACTGAATAAACAAACATTTAAAAAAGCTCTCTGGGGTAATAAAACAAATCAGAGCTTTACTAATGTTGAAGAAAATATAAGAAAGTTACAAATATAAAGTATATACGTATCAATATTTTGAAAGCCTCACAAGTAGCTTGAATTGATAGAATTGGGGGTTACAAGTCAAGGAACTATCACAACAGAATGTTGTGTAAAGAAAGTCATGTTGGAAAAATCAGATTTGAACACGTTCTTGATTAAGGTCGAGAGAGAACGTAAGACGGGATCACAGCAACAATGTGGGAGCCAGCACCCACAAAGGCAAGTGGAGGGCTGCCACGAAAAGAGTGCAACTAGAAGAAATGAGTAACTACCACAGGGACCTTCAGAAGGCTAAACCGAGAGCCAGGAATTTATCTCTTTGAAAACCCTCTCTCTGCAACTCTTACACAAACACATCCAAAAACAACATTTCCTCTAGAAGACTTTACTGAGAAATGTGTGCTAAAAGCGCGTTTCAAGAGAAATCGCAAAGCACAGAGAATTTTAGTAGCTGAGGTAATAATATGATGTATATGAAATGAACTAGGAAAAAAAGGTGGTTGACAGATGAATAAATAAACAGGATGCACAGCTGGAAGATTGAGAAAGGCCTGGACAGGGTAGAAGCTGTAGATGAACTTAGGGTAGTGCACCTAAGACAAAAATATACAAGAACTAAGTTTTATACAAAGGAAATGCAAAACCATTATTTCTAAATGCATCTCTTACATGTTTCAACTACAAATGATGACCCTGCTTTCCAAACCCGGCCTGGTGTTCTGTATACGTGACATCAAACAATGCCCTTAGAATGGCTGGGGGGTACAGTCATTACCTAGCTGAGAAATCTTCTCAAACTCAGGTAAGATGTACTAGTAGCAAAATATGATCAAACAAAACTCAAGAGTCCAGGCATGAAATACATCAAACAACACTGCCGTTTTTGGTTGTATCTAATATTCTATTCTTGTACTACTGATTATGGTGTTTTTGTTGAAAATTAATTCCTAAGTATCTAACCTATAATGTCTCTAACCTGATTTCTCTTTTCAAGGGTTTTAAGCATTAAGTTCTTAGGGGCTGATGTCTCTGAAAAATCTTTATGTAGATGCTTGTAGCAAAATTACTAACAGTTCTATACATTTTTAAAAGTAACAGCTTTAATGAGATATAATTTATATGCTATGAAATACACCTTTTAAAAGTATTCAAAATGTAGTGGCTAACAGTTGTTTTTCAGAGATGAATCACTAAATTCAGAAAATTTCCATTATCCAGAAAAAACCCTGGCCTCATAAGTACTCCTTCCCACTCCTCTCAGCCTGACCTCCAACAACCATTAACTACTTTATGTCTCAGAAGATGTGCACTTTGTAGACGTTTCACATGAATGGTATCATGCAACTTTTGTGACTATCCTCACTAGTATAATACTTTCAGGTTCATCCATGCTGTACTATTTATCTGTATTTCAATTCTTTAAATGGCCAAATAATACTCCTTATTTTATTTTTACACACATACACAATCTACATTTTGTTTACCCACTCATCAGTTAATTTATATTATTATTTCCACTTAGGGCTGTCTTATTTTTCCCCCAATGTAGTTTTAACCCTTTTTCCTCATTTTCTACTTCTTTAACCAAAAGTTAAATGTCATTACCACCTCCCCTCCTCTACTTTCATGGATGCCTTACGGTTTTTTGCGAATGGTACATAATCTTCTAAAACTTTACTGTTCTAGCAGACATTCTTCTCTTTCAATGACAACACAGAGGTCATCTTGAGATGTATATGACCACTGTAAATATTAAATGCCATGAGTAAAAAAGTCTATAATCAAAGTTCTATATGTGTAGGGACAATCCTAAGAGATTCTGTAACATCTCATGCCCAAGATTTAATTAAGAACTTTTCAGATGGTATCATCTTCTTGACCTTCTCTTCTTTGGAACATAAACTAAGAGTAGAGATCATGACATTCAAATGTGCTATGTCATATCAATATAGTTCAAAGGAAATATTTGAGTCTTTAATACTAGCTGAATAGAAGTATTAAAAATATTTAACCTTTACTCGGTATATGTCAAACAAACACTGCTTAGTGCATTGCATTTCTCATATTTCACTTCGCTACAACTTTACACAGTAAATATTATCATCTTCATTTTCCAGATGAAAAAAAGAATCATGTTAAGAAAGTTACCCAAGGTAACAGAAAGGGCAAAGCTAGGGACTCAGGAGAGTCTGACACTGTTTCCTTGATCTTGATCAGTATACTTTTTAACCAAATGAAACAAAGTGCAAAGTCATACAAATATTTTATGTGTGTGTATGTGCATATGTTCATACGTATATATACACTGATTACTACTCTTCACAAAAAATAATATGATCTGTGGTAAAAAATGAGAAGCTTAGAGTTTGTCATAAAGGTGAATGCCTCCCTCTGCAACCAAGTAACTTGAATGGTTTAAGCAACGACATAAAAGAGGAATATTATGATCAGAGCTGTATTTTAAAGAGGCGACTATATGGTAGAGAATGAACTTGATGGGGGGCAAAAGTATAGTGAAGGAAAAGAGAGGCATCCACACAAAAGTGGCAGTTTAAGGTGATGACGGAAGGAAATGGAGAGGGGTGGGCAAATTCAACACATACACCAAATAAAATCAGAGAACCTTTTTAAATATATGTGAAGGAACAGTGACTCAAAAGAGGACCCCATTGCACTGATTTTAGGATTTTTAGCTCAAATGAACCAAGTCCACTCTGAGATACCATATACTACATACATACCATAAACTCTGAGAAAAAGGAACAGTTTTAGGTAAACAGGTAATTTGATTAGTATTTGGCATCTGAGGTAATGCTGTGATTTCGAAGGGTAGATATTTGAAAGGCACTGGGAAACAGGACTGAAGCTCAGAAGAGAAAATAGGATAAAGACAAAATATGGAAGTCATTAGCATATGTCATTGGGAGCCATTTACCATTAGAGTAGATTAAAACACTCATAAAAAATGTATTGATTAATAACCTAACTAGAAAATAACTCAAATAGGAGAAAACAATTTTTTTCAAAGCAAGGTGCAGGCAGGAATGAAGGTGAGCAGGCAGGCCAGCAGGCAGGAAGAGAAAAGTAGAAGAAACATTTTATTTATTTTATTTGGTTGTTCATCTTGTTCTCTCTAGTCACAGGAGGCCCTTGGGATGTATGTGGACTATACTAAGCCAAAGACAGTAGACCAAATCACTACTTCACCAGAGTGCAACAGCAGTGAATTCTTTTGAATAGTGAAATTATTCTGTATTTTAATTGTGGTAATAACATGATTGTATGTCTATCAAAATTCATGAAATGAATGTTAAGGTTAATATTACTGCATGTAAATAATATAACATCTAAAAAAGAAAAAAACATGAGTGCAATCAATGATATTAAATATGGAAAAAAATTTATATTCATTTTGTACTCCTGTTGAGGGGAGGTTCAACTAAAATGTTAGGAGTATAAATCAGATTGTATTAGCTGAATAGTAAACAGCAGAAGAAATGATAGGCCATTCTTGAAAAGTTTAGATGAGAATTAAAATGGAAGCTAAGTGGACATATCGGATTTAGAGTTTTTAATAAGATAATTCAGCATACTTGCAATGAGAAGTTGTGGAAGAGGCAATGACAATAAATGAGACTACAATAGACAACTAAGAGAGACAGATGAATGTAGAGGCTGTAGCTCAAGCAATAGGTTGATAGGGCATATTCGGTGCCCTTAATTTTTTAAACAGAGACAAGGCCATCTGCTGGGGGTGAGGAGGACTGGGCTGAGCACAGGGTTTTACAACAGAAAGGTCATAAAAAGAAATGACTGGGGATAGAAAACATGAATTTATAGACACACTTACGTGATCTTGTCTAGTAGTGCTCTGCCTACTGGAATTTAAGAATAGAGAAGATGGGGTATAGCATTGATTCCTAAAGGAAAGAGGGATAGGAAAAATCACAGATTTTGGTAAGAGGATAGCTCACATAATCCATCTCCTCCATTTTTGTTCAAATCTCATCTGCTGTTGAGGCCTAACATTCTAGTCATGTTATTTAAATACTACAAACCACTGTCCCTCCAAATTCCTTAGCCTGCTTATTTTTATATTTAGTACTTAAAAAAATCATAAGCCCTGCTCGATGGTAAAACCCACATATGTAGGCTTTACATGGTCTGCACCAGCCGCCCCAGCTATGTTCCACCAGGAGGGATCAGAGCTAAACCTTTATGTCACACAGCCAGGGTAGGATCTCTGGGCTCTTCACTGATGCATCCTAAGTGCCCAGGACAATTGACTTAGACTCTCATGAGTCACCTGGATAGAAACAGGTGGACTGTGTACCTGAATCACAGGCATAAATGTATAAACCTTAAATCCTGAAAATGTTAAAACTTTGTATCAATGCAGAATTCACAGTAGAAATAAAAATACTACGAGGTAGAGGAAGGCTTGTATTTGAACTCTTCCTGTGACTATGAGAAATTCAATTTATCACTCCGGTTTATTTTTGTTTTGCTTGTATCACAAGATTAATACTTGAGATGCCTGAGAAAAGGTTTTGCAGAAACATAAAAAAGTAAGGTTACTTTAAGATGACTGCAGTTAAATTACCAAGTACTATTAGTATAGCAACAGAAAATGGAGAAAGACAGGAAAGGAAAGGTATTCTGGACACTTTTCAGCATTAGTAGGGAAAATTATCTTGTTAAAGGTATTGGAAACAGTTTACAAGACGACTGAAGACTGATATTGAAGAGAAAAAAGCTTTTAGCAAGGTTAGTTTTTTTCAGACAAGACTACTGCCTGAAAGAGAACAACATTCCCCTAAATTCTATGGATTTTATTATATGGAAGGAGGTAAATACAATTTCTTTGGGAGGGAGATTAACGACTAAGTCTGGGAAAAATTGGACTAATATTGAACAAAGAATCCATGTCTGGTGAGCCCTGTTGGAGTTAACGGTTAGGTCTGTCATCTCTGGACAGTGCAATTCACATACATCCCAAGGACCCAGGTTCCTTTCTCCGGACTGGGGATGGGGGTAGGGATGCAATAACCAGGAAGAGCAACTAAATGAAATAGAATGCATCTTCCTCTTCTAACTCCTGCCTGCCTACTCATCTTCATTCTTGCCTGCACCTTTCAATTAAAAAAATCTGTTTATTAATAAAGAAATACATGAAACCATCCCATTGATGGGTGCCACTGGTAGAAAAGCAGTTTGGTTGGCCTCCTGGAGCACAAACTTACCGCCCACTTACTGCCCAGAGACTCAGGTTAATGCCCCAGGGTGGGGATGAGGGCAGGAGCAATAGCCAAGATGAACAACTAAATAAAACGATTTTGCTCCTCTCTCTTCCTGCCTTTCTGCCTACTCCTTTCCTTTAAAAATGAAACAAAACAAACAAAAAACAAAACAAAAAAACCCCACCACCACCAATGGGGAAATTCAGAGGTTAGTGTTACAAGGAAAATATTACTCTAAATAGTGAGAAAAGGTACACCATATGAAAAGGAGGAAGAAATGTGCAAAGTCCTTGCCAGAAGATTTGTTACCTTAGCCTGTTAGGCTCTGAGGTGTCTGGGCTCATTCTGAGGTATGTGAAGGACAGAATCTGATTCAGTGCCCATATTTTCTAGGGAACACTTAGATTTCATTGTGAAAGGCAACAAGAAAGTGGGAATGACAAGGCAGAAATGTACTTTTTCAGAAGCTTTGTTAAAAATACTTTTACAAGGAAGGTGGGAATAAAATTATAACTTGTATTTACTTATCAATACGGATCACTGAGACTAAAGATTGAAAAGAGGGCACCAAGAGTTTGTTTAAAGACTTGACTACTCTGCTGGTACTGACACATAAAATAGACCCAGGAACTTATATAAGAAGTTCTGTTTCCAAGGTTCCAGAATACATTTCTCTAGAGGAATAAAAGATGTCCAATTATAAAGATTTGGTGCACCTGGTGGCTTAGCGGTAAAATCCACCAAGATGCAGCTCATATACATCCCAAGAACACGAGTTCGCATGGGAGTGAGGGGACAAAACAAGATGAACTACTAAATAAATTGCTTCTTCTTCCGCTCTCCCTGCCTTCCTGTTTCTACATGCCTACATTCCTGCCTGTACTTTCCTACAAAAAATAAAAATTACTGAAGTTCACACTAGGGGTCAGGTTTGGTTTATAGGAAACTCACATCACTGCTCATCTATTTTTGATGCCAGCAACGATATCTTCCAGGGACAACTTTAAAAAATCTTTTATTGAAGGAACATTATATGATAAAGCTAGATAGGCTTAAGGGGCACAGAATCATAAATCATCTGTATGCAATTAAGTTTACCACTAAAGGTCCAATTCTATCCTGTCACTACATAACTGACAAGTTTCACCCTAGTCTCCTCTGCCCTGCCACTTCCTCCTGATAAACTCTAACTTGAATTTATAGATTAAAAGTCTGTTATTGTTTGATTTGGTACATTTGTTTACTTGAATTCTCTACATATCATATGAGTAAAATCGTATGATGCTTGTTTTTCTCCTTGTGATTGACCTAAGCGTATATCCCTCTAGGTATAGCCATGTTGTTGCAAAGGGCAGGATTTCACCTTTTTTAATAGCGCATATATACTATTAATTGTGTAGACATACACCAGAACTTCTTTACCCGCTCATTTCTCAATGAGCGCTTAGGCTGTTTCCAGCTTTTGGATATTATAAGTGATGCTGCAAAAATGAACCAACCAACCAACCCACGGGGCTGTATAGAGGTATCTCGTTGAATCAGTGTTTATGTGTTTTCAGGTAGATAACCAGAAGTGGAATAATGGGACTGTATGAAATTCCTAATTTTTAATTTTTTGATCCACCGTTTTCCAGAATGTTTGTACCAATTTATACTCCGACCAATAGTGTGTATCAGGTATCCCCATTCTCTGCATTCTTTTTAATACCAGTCATTCTCACAGGTATTAAGGTGTTATCTCATTGCTTTTTATTTATATTTACCTAATAACAAGAAACGAGGAACATCATTTCAAATGCCTGTTAGGCATCTGTATAGCTTCTTTAAAAAAATATTTATACAGATCTCCCTTTCCAATGTAGACAACTTTTATCATTTTCTTGTCTAACCACACTGGCCAGGACTTTCAATACTATTTTAAGTAACTGTGCGAGTCTGAACATCCTAGCCTTGTTTCCATCTTAGAAGAAAATCTACCAGTTTCTCCCAACAGAGTATGTCAGCTTTGAGTTTGAAATACATATTCTTTTGCTGTTGTTGTTGAGGTTAAGTTCTGTCTATGCCCAGTTCTTGGAGGATTTTTAATATAAAAGGGCATTGAAACCTATCAAATCCTTTTTCTGTATATGTTGAAATGATCCTATTTCTTTCCACTTGTTGATGTGGTGTACCAAATTGCTTATTTGCATATATTGAAATATCCTTATCTCCTTGAAATAAATCCCACTTGGTCATGGTATGGTTCTTTTAATAAGTTGTGAATTCAACTGCTAGTATTTTGTTGAGGATTTTGTGTCAGTAGTCGTCAGACACACTGGTCTGTAATTTTTGTTGTTATATCCTTATCAGGTTGTAAATTAATGTTGGTTTCAAGAAAGTTTTTGGAAGTTTACCAATATTTTCATTTTGGGAGGAAAATATCAAGAAAGATTGGTGGTCTTTTGAGAGCTTAGTAGAATTCACTAGTGAAAGAACCAAATTTGGGCTTTTGTTATGCCAAATCTTTGACAAATGTTAATTTCCTTGCTCATGATCAGTTATTATTTTTCTTGAATGTTGAATTTTCTTCGAATGTTGTATGGATTTCAAAATTTGTTCTCTACATTATCCAATTTTGGCTATATAGGTAATCATAAATTTTCTTGAGTCTTTTTTATTTCTGTATTGTGTTTTAAATTAATTTTATTTTCAATTTTGTGTTCTCTCTTCCTTGTGAGTCTAGCTAATGGTTCGTCCATTTTGCTTTTTTTTTTTTTCCCCAAAGAACTAGCTCTTGGTTTTACTGATTCTTTGAATTGTCCTTTTGATTTCTATCTCATTTATTTCTACTCTAAATTTTATTTTTCCTTTCCTTCTACTGACTTGCTTTATAATTTTCTTATTTTTTGAGGATTTTTGTGATTCTTGTTTCCTGATAGGCCTGTATTCCTATATTTCCCTTAGACCTGCTTTTACTGCATTCCATAGGAGTTAAGTCATGCATTCATTTTCTTTTTCAAATTTTACCTTTTATTTCCTAATTGACCAAATACCAGTAAAATCTTTTTTATTCACTACCATTAGCATTTCTCCCTCTTTTGATTAGCTTCATGCAGTTACAATCTGAAAAGACACGACTTGAATCCTTGTAAATTAATTGAGATGTTGGTGTCCTATCATATGGTTTATCCTTATCCTTGAGAACGTTTCATGTGCACTTGAAAAATATTTGTAATCTATGTTTTTGTATACTCTGCAGATCTTGATCTTATCTAGCTTGTCAATTCAGGCAACAGTTTCCATACTAATTCTCTTTTTACCTGCCCTCCCTGCCAAAGGAAAGGTACAGGCAGAAATAAAGGCAAGGAGGTAAATGGGAAGAAGGGAGAAGGGAGAGGGGAGGAAGGGAAGAAGAGAGGGAGAGAGGGAGAGGGGGAGTGAGTGGGGGAGAGAGAGAGATTTTTAAATTTATTTTTATTTAGCTGTTCACACCGGTTGTTCCCCCAGGCATGAACTCAGGGTTATGTGACCTATGCTCTTTCAGAGGTAACTAATCTAACTCTTACTAGGATGTGCCCATGCTAACTGTGTAATTTACAGTGACTGCGGTGTTAAAAGTCCCATGCTATCATTGCCATCAATATCTCCCTTTAGGTCTGTTAATATTTGCTTGATACGCTGGGCTGCTCCTAAGTTGGGTACATATATATTAATCAGTGGAGGTCTTTCCGTTGCACTGATCCCTTTACGCTTATTTCCATCTTTGTCTCTTTTTACTTTTGGGCAGAATTAAATATATACATATAATATACAAATGTACTTTATGTATTTATATTCCTACCCCCTCCCCCTGCAGGAAGAGGTGGAGCCTTATACTCATTCACATTGTTTTCCCCTGGCCCTGTATCTTGAACCCTGGACCTTGGTAAGTATGCGGGATTGCTCCCAGGGTGTGCTAGACGGCTAGGTCATCAAGGCAGAATTATATTTTATCTGATGTGAGTGTACTGGTCCTGGCTTGGAGTGCCATTTTCCATCCCTTCATTTTAAGTCTGTTTCTATAACTTATATGAGTCTCCTGCAATAACCATATTAGTTGGGTTTTATTTTACCTCATCTAGTCACTCTGTGTTTGATTGGTAAGTTAGTTCATTTACCTTCAGGGTGATCATTGATATGTGAAGGCTTGATACTGCCATTTTGAATTTTGTTTTCTGGTATTATCTATCCATTGTCTTTTTTTTTTTTTTATTGGAGAACATCTTTCAATACTTCTTGCAAGGGAGATCTATCTCATGGTGACAAAGTCTTCAGCTTTTCGTGGTCAGGGAAAATGCTTCTCACTCATATCTTGAGAGAGTTTTGCAGGATACAGTATTCTTGACTTACAGTATTTAGAGTATTTTACATATACTAATCCATTCTTTTCTGGTATATAGTGTTTTTGCTGAGAAGTCTGATAGTGTGATGGGAATACCTTTATGTGTTACCTTATTTTTACCCCTGGCTACCTTTAACAGGCATTCTTTGTCTGGCCTTTTTGTAGTTTTCAGTATTATGTGTCTGACACAGGTCTCTAGACAACCAAGATGGGCCTCACTGGGTCTGTGGGCCTCATTGGCTTGTACATTCAATTCATTCCTGAGGACTGAAAAGTTTTCAGTTTTGTTTTTTTTAACACAATCTGTTCCCATGTACCTCTTCATCTTCTGAAGTACCCATTATTCTTATGTTGACTTTCTAATGGAGTCTGATAGCACTAGAGCATTTCTTCACTTTATTTACAGTTACCTCTGTTGTCCACCTGGTTCACTTCCATATTTCTATCCTCCATATTACTGATCTGTTCTTCCATTTAATTCTGCTTCCAGAACTTTCTATAGTACTCTTGATCTCATTTATTGCAATATTCACATCCTGAATCTGATAATTTTTTAATTTTTTCAAGTTACGTTATTTTATTTTGTAAAGGAAAGGTGCAAGCAGGAATGACAGTGAGTAGAGGCAGGCAAAAGGGGAAGCAGCAGCATTTTATTTTTATTTTAGTTGCTCATTTTGGCTTTTCTACTGGTTCCAGGACTTGAAGCTGGATCCTTGAGATGCATGTAAGCTGTGCTGGCTGAAGACAGCTGATCAAATTGTTACTCCATCAAAGCATGCCTGTTAAGATTGTCATTAGAAGCTTCAGTTTCTGCCTTCTGCTCATTAATTTTATTTTTGAGCTCACTGACTTATTTTGCTGAGTTCTCTTACAATTCTGTGACCTGTTTTTCTAAGTTTTCTTTTTATCTCTGAGTTTATGATTGTTACTTGGAATTTTTTATCTGCTAAAAAGACATAATCCTTCATTATCTTCAAATCAGATTTCTGACATGGTATCAACTCCTTGTGATGTCATAATACTTTGAGGCCTCAGATGACCTCATGCTCTCTTCCTTCTCATGAGGGCCTTGCAACTGAGCCTTTTGTTTTACCAGCAGGTAGCACAATGGTTTTATTTTATATTTTTGATTCTAGCAGACTTTAATAGTAAGGATCACTTGCTGAGTCAGTCAAATGGATGATGGCTGTTGGGTAGAGGAGAGGTGAGTGGGACTTGGACTGAGGTGGGGTGGGGTGGGGTGGGGAGGTTATAACTGTTGTGGAAGGCTCTTTTGTGTAGATGGCACCGGAGTCAACCATCCTCACTGCGATTCCAGACCTGGATCTCAAAAGACTATTCAGTGTGTGTTGGTGCATCATCACTGGGCAACTATTGTTCCTGAAGGATCAGATGGGGGGAGTGCAGTCCTCTTTTGCCCTCCTTGCTGGGGGTACCAAAGGGGAATGGACCTCAACCCAACCTCTCTGGGTTTCACTCAAGTCAAGTATGCCATCATACAGGTCTTTGTACTAGCCTCCCCAGGGACTGAGGTTGGCAGCTTCTGAGAGACCCTCTCCAATTACCTTCAGTCACAGAGATGTGTGAAATTCCTCGGGCAATCTTTCCAATGTTATTCCCTGAGGCTCTTGGTGCCTCAATCTCACCATCATGTTGTAACATTTCTTCACTGATGTCAATACAGTGAAGAAATATTCCTGGTCTCTCACAGAAGTGAAGCAGGAAAAATCCTGTTGTCATCTAAATTTCTGTCCCCCAGCCCCTGCCCCTAAGAGTATGTAAATGGAGCTAAGATAAGAATGAATTTTTAAATTTCCTATACCTAAGGTTAACCTTCGTTCATTTCATGGTTTTAAAAATTACTATTCTTTTGGTTAGCCTCAAACAGATACTTTCATTGCTCCAGTTTGCTTATATTATATTTCTTTTAAAGTAGCCTCAATATTCTAGCAGGTAAAAAAAAACCAGTTAGTATTAGAACATATTTTTCCCTAAATTGAAGTATGTTCTTGTTATACTGAATGGAACTAAGAGAACAGCAATTTAAATGGCTATATGAATCAGTATTAATTAGCAACATCTCCCAAAATAAACAATCAAATCTCCACTCAAGAAATAAATTTCTCACCCTGTAATCTACAAATGTTAACCCAAACCTTAGCAGAACTTAGAAGAACACGAGGTAACCTCCTGGAAGCCACATAAAGTCAGCTATGGCTACCACTGCAGCCATTACACTTGGGATGTGGGATATGGTGCTAATCTATGTTACAAAGGCGTTTTACCTTTCCACAACCCTATGAAGAGTTATGAGATCTTGGATGCCTGCAAAAGTGAGGACTTGAAACTGCAATTCTTGTAAAAAAATCCCTGAGACTCCTAAAAAAATGACAGCATCATTCAAAAGGTAGATGAAGAGAAAGGGTACTACTATTTTCCAGAAAGTAGTATCCATAGGGAATGTCTTGGGGGTATGAAAATAGGTTTAGTTTATTAATCTCAGATAACAGTTCCAGCAAATGTTTTCCCATGATAGGTGGTAAAAACAAAGTAAATACAAACCTTCTATGGAAGAACTAGTCCTCAAACTACATAGAAGAAAAGTTTAAAGATAAATTCATAGAACAAATTTACAAAATACACAAATAATGTACTTTGCACTAGAAACAGAAAACTCCTTGTTAAAAGAACTTTAAATAATCATTTATATCAAATAGTAATAAAAGGAAAATCACTATTTTAAAATGTGGAAAATGTATGTTACAGAGTATGCATTCCTGACATTGTATGAAATGAATCCCTATATAAGGGATTATTTTCTGCATTTTATGAAATTATCTTGTCCTTTCTTCAGTATACACAAATCATAATAATACTTCAAGAAATCATTTGGAGGGTCCTGCTGAAGTAGCGGTTAGGTCAATCACCTCCAAAGAAGCACAGGCACAAACCTTTGGGTTCCATTCCTGGGTCAGGGGGAAAACAACCAGTGTGAACAACCTAATAAAAATGTTTTTTAATTAAAATGCTTTCTTTTTTTCCCCTATCTCTTTTCCTACCTGCACCTTTCGATTAATAATAAAAAAAAAAGGATCTACTACAGATTTTTGCACATTTAATTATTAAAGTGATCATTTGAATCAAGTAAATCAAAAGTATGGTCAATCTCTGAGGCTTTTCAGAGTATAATGAAAATGATTCTCATTTTACAGGGCTTGCTTTTCAACAACAAAGCATCCAGAAGTGGCTTATTTTGTTTCCAACAGAAATGTCTAAAATATGGACAAGTGATTTCTAGCAGAAGAAAAAGGGCTATATGTCTTATGTTTGACTTCAATTACAGCTTTAAAGAGGCATCTTTACACACCAACACTGTGTATTTTATGCATCACATCTGTCAAAAGCAAATGGTTTCTGAAATCAACTTTTTTGGCCAACTTCTGGTGTTTCATCATCATAGGTAGAGACAATAAGAAGTGTTCTCAAAAGTCACTAATGAAAGACTAATATTGAAGGCGTGTCCTGGTGGCCTAGAGATCCACCACACCCTGGGAACAGTCCCACATACATCACAAGGTGCAGGGTTCAAGGCCTGGGGCCAGGGAACAACCAACGTGAGCAACAAAATGAAAATAAATAGTGCTTCTTTCTTTTCTCTCTTCCTACCTGCCTGCCTCTGCTCATCTTTTCTGCCTGTACCTTTCCTTGAAAAAAAAAAAAGACTAATATTAAGGCCCAACTATTATAATTTAACAGCTCCTCAAAGTAAATAAGGTATACTAGATTAGTGGAAATAAAATTAATCATGAATAATATGAAAACTTCAGGTGGACACAGCTAAAAAAAAATTTTCACTATTAACTTCTGAGATAATTACATTTTAAACTATTTCTACAAAAATGAAAGGGGGAAGATTTCTGGTAGCTTTATAGTTAAAAAAAAAACCCCAAAACCTAGACCTGAGTGGGTCTTGAGGTTCATTCACTTTGAATCTTGAGTCTATAAACATAAAGGGAAATTACAGAACATCTTTAAGACACATTTGTTGATGCTCCCTAATGGGGTAGGGGCCAATCCGCCACCTCCGGCCTAATGAATGCAGTCTACACATACCTACTGGGCTGCAAGAACAACCAAGATGAGAACTTGAAAATAAAAATAAATAAAAAAGTTCTTCCTTCTTCTCCCTTCCTGCTTGCCTACTGGCCCTCAATCCTGCCTGTAGCATTCCTTTAAAAAAATTTGTAGTAGTTAAAAAAAATCATGAAACATAAAAGAATGCCAAGACACTTCCACCTCCCAATATCACTAACCTCCACCTCATCCCTTAATCCTGCAAAAGACAGTTCTTTCTTTTTTAGGCATCAATCCTACGGTTTAATGCTAGAAAGTTCGTATTCTTTTACTAATGTACACATAAACTTATACTACAGATTCCAAAAAAATATTTTCATTCAAAAAATTTTCTATGTTATTAAGATTATTTATCCTCAAAATCTATTCACTTATGCCTCAATACTGTCTTGCAGTATCAGGCCACTTAACAAACTGCTGAAAAGAAATGTCAGAGATGAGCGGAAGTAGAGTTTTGAAGAAGGTCTGCTTTACACATACTTCCGTCTGAGGTATGGTTTGTAGCTATGCCATGCATTCCCTATGCTTTCTTTATTTTTCTCTCTTCAATACATTCTTGTATTTTTGGAATTACCACAATACTAGCTGTTGAATGACAATTACAGATGAGTAAATGAAACAACACAAAGCAGGGAGAAGCAAATCACTGTTCAACAAATAAGAATCATTTGGGGGGAATTCACCGATAATCATACCAAAACTAAGACTATTTTTCAGAAAGCCCAAGTTAACTGACTCACCAAGGAAAAAGGTCCCTAAAATAGTGATGGCACTATGAATACAGATTTGCAAGATGTTAAAGAAACTGGAGATTTACAAACATTTACAATAGATTTCTCCCTGTCTAAACTGACTTGAATTGTTTTTCTGCCCTGATTTACTATGCTGAACTAAATCTTTTTCAGTTCCAAGAAACCAGATACCTCCCATCAAAATTCATGAGGAAACTGCCTAAAGGACTGAGTTAGCTGGAAAAGTCACTTCTTTAAAAGTAGGGATAAGTTGGTTCCCATTCTGGGGTTGAGGGAAACAACCAAGATAAACAAGTAAGTTAAATTAAAATGCCTCTTCCTCCTCACCCTGCCTTCTTGCCTGCCTGCCTGTTTGACTTCACTCTAGTCTTCACCTTTCTTTAAAAGAAAAAAAAGGAGCATGGATCACGTTTTTTGATTTGTCAGGTGTCACCACCAACTAAACAGCTCAAAATAGACAATACTGAGGACGTTGGCAACTAAAAACTCCCCAATACATATGTAGATCAACTGGTGAGGGAACACCCATTTGTCAAATTGCATAACAACCTGGCAGGTATTCAGAAAGGAAATTATACAGCACAGGACTGATACTGCAGAAGGGCTGTGAAGACTTGTGAAAAGTCTATTCTTAGGAGTTCTATTCTTACTGATTCCAGAATAGTTGATACAACTCAGATCACTTTTGATTAAAATGATTTAAAAACCCAACATCTAGTTCCAAATATCCTCGTTGATACTACATTAGAACATTTTTAATTGATAAAAATTGACTTTGAATAATGCTAAAATATTACAGGAAGAAATGAAACTTCTAAAAAGAAAATTAAAAAAGCGTTAAACTTACATACAATTTAATCAGAGGGGGACACATTTATTTTTCAGAACTAGTTGTAAACCTCCTAACTATTGCCGTTGATTGCTATTTTTTTCTAAATCCGAGATTAAAGATGAGGCCTTGCACAGAAGAGGTCCTTTCAGTTTTGGACACTGAGAAGACAGGGTTTGTGATTATAGACCACACTGATTTTCACTGGTTTCCAGCCCCAAAGCAACAAAATTAACCATTGATTCATGAGTTAGGGAGGAAAAAAAAAAAAAGACACATGTACAGTGACATATACCTTGGAGGCATTTTGTATATTTGAAATTCTCATTTGCATTTTTAGACAATGAGGTAACTCTTTTGCAAGCTGCACTAAAACATGAACACACCATTGAAGAAATCAAATTAGGAATTTCAGCATTCATTTGATGTTTCTGGAAGTCAAGGAAAGTAGCCAGTTAAAAATAACTCAAATATTGCTTCTTTCTCATGTTCAGCAAGTGTAAGATTCTTAATGGCAGTAGAGCTTACCTGGAACAGGGCTCTTTCTTGAACTTAAGTTGTGAGACTCCACAATCTCTTCTGCTTGCCCACCTGCTTCTACCTCCATTTTGTTCTGAATCTCTTTTGCCTCTTCACTAAGGCAAGTTCTGATGCTCTCACTGTCTTCTAAGACTCTCTGGACTGTAGTAGGAGGACTAGCAATATCAATGTCAGCAGCAGCAGCAGGAACGATGACTGGAGTGGGAGGAGGAGAAGCTGGAGGAGTTGGAGGAGCTGGAGAAAAGGAAGTAACTGTAGAAGGTATGGTGGGAGTTGGGACACATTCCACTTTCATTTCTTCTGGGGGATTTTCCAGAATCTCCAATTCAAGAGTCAATGGCAACGCCTTCTGTTTTACTATTTCCACAATGCTCTCCGTGACTGGCAAATTTTCACTAACTCCATTCATTTCGTTAATTAGGTTAGTATTAGAAATCAATGGAGTATCAATAGGTGCTACACTACAAGATTTCTTGCATATATCATCCATTTCAGTTGTTGGTAAAGGTTCTGATGTTTCTGTGCAAGATGTGGGACTGGGTATAGGACCTGTAACCTCTTTTAAGGAAGAGCGTTCACGTCGGTCATCTATTGCAGTGGTGAATATTGGTTGGCTACTAAGAGCAGCAGAGGTGGGAGAAGCAATTGTACTCCGAGAAACTGGAGAGATAGTGGCAGATGACAGAGGCAGAGGAAGCTCTGGTATGGATTCTGTCGCCATAGTCTCAGACGTCTGGCCCGCTTGTTCTTTCTTCTCTCCACTAAGAACCAGCCTAAGGACTGGGGAAGGAGACTTTAACACTGGATCTGGTTTTGGCTTCTCTTCTGAAGAAGAAAACAAATAAAAGAGTTTTCAAAATAATTCTTGGATCAGAAGATTATATTGTACTAACTGGGCCAATTCTTCTTTATTCTCCTGCCTTAAAACATGGGCAGCAGAAAAGAGACCAGTATATTGGACTTATTCTGCCAAAAACACTGTCATGTTTTCTTTCCTAGTTATACCCACTTATTTGGTTTTCATATAAACTTGAATTTGGAGTAAGTTAAGAAGCAACTCACCAAATGATTATGTCAAGAATACAATGGAACATTTCACCAAACTGAAACTATACCATTTTGAGACTGGAGGTGGAGGGTTAAGTTAGAAAGATCTTTATTTCTACTATATCTTGCTACTGACCTGTAGGAAATTTTTCTACCTATGACACACTATAATAGCAGGATAGTGTAAGGGAAAATAATTAGAGACTAAATTATCATAAACTGCTATATATTATTCTAAATGTTTCTCCACTTAGAGGGATTTTTATGAAAAACGTATATTATATAAATTGTTTTCAAAGGAACCATCACAGTGTTATTAATTATCAGTCAAATTTATTATCATTGAGTTCCTGAACACAGAATTTCATTCAAGAAATTTAACTTTGTTTTCAAAAGAGACATATAACCACATACAACCAGAAGTAATATTAATAATGCATATATATATATGTATATATACACACCTATATATACACATATGCATGGGGACCATCCCTTGGTCTTGAACTCAGGTCCACAACGTTCATAGCCTTTGCTTTAGCCACGTGAACCTTGGGGGAGCGGATGGGCAAGATATATTTTTAAGTGGAAATTTATGCTCTATCTTCAGTTGTAAAAAAAGTTTTAAGTTCATATCAAATATTCAGATAATCAAGATCAAGAAAAAGTAAACACAAAAGAATGTCTGAAATATTTGAGAATACATAAAATGTGTTTATATCTAAAAATGTGAGAGCAAGAGAAAGTCAACGAAAATCAGAATAAAAGGTACCAGAAAAATGCCAGAAACTTAAAATTCACAAAAATTTCCAGATAAACTGATTAAGTGATAATCAAAGGAAATTTAGACTGGTTTCCAGCTTTGCGTTTCCTTAGCATGAGAAACAAGGGTGCGCTAGAAAAACAAAAAGAAAAAAGGATACTACTAAGTTTGTCTATCAAACACAAATAGAAATGCTTTTCTTTTTCCTTTCCCAAGTTCCAAGTCTCGAACCCGGGTCTTCAACTTGGGTCCCGAACCTGGGGTCCTTCATCTTTACATGACCTGTACTTTAGCCACTGAGCTACAGGGATGTATTTGCAAACAGAAATTTTAAAACACTGCTAAAAAACAATCTAAGCTGAAAAGAACTTTACTTACTCTGTCAGAAAGGCTTATGCATCTGTGAAAATAAGTCTGCCCAATAAACTATAGTTAAGTTTGACAAAGAGAATATGCTGCTACCAGAGAAACAGACAGCAAGTATACCATTAAACTATAAAGATTAATTCATTCCTGCACTTATTTTTTAAATGGGCAGAGGCCAGTGCTTTGTAAACTGGACTCTACTTACTGATGTAGTGGTGAAATAAGATCACTAGAATTTCACCGCAAAATCCCTTAGACTACGTTGTCAGGGCAAGTGACAAAAATACTTTAAGTGTGTTAGATATGTGATATATACGTACACGTATATAAATATACATACATATATACACATACATGTATATCTATAAAGCACCTGACAAAAATTAAATCAAATTTATTGGATTAATTTATATGGATCACCTAGATTATATAATGCTACTATTAAAGCATATCAGAATAATACCCTGTACTACTAAATAAAATCTAAGTTCAGTAAATAATAGCCCATAGAATATAACTCTCTATTAATCTAATAAGAGTATGTCAATTCAATTACTAATTTTGTTAACTGAAATATATGACACTAAAAAAAAAATGTTCAAACAAAAGCAGGACTAGAATTGAAACAATATATACGCAGGAAAACAGCTAACATTAATGAAGAAAGCAAGAAACCAAAAAGTTATTTTGAGAGCTCCTAATTCTGAAATAAAAGTCCTTTAATTCATTCATTAAAATGTTAATACAGAAATTTGAAAAGTGAGCACAGTTGCTCTAAGTAAAAAACATTCATTTTTTTCTAAAAACTTTTAAGAATACCCTTTGGAGATACTAAGCATTTTAAATATTCATACCATTTGGCTATCTTTAGGAATTTGTGAGAATCCTACCTTTAAGAATTTTTTTTTCTAGGTGCAACTCCGTGGCCTAGTAGGTAAGGCCACCGGACATAGTCCACATACATCCTAGGGACCCAAGTTCAAGACGTGGGGCTCATGGAGGAGGAACAACTAGAGATAAACAACTACATAAAATAAATGATTGGTTCTTTCTCCTCTCTTCCTGACTGCCTATCTCTGCTTGCCTTCGTTCCTGCCTTCAAATTAAAAAAAAAAAATTTCCCCTAATAAACATGTAAAAGGTAATAGCAAAAGAAAGGGGAGTAGGGGGTGGTAATAGACCAAACGTTCAACAATGAGGGATTTGTGAAAGAAATCATAGTTGAGGCATGTAATGAATGGTATATTATATAATCACTTGAAACAAGCTTTAAAAGAATATTTAATTATACAAAATGTTTATAAAAAACAGGGCATGAAACTATAGAGCAGACACCTAATCTGGTAATAAAATTGTATAATAATAACAGGTATGCTTATGGGAAAGTCTGAATTTATATAGTTTATTAACAAAGCGTCTGATAATAAGACATATTTTCTCAATTTACTTATTCATAGTTTCTAAAAAAATCTGCTCCTTTTTATTTTCATCTGAAGATGGAACTAACCGGGTACATGGCTGACGTATGGTTTTCATGAGCCACACATCTCTTGGAGGAAGCTACTATCACTTAATAGGCAGAGACCAGGACCACCTGGCATCCTCCAAGTGGGGGGCAGTCTCACTTGAAAGAACACTCCTGTCCTAAATGCCACAAGAGCCCCAGCTGAACTACATCTGACAATTGGTTTAATTACAACAATAGCATTGCTGAGTACTTAATCTACACCAACGGATTTCAAAAGGCATTAAGACTACTAAGGCACATACGATTTTTACTTGTATTTAATTTTCCATACTACATCCATAATATACTGGACTGAAAGCACTTTGTCAAGCAACATCAAAAATATCATTTAAGTTGTGTTTATACACCATCAACATCAACTGAAGATGAAGGGGAGAGGAGGAAGAAGGATTTTTTAAATTAATTTCTTATTTATTTTTGTTTTGCTCCCTAGTCCCAGATGTCAAACCCTGGTCCATGGCCTTTAATATTCATACCCTCGCTGTCTCAGCTGCCTGAAAGGCATGACACCAAATGAATACTTTAATTCATTCTGTAGTCCTTCTTTCTACAAAACAAGCTGAGGTTTTCCCTGTCTTTATTAAGTTAAAAAAAAAAAAAAGAAAGAACCTATTTGCCTAGAAATTTAGTCTTCATGCAATCATTGCAGCTGTCACATAAAAAAAGCTCTGAGAAAACTGCCACCTGTTGAAGCAGTGGTTAGGTCCACCGTCTCCGGCTGGTACAGTCAACAAACATCCCAGGACTTGTTTCTCATCCTAGAGCTGGGGTGGGGTGTGGTGTGGGGGTGGGGGGGGTGTGTGTGCGTGTGTGTGCGCGTGCACATGGGGGGGGGAGGGGTAGAAGAGTAACCAAGATAAACAGCTAAATACTACTTCCTCCGCTCCCTTCTGTTTGCCTACTTGCCTTTATACCTGCCTATACCTTTCCTTAAAAAAAAAACAAAAACAAAACAAAAAACCTGAGAAAACCAAAACCTTAATAATGGAAAATAATATTTATTATGTACCAGGAACTGGATTAAAAACAACATACATATATACATAATTTCTAATTCTTAGAAACTATCATGCACCTACATTTTACATAGAGGGAATCCGAAGATCTTAGAGATTAAGTCATAAAACCCAAGGTCATATGACTATCAAGTGCCCAAACTCAAAAATGATTTCGGATCTCAGTCTTCTAATTCAGGGAAAAGAAAGAAAGGGGGTGGATGAGCAGAGACGGATTAAGTGGAAAAAAGTAAATGATGAATGAAACATGTGGGAGAGAGACTGGAGCTAAAACAGGATTCTATTATGCAGTGGAAATCCTGAGTAATGACACTTCCATTGAGAGTGAAAAACACTAACTGCAACGTGCTGTCTATTGTTTCTGAGGGTAATACAGCAATATTGAAAGACAGTGTATTTTTTGCATCCTACTTAAATTTCGAAAGGAATTTACAGTTAAGAAGAAAAAATTTAATTTCTGAAATGGTGAAATCCTCTGAAAAATGGTGAGTCCTTTCTAATGTTATTTGAATTATACATATTTGACTTAAAATATAAAACCCTATATATTGGGCAGGCTATGGATAGAATTAAAAATATTACAGAATTTTTAGGAGAAAAGTTGGTATTAAGAGGGAGACACACAGAAATAGTACCCCCCTAGGTCTTTCTCAAGTATATGTAAAATATACTTGACATGCACATTTTTGTTTTCATCAAAGTAACTGGAAACATGTTCCAATTCATCCATGTCTGTATCATGCATCAAAGTGAAGTGCTGATCATCCAAATTTCCAGTAAGCATAAAAAATGAGGGAACCTAGAATTCTGCACTCCTACTTCTGGAAATTAAAGCCTAAACATGACAAAATGTAGGACTCTTCAAATCGAAAAATTTAGCATCGTCAACTCATGATATAAATGCCTGCTACTGCAGTCCCTCTACAAAGAAAATCTACATAGAGGATGCATTTTAAGGTGTCTCTGCATAATAAGCATTCAGTGTGCCTAGTATAATTTTGACTAGCAAAAGGATTACACTGGAATATACTAAATATTCTGAAAATAATTCTCCACTCTGATTGAAAACTTTCTAAGTGTTAATTCAAAACTCCTTGATCACTCAAGGTGAAAGGTGGTCTTTCGCATTATCGGAACTGTAATCCCGGCAAGGTAAACAGCTTTAATAACAATAAATCTGGCTTAAAGCATGTATTGGCTCTAACTCTGAACATTACTGTAAAAAGTATTTGACAGTATAACCTTCAAAACATGCAGGCTAGGGTTCATTAACTATTTTTGATTTAAGACTATCTTATAAAACAAATATGTAACACTTGTCTCTGGTTCAAGTTTACTAGGTTTCCCAATACTCTAGGGAAAAGAAACCATATCTTTCTATGTTATCAAAGACACTGAAATCATATATTAGAAGCTCACAGAAGTGTGATTTACAAACAGTTCAGCAGAACCCAAATAATATTAAATACTTCCACTACGATTATGTGTAAATTACCAAATGCTTTTTTAAAGAATAACTTTTAAAAAGTACGTTTACTAATAGCCAGCTATAGAAATATTAAGGAGTTTGGAGAACTGAGTCATTCAACATTATGAAAGCATGTTCAAAGCCACTGCTTTCTCTCCTTCTGCCGAGTGGTAATTATCTCCCAATTTAGGTAAAGTCAACTTAAATTTAAGTACGAAAGACAGATTATGATTATTTCACTTTGCAGCAAGAGATTTTTCTTAAAGTTGTCCATTTCAATCCAACAGGCAGTAAGGATTTTTATTTCAGTAAATATTTGGCACTTTGTGTTCCAGGTCAATAGTAGTGGAGATCTTAGTATGACTTAGTATGATTCCTGCCTCAATAATAAATGTGGTCATCAGTTTTCATGCAGCAGGCATGTCCCTACAAGAACCTTACAAGGCAGCTTTTCTTCACTGCATGGTGTGAGTGAAGAAATTGAGACAGACAGTGTAATGACTCATTCAAGACCAATCAGCTAGTACATGATGGAGTCAGGATTTGAACTCAGGGCTAAGTTCAATGCAAGTGACAAAATTCAAATGTCTAAGCAACATTTTATGTTTTTTAAAATAGAAAGATACACAGGAACATGCTGAATATATAAATAAAACCATGTTGTTCTTGTAAAGCAATGCAGACTTCAATAAATTCTCCCTAACCTTGTCCCAAAAAACATTAAGGCATCTACCCAAGTGTATACGTACGTACATATGCATGTATGTGCAAGTATATACATGTTCATATAGTAGGGCATGAAAAAAAGGCAGACTATTTCTTTCTGACTTCCTTCTCGAATTTTGGCTTCAAACTGGGTATCTAAATACTACCCAGATGTTTTATTCTTAAATGCTGAAGACAATGAAATTAATGCAAAGACTAAAGAAGAGGGAGGAAAACAGTCACACACAAACCTTGCTTCTGGTCGCTAGCTGCAGTGACAGGGGTGCTGGCAGCAAGACGAGCGCTCTCCACAGTCCCATGAACCACAGGGCTGTGCTCAGGGACCTGGCTGGGCAGCTGCTGGGATTTGAAGTACAAAAAAGGGTGATAATGAGCGTGCGAACATAAAAACTAGCAATATGGAACCCAAGCAGACAGAAGACAGAGTGGGCAGGAGATAACAAAATAACAAAAGGAAAGCAAGGAAAAAATATATCGGCCAATTTAATAAATTCAAAAAGTACATGGGAAGACAGGGAAGAAAAGGAAAGAGGCAACAGGAAAGGGGAAGGAAAAAGAGAAGATTACTATTTACCACAGTAAGAGAAGAGAGCACACAATTATAAGTACAATGCAATCTCCAGTGTACTTTTAAAGGACAAGCAGACTTCTGACCAAAACTATATGTCAAATCTGACAGGGAACTTAATATCCTCCCCAAGACCAATATGATTTGATTAACTTTATTGTAAAACACCTAGCAAAGTAGTTCATGTCAAGAACAGGACAAACAAAATGCCACGCACTGAAAACACTAAAGGGTAATTTCTGTCACTTGCTTGTGTCATCACACAGGTGCTATGCAACTTGGAAAGTATCTAAAGGTTCTTTCGCCTTAAAATATCTTTAGATTCTAGGTCAAGGATGGTACCTTTTCAGAGCCAGAAAATTGAATAAAATACCTGGCTTTTCAGAGCTAAGAGGAAACTCATTTTCTCTCAGCTACTATTTTGGAATAAAAAATGCCAATTGAAATCCTAGTAGAGTAGGTGGACAAAACTGCAACCATGGCTCAACTTAGAGAAAACAAAAATTACACAAGAAAGGACAAGAACACTCATTCTGCATTACCTGCCAGGTAAGTATTTGTTCTGGAATTGAAGGTGACACAAAAGCATGTAAAAATGTAATGTTTCTCTTCAGAGACCAAAGGTTAATTTTTTAACAGCAATAATCTCCTTCACTGAATTTGAACCAGTATTATCAAAGCAGAGTCCCCTGTACAATTCTGATTTCCTTTTCATTTTTGAGAGGAGGGAGTAATTAAGGTGTGGATCGTTTGATCAATATGGCCAATTAAAGATGGCAGTAAATAAAAAATACTTTCAAAATACTTTCATGTCAGTCTCAGAGTCAAAATATCAACTATTTCAGTTTAGACACTATCATCATATGCTGCTGAAGTTAATAACATTTTTCAGAATGCAAAACATGCAATTCATACTTGATTATCTATGGACCAGGTGTTTCCACCCCTTTGCCCTAAAATAACAGATAGGAATGGGGAAAGTGTATTATTTTATCTATTTATTAGAGAATGAAAGTGAACATATCTCACAATTGTGAAATTGTAATTTCGTATATAAAAAAGTGAAGTTACTATTTTCACTTTGAAACACAGTCAAATAAATGAATTTTTTGTATTGACATTCCTTGTTCCAATGGAAAAAATATTAAGATTTAAAAATCAGGAAGGTTACATAACTATTAAAGTATGAACTGACTCAACCATATGATGAAAATAGTTCTAGAACAAAGGAAAAAGTTTATTTTACTTAACATTATTAGGCAGTTATTCACATACCCAGGAAAGAAAGATCTATAAATTGTGTCATTTACCTGAAAGTTGGAAAATATCAACTACTCCAATTACCTGGGAAATTAACAATCAAAAAACAATGGGTAATAGCTTCAAGTAGGTCACCAAGATGACATCCATAGATAAGATGAGAGTTACAGTAAACAGTTACTTCCCACCAAAATGCTGGGCAAGTATTTTTCAATTTCCGCAGCTATAAAATGCAAAGGAAATAACCTAGAGTTCCTTTCAGCTTAACATTCTCAAAGCCTCTGTACTATGAAAATGATGTATTAGTGTAAATACACTTATTTTAGATTCATTTTAAGATAATCCCAAATTTTAATTTAGGTTCCAATTTCATCTCATCTCTCCTAATGAAATAACTATAAACAGTCTGTTTAAAGAAGGTGCCTTAGCTTTCCAAAGATTAACATGACTTATTTTATCCAATAAGTCGGAAAAATCAGGAAACACACTGAATCTTGTGATTAAAACATCCAATGCACTTTGATCCCCAGAGAAATGAAGCTGCTGGTTAGCTTATTATTTCCAATGATAGAGCCTATCTCAGGTTTGGATAAACCATTAGTTTGAGTATATCCCCCTTCCTTTGTCCTAGATTATTGATGGTTCTGAAACAAGAACCATCTTTTCCATGGAAAAGTCCTTCACACCTTTTAAACAGATAACAAGTATCTAATGAATTAGCTTAATAAATTCTATGCATTAAACCAGGTGCTTGGGATTACAGTGCTGTGTAAGACAAAGTGTTCTTTACATTGAAGGAGCTAACATTCTAATGGAGGACAGAGACAACAAGCTAGAAAAGAAGCATATAATGTATAGGCAGAAGTTCAGTATTATGAATAAAATTAAAGCAGGGTAAAGGACAGAGAATAAAAGTGGTGAGAAGATGCTACTACAGAACGCCCAGAGACTGGTTTCCTGAGGAAGTGATATTAGAAAAACAGCCAAAAAGGTGGGGTGAGGGGGAGACTTAGGTGGTGAATGAACATTCCAGTCAGAATGAATAGCAAGAGCAAAAGCTTAGTTAAGGAAGGAGCAAGCTTGGAATGATGAACCAATAGCAAGGAGGTGAGTAGCAATGCACAGTCATAAAGGAGGAAGGGAGACACAAGAGAAGGGATAAGCAGGCAGCCAGAAAGCTGATGGAACTGAACCTCGTAAGGATCTCTAAAATTCTGTGAGTATGGACTTCCCTATTTTTTCTGTTTTAATCACTACCAGAGAGACACTGGATATTTTTTAGTAGGAAAGGAAACTGAGCTGATCAATGTTTTCAAACACTTGCTCTTGTTGTATAAAGAGACGGAGAGGTAAGACAGAAGAAACAAGGAGGTGAGTAAGGAAGTTACTTGAAACTAGAGGAGAGATCAAAACGACTGTAGTAAAGGTGTTGAGAAGACTACAGAGGACTTGCTGATACACTGGTTATGCAATGGGAGATTAAACAGGATTTCAAGATTACTTCTAGGCACACCTGGTCGAGTAGCAGTTGGGTGCAGCCCACATACATTCCAAGGTCCCAAGTCCCATATCATGGGGCCGGAGAAAACAACCAAGGTGAACAACTATAGAAAATAAAATATTTCTTCCTCTTTTCTTTCTCCTGCCTGCTTGTCTACTTGCTTTCATTCCTGCCTGTACCTTTCCTTTAAAAAAATTTAAAAAATAAAGACCTGTAGGTTTATCATCGGAGGAACTGGGTACGTTGCAGTGTAACTTACTTAGAAAAATGAAACAGTGGATCACACCAAATACCTGAAGAAATAGTTTATAACACAGGGACTACAAATTTCAAATGTCTACAGAACAACAGATGACCTAAATATGCAATAAAAAAGGTATAAATAATAATAGAATAATGTAACTATAAAGAATGTATGCCCAGGCCAAAGGCATTCAGATTGATGAGATCAATTATTCTGTTTAAACACGAACCTGATAAAACAACATACATCTGAAATAGAACTTCTTCCCTAAAGAAAAAGAAAGATTGCAAAGATGTTGAGAATGAGGGAGTCCTAGGTACTCAAGACAAAAGCTGTAATGTTAAACTAGAAAACATAAAATAGTTTTAAAGTTCCAATTGGGGGAAGAAAGATGAAATAAAATCTAAAATACAAGAATAATGTGATTGGAATCCCTTCAAAATATTCATATGTATTATAAAGGTTTAGTTTTTAAGAAAGTCTAACAATGATATTAAAATAGAGCAATAGAATATAAAATTCCAGAAACAGATCCATATATATATTATATATATATAATATACATATGGTAAGCAATTAAAAGAACATCTGAAAATAAGGAATTTATAAATACTGACACAAGAGACAAGCCATTTGGTTTAAAAGTAGTAGTATCAAAGTCTCATTGTATAAATTGAAATAAACCACATCAATCAAAGACAACAGTAAAATATTCAAAGAGAAAATATATATAATGTTAAAAGAAAAATATGTATTAGTAGTTTCATTATTTTAGTAGGAAAAAAATTTCAAAGCAGAAGCTCCAAATCATAAATTTAGAAAAAGCCAGAATTGTGAAAATAGAAAATTATCAACTTTTATGACAGAAAGCACTAATAAAATTAAAACACAATCATCACACTATGGAAAAATTTACATTAAAGGGATTTATTTCACATGTAAAGAACACTCTAAGAGAATTACTCATCACCCCATATGACATGGGTACATCCAGAAATAACCAATGAACGTCAAAATTCTTAACTTTACAAAATTATCAATAAAAATTGACAAATTTTTGATCTATCAAACAAGCAATAATATGAAAAAAAGGTATTCTGTTATATGGCTAGTTGGAGATAAAGTGGGATATTTCTGGATGATAAGTAACAAAACTATAACCCCCAAATAAGTTCACAAAAAGTTATTCATGATAGCATTGCTAATATTAATGACAAACAGAAAAGAAATACCCATCAATTAAATAAACTAGGGTACACAAAAAATTGAAATATCATGTAGCCTATTACAAATTATAATGTACCTTTAATCAAAAATGAAAATTTCTGCATAATCACAGGGAAAAAAAAAGGCAGTTATGAAATGGAAGGACCAGGCATTAAAGCAGAGGCTAACTCAACAGCCTCTGCAGGCCACACACCCCTGGGTTTGAGTCCCAGGTCGGGGAAAGTTGGTAAGTGTGAACAAGTAAATGGAAATAAAATAAAAATGCTGCTGCTTCTTTTCTCTCTTGACATCCCGCCTACTTGCCTTTATTCTTGTTTGCACCTTTCCTTTAAAAACAGAAAGGGGAAAAAAAAAAAGGTAGAATAAACCCAAATATATTAAGTTATAGGTATGGCTGTGAGGTATGGTTAGATGTCTGCAAGTATATTCACTGAGAAGTTAACAATGCTTAACAGTAAGGTTTAGGGCTATAATTTCTTCCTTTTTACTATTCTTTCCCAAAGAGGATTCATATTTTTTATATAAAACTACTTTTAATTTTAAAAATGCATTTTAAATAACAGTTAAAAGACTGACCTGGTAGCAACTTGTCCTCTCTTAAAATACTTCTTGCAACCCATCAATTATAAACATCATAGTTGTTAGATGATTGTGTTACAATATCACTGTTTAATATCTAGCTGGTAGTATATGGTAAGTTAGCTTAGGAATTTTGCTGTGCACAAAAATTCAAAACACTCTATAATTAAAAATCATATTTAGAATATTTACTAATATTAACCATGCTTTAGAACCAAATTTTATTTAACTATTATTAACTATAAAATAAATTAATAAATGTTATGAATTTAAGGTTCCCAAGAATTGAATTTATAAGAAGCTCCTCAAAAGACAAAGTCACCTGCTGACTTTGGTAGTATTCTCAAATGACAGGAGGGGCTATATCTTTAAGACATGCCAGCAATCAACAGTATCCTATTTTCTATACCTCTATACTCAGTGGCATAGGACTCCCTAAAACTTCTAACTCTGCTTCACAGTAAGAGTAATTCTTAAAATAACAACAAAAATAACACAAAAAAGGGAGTAGGGAGAAGCAGAAAAGGTATATAATAAGTTCTATAAAGTTCAATGAACTTTCTTTAGAGTTCACCTCACAAAAATCACAAATTCTGAGAACAAGAAATAAAACATTGCGCCTTCCTTCTCTTTAATATTTAAAAATTGTTCTGAATGTAGTATAATTCCTCATTTTACAGATGAAAAGAATAGGGGTTAAAGTACTTGATGGAAACCTAATTGTTCTAGCACCACGTACAGTTCATCAAGCTCCTCTGCCTCACACTAGACCTGTGAGATTGGCAATTATTCAAAAGTCGGAAACAACAAATTTATCAAGGATACGGAGAAAAGGAAACACTTTCACACTGTTAGTGGGAGTGCAAATTGGTGCAATCCTTACGACAAGCAGTACGGAGATTTCTCAAAAAATTGAGAATGGTAATCCCACTGGATCCTGTTAACCCACTTCCAAGTATTTACTAGAAAGACAGAAAAACACTAATTTGCGAGATAAATGCACCCCCACATTTAATGCAGCATGATTTATAGAACTGGTAACTACCTAAGTGTTCATCATTAGATGAACAGATAAAGAAGACGTGGTGTGTGTGTGTGTGTGTGTGTGTGTGTGTGTGTGTATATACAACACAATGGAATACTATACAGACCTTAAAATGAAATATTTCATCTGCAACCACATGGATGGAACTAGGGGGATTACATCAAGTGAAATTAGTCAGAAGAAGAAAGACAAACAGCAAATGATTTCATTCATAAAGAAACAAAGCAAAGAAATAAACAAAACAAAAACCAACCCTTGGACATTAACAATAGTACTGTGGTCACCAGTAGGAGCAGGGTGGGAAGCGGGAGCAAGTGGTGGTGGGGTCCAGTGGATATTGGTGAACTTCTAGTAATTTGGTGATGGGGTATGTTGTTATATATGGGAAACCTGCACATAAGGGTTTTAATTTTACTTTGTAAATCACAGTAACCTCAACAAATATCTTAACCCGATAAGAGAATTTAAATGCAAAAAGATATACTAATAAATGTTCGTGATGAGAATTATAACAGAAACCAGCAAAAAGTTGTCAAACATGTGGCTTTTAACAATAACTGTATTTCAATTAAGGTGGGAAAATAGACAAGATTTTAACTTGTCCTGATAAACAAATCTCAAAATTCTGCATCCCTACCTAACACAGCACAAAAATCGATCATCTAAATGTAAATGTTGCTTGTCCCATGTTCATTTCCAGGGAAGAAATTGACTATAAGGACAACTCAATCATTCCAAGCTTCAAATCTGTGTAGAAATAATGAGAATGATAAGAAAGTTATCTAACAATCATTACTATGACCTTACAATTCGCAAATGCAGGCGGTGACATGTCACACTTAGCTAAAAGATGGAAGATTAAGATAAATGTCAGACAATCATCATATCGAAGTGAAATACATTATTGTTGACAACAAAGGTCCAAGTCTGAGGTATATTCAAAATTCAGGGATTTTTCAAGGGGGCTCTAAACTCAGTTTTATCTGTGATCCCAATTTTTCAGAACATTTTAAAGAACTGTTTTAACCCTAAACACTAAAATCATAACCTGTCATATTGAAATGCTTTATATTCGATAATGCAAACACTTGTTTGTAAGTGGGGTGGCTGTGAGAAGTCTTTGACCATGCAGTCACAAGAATGGGAAGCAAGCAGCACCTTACTCTTTAGTAACTTTGATTTTATCTGCTTTATATACTGGACTCTCATGTTAGATATTCTGAGGATTTGAAAATCACTCAATTCCTCTGAACAGTTTATCAAAATTTAAAGTGACCCAGGATAAAAATCCTGCCAACATGGGGGGAAATCATTCTCTACTGAAGTTTACTAAACTCCAGCAGTTCATAGAATGTCTTGTTTCTAAAAATAATAAAGTGAACAATTTGAAAATCATAATAACCACATTCTACATCAGCAACAAAAAGATGCCTGACAGCATTTACAAGTGTTGAAAATATCACATACGAAACCCTCCCCTCAAAGTTCATTTTTGTAGTATATTTGTAATACATTTAAGTATGTTCCAAATAACATAGGCAATCATATCAAGCAACATTGGTTCAGTAAAAATATTTAAATCCTCAACCTCCATGCCTGCATCAGCAGGTGAGCAGCATTTGGTCCTAAGACTGTATTAAAAACACAATGAGGTTGCTACAGGCTGCTGCTCCTTGTTATCACGCGACACAGTTCACAAAGAAGAGCAGCAGCAGCTATGCTTCTCAGTGAGAATACACAGAAATATTACCAATAAAATTTGGAAGTTACAGTAATTTGTAAAGATAAACAGTATGTACATTTAAGTATCATTTAGATATTCAACACCAATAGGACTGATGGAAATGGAGAAAACAGAAAATGGCTGTAGGAAAAAGGAGAGTTCAGTAGAGATTGGTGAACAAACATGCCTACCATCATCCATCAGGGCTCACTGCATCTCACCTGAGGAGGAGTAGGTGTGGATGTGGGTCTTCCTATGGGTGGAGTGGGATTTCTGCTGCCACCTCCAGACATAATCTCCTCTGTTATATCTTTACCTCCCTGGTTTGGATCCCGAATTCTTATCTATAAGAATAAAATGAAGTGGTCAATTTATAGATGAATGCCTAAAAAGCAGGTTTATAACTATACAATATATTAAAATTGCAAGCTAGGAAACCTTTCTAAGATCAAAGTTGACAATCACATTTGACTTTTATGAAATCACAGAACCATACGAGACCATTCAAAGAAATTCAGGCCATTAGCTCTGACATGAACTAATTAGAGTAACAAACTAAGATGAGAATCAGTAGGCTGAATTTCTAGGTCAAAAGGCAAAATATTGATGCGTTCTACTGTAAGCACATCAAAATGACTGTATTCACTTATAAAGTTTAAAAAAAGATTCATAAAGTAGTTTTAGTATGTGGAAGCTACTCTGCAGGATAAAGTTTTAAATGCTTTTAAACAGTTCTCTAACAAAATGAAAAATATTCATATCCTATGACAGAAGAATAAGAATTAGTGCTACAGATAATATATATGTATGTAAGGATGCTCACAATTATAGTATTTTAAAGCCTGATCAAGAACAAAGTAGTCAAAAAATTATGATATAATCTTACAATTAAATACCAAATAATCAGTAGAAACAATGAAATAGAACTATACATTCCCTACTGATAGGAAACGGCAGTGAAGATGTACTGGTGAGCAAAAAGATGAAAGATGAAGAACAATGTGTAAGGGTTTCACATTTTTTTAAAGGTTCCACATGCTTATAGACGTCAGTGGAGACGGATACCTGGGTCTATCTAGCCTGCCATCTTGGGAACATGCTGAGAAATAAAAGCCCCTTTTGCTCATCATTGCCTCTAGAGCTTAATATCAAGGTGGCCCTGACTTCCTGAAAATTGCAAAGAATTCACTAATAAAACCATCTAAATCTCACAGCTGAAGGGGGAGTAGCTATTTTCTAATTTGTTCTACTTTCTTCTTCAGGAAGATCTAGTATTATTGATTTCTATGTCATCTTCTTTATCCATATGTTCGTATTCTGAGAGTGCTCTTCAAGTTCAATTTCTACCATGTTCTTTCAACATTTCCAAAGTACAGTTTCTCAACTGAAGTGTTACGATATATTGGCATGCCCTGTTTATTATAATGTGTACACAAGTTATTTATATCTAATAATAAAGAACCAAATTTTTAGAGTACTTTCAAGAATATTGCTATGATGTCACTTTTACCTAACTTACCTGTGTGAATGGGAGAAATCTCTTATAAACATCACTTGTTTTGTGTGATCTGATGGATAGGAGATTGCAAGCCACTCAACAAAATAAGCTGCTGTGAGTTTTATATCACTGCACTGTAGTTCTTGTCAGCCTACCTTATTAGAGTCAAAGCTCCTGTAAGTTACTGAAAATGATTAGGATACATTTTTTTTTTTTTAAATTCTACTTTGTTTCTTAAAATAAATCTATGCCACAGGAATGAATTTTCTTGTCCTCTCCTTTTTTCTTGTGCTTTTGCCCCTCATGAGTTCATATTTGGATGCCGAGCTGATTAGCACGAGAGTTAAAGAACAATCAGGACACGGACACTGAATTTCAAAATAAGAAAAGTTAATAGAGATCTTACTGTTTTTTTCTCTCTCTTGGTTGGAGGGGGCTGCTGCTGTGTAGGCACGATGATAGGTGCTGACTGATACACTGGCGGACTTGGGTAAAAAGGTGTTCCTAAAGAATTAAAAAGCAATGAAAAGAAGCATTCAGTTATTTTGCAAACCACTATAAGATTGTGTCTGGAAAACTGGTTTAAAAACTCAAACAAAATCAGGCATTCTTCTTACTCCCCTCTGCACTAGCTTCCTCCCAGCTACTGAAATGGTCAAGATATGCTTCCAAATAAACACTTATCTTTTCTTCAGCATCTAATAGAAAAACAACTAAATGACCAACTGCTGCAGATTGCCATCAGGGTTAATCCTCTAAAACACTAACACGATATATCACTGTGAAAAAAAAAATTAACAAAGCTCTATCCTCAGGGCACATTACCTGTAACAGTGATTCTCAAACATGGGTTTGTATGATTTGTATGTGGATTTGTTCAGGTGCAGGAGAATATATCTGATTACTTTGGGAGGGTTTGTGTCTAATCTACTTAGGGAGAAACACTGTCACAGAGAGTCACAGGCTTAGCAAATGATCTATTCTTGGGCAGAAAAAAAAAAAAAGCAGCCTAAGGTAAAAAGTTAGATACTAGGAATCCAGGTTCCAGGTTTCTGTCTACATTTTCTACCTTTCTCGAACTCCACACCTTAGCTCTAGTCATAACTTATTGCTAATCCCTTGAGTATACCAATCTCTTCCACATTATTCACACCTTTGACTATCTTAATAATTGACTGACCAATTGACTGTTTCTGCCTGAAAGGGTCTTCTGCTACCATCCATCCCTTGTATTCTCAATGAACACTTTTGAGACCACTTCCTGTTTAGAAGAAAGAACCACACAATGCCTGCCAACTTTCATTTGACTTTACATGCACACATTTTTTCAGGAAGAAGCAAACCTGACTGGTTTTCATTGTGAAAACAAAACATAGAAACTATTCTTGGAGTTATTTCTAAACAGACCTTGTTTCTAATTCGAATGTAACAGAAATGTATATGATGATCATATTCTTAGGGCCAATGGAAAATGAACTAACTTTCAAAATGCTGACTTTTATTGCAATTACAAAAATCAATGTACTTCGTAGAGGGGAGAAGGGGACAGACACTGGATATTTTGAAGGTAGAACCTACAGATATGCTAATAAACTGGATGCACATGTGAGAGAAAGAAGAGTCAATGAAAAGAAAACTATGATATGATATTCTGTCTAAGCAAGTGGAAGAACGAGATGGTATCACTGGGCTATTTATTTTCTGAATTAGGAAAGGAGGAAGAAGAGAGTACAGGGTAGAAGAAAACAGAAATTCAGTTTTGGAGATGTAAAACTTAAGATTCTTATAAGCTCTTTAAATAGGGATGCCAAGTAGGCAGGAAGAGACACAAATCTGGGGTCAGACAGTAAGTGCCCATTTTGGAATTATCAGAATATAGTTATTTAAACTATGGGACCATATAACTCAGGAAATTAATATAAATAGAAAAGATGCTGAAGGACTAAATTTTGAGCTACTGCATGTTTGTTTATAGGTCAAAGATATGAAGAAAACCCAGAAAGTTGATAAAAAAAGAGAAAGTAGTGACAGTGAAATGAAGAAAATGGTTCAAAAATAGGGAAAGAACTATGACAAGTGGTGCTGAGATCAACTAAGATTTGGTAATGTAGAATTTAACGTAATCTTGTCAAAAATTGGGTAAAGACAGGGATGTGCATTCTGATTGAGTTTAATAAAGAATGGATGAAAGCAATGAAGACAGTGAGTATAGATGACTGTTTTTCTTAAAAGTTTTGCCAAAGGAATCAGAAAATTGGGGTAGACTTGAACAAGAATATGGAATCAAAACATTTACTATCTTTTTAAAGATTGAAAATATACAGTATGCCTTTATATTGATGAGAATAAAACAACATAGGAAGCAAAAGAACTGGATTGATACATTATAATTCATTCCTCAAATGAAATACTACGTAGTATAAAATTCTATTAAGAAATAGAAATGGAAAAATGTTCATGAATATAATGATAGAAGAAAACAAAGACGTTCTAGAATATTACAAATAGCATGTGCCCATTGGCATTTAAATTATTTAAATATAAATAGAAAATCTGTATCAAACCGAAATAACTCTTTAGGGGTCTGGGAAAAGAGAAAAAATTACTATCTCAACTTTTTATGTCCTATATTATTTATATTTTTTTATCATTAACTAGATTACTTTCTAATGAGAATTTAACTTCAAGATAGTTTTCAAATATTAAAGAAACTAAGGAAACAGTGTTCTAATGTAGGTGAGATGACTATTCCATAGCTATTCATCTGCATTAAGGATTTCTGAAGAAAGACTAAGAACTGGAACAGACATCAATATACACTGTACATCTGAGAGACAACACACCTCAATATGTTGGTTTTTTTTTAAATGAATATGTTCTATATGCAATATAGACAAAAAGTTTATATTATATGTGGATATCAGCAAAATATTTCCCTGGTTAGTAAACTCATCTATGTTATGTGTGAGCACACACACACACAACAGCAGCAGTAGTATAGACAGCAATTAATATTGAGGGGACTACAGACTTAAAATAGGAAAATGAATGACATTTTCTAAGCCAGAATGTCATTTACACCAATCTGTAAATAAGCAGTAGATTAGAATTCATTAACACACCTTGAAAAATAATTTTGTAAACTAGAGGACAAAAATTCATTCTCTTCACAACATGGGATTTGAAATAGAAATACTGTGAATTTCAGCATATTTATTCTGATATATAATATCTCAGTTATTCTACTCCATAAACTCAAAATATCAAGTGAATTTTACACTTAAAAATATCTTGTTGGATTTAAGTTTCCAAAATAAGCGTCACTACAAAAGTACAATTGTAATGAAAACTGCTATCTAGAATTTTTAATTCAAGTGTTAAATAGAGAATACTTCACTAGTCCTGTTTTAAAACTCGTATCTACTGTATGTATTATTTTGAAATACCAAGTATTTCTTAATAAGAATAAACTTAACAGGGTACCCTAGTGGTTTAGCCGTTAGGTCTGCCACCTCCTGC
>RJWH01000878.1:156761-316300 GCA_004363575.1 Solenodon paradoxus | reverse complement strand
GCTTTGCCTGTTTCACCTCAAAACTTAAAATTTTCTTGTGCTAACCTAACATCAATTAATTCTGTTGTAAAGGATCTTAAATGAGTCACGAATTCCAATGTCAGGATATTGACAAATACATGGTTACCAGTAAAAGATGACCATCTTCAAGGAACAAGTTAAAATTCTAATTTTTTTTTTTTTTTTGCTGGTAGTAGAAAATACCACAATTTATTGAATCTTTAAGTTTAATTTTTCTAATATTTGCTTATATTATCCCTCATAATTCACATTCTTTTTTTTTATTATTATTCTTTCATTCTTTTAAGGAAGGAAGGAAGAGAGGGAGAGGAGGAAAAAGAATTTCAGGAAGGCAAGAAGGAAGTGGAGGAAGAAACACTTTTTTATACAGTTAATTTCAGTAGTTCACCCTGGCCCCATGTCTCAAACCCAGGTGACAGGGTTCTAAGTGTTTTGTACACAAGTGTCTCAGTACCCTGAGCCACAAGGGTGTGCCTATAATTCACTTTCTATGAGACAAAACAAGTGAATTTGTGGCAGAAATCTGTTAAGTTTTCATTACTCCTTGGTTCACACACCAAGTATAAGCATGCACCTGCTTCTCTAAATTAAAAATAGTTTGAAGTTTTAATTTAACTACTACTCAAAATTTCCCCATGGCATAATCTTATAATTTTGCAAAAAAGGAGTAACAGGTTAACTGCGTTATACACAGTCATCCCATGTATTTTCTCCAGGTGTCTACCAGTCAGAGTTCTAGGTGCTGGGGTACAGAGGTGAACAAAATAGACAGAAATTCCTCCTTTGTGGATTTCACATTCTAATGGGAAAATGTTAAATATTTTGCTAAATGGTGCTTATTGCTCGGAGGAAAAGAAACGGAAGGAAGTAAAGGTATATTTATACCATCAGCAAAAATCCAGTAAAAATCTAGATAATGAGTAGTTGGTAACAAATACAAGAACTGTGAGACATGGGTACTTTACAATAGAATTGCCAACTCCTTCAGAAGATGTTAATGGTATTATGATTTATAAACATATATATATACACACACACACACACACACACACACACAAAACAGAGAGCGGGGAGCGTAATAAAGGTGTATCTTGTTATGTTAACTATAGTAACTTTTGGAAGCAAGTAAGGGTGGGGGGCTATTTGCCAGAGAAACCAAGGAGAATAAAGGGTTGGAACTTCCTATTTTAACCCCTTAACTCCAAGAGGGGTGGAAACGGAATTCAATGACCAATGAGCTCATCAATCATATCTAAGTAATAAAACCTCTATGAAAGTCCCATAGCAGAGGACCTCTGAGACCTTCCTGGTTTGATGAATACCTGAGATTTCAGAAGAATGAAAAGTGTGCCTGAAAGGGACGCGGAGGCTCCAAGTTTTCCCCCATACCTTACCCTGATGATCTCTTCTATATGGCTGCTTTTGAGTTATATCCTTTGTAATAAATCAGTGATCTAACGGGTAAAATGGATTCCTGAGTTCTGTGTGCTATTCTAGTAATTTAATCAAACCCGAGGAGAGGATCCTAGGAACTTCTGATGTATGGACAATCAAGCAGAACCAGAGGTAACTACATGGGTCATGACTGAGACCTGAACTCTAAGTAAGGGAAAACTCCAGTTTGTAACCAGCTAATCAGAAACACCGGAAACTGCCTAGGCTTGCAACTAGTATTTGAGGTGGAGAGCACTCTTATGAAACCGAACCCTTCACAGGTGGAATTTTAAACTATCTGGGGTAGGGTCAGAGTTGAGTTGAATTCTCTGGACAACCTGCTGGTGTCTTAAAAATTGTTTGCTGGTATAGTGAATCCTTTGCATTAACCCCTGTTACAACTGGGTTAGGGCATCCTACACAGGGTGTTTCTTTTTATGTGATTTTTGATGGATAACCTTTTTTGCTGCTATTATATATTTTTCCCTTCCCTTTATGTTTTAGGCAAACTTTTGTAAGAAAATTCCATTCTAAAAATCCCTCACACCATTCAACTTCATTTGTCTAAACTAATCAGCAAAGAAAAAAATTAAATAAACACAACATATTAGCAGAAATTGCCTAATTTTTCATACTTACCATAAGCACTGGGGAAGTCCCCAGGTCCTGGTCCAGGATAAAAAGGACCTGGCCCGGGTGGCTGAACTGGATATTGCTGTGGGGGCCCAACATAAGGAGGGCCACTATGACGGTACTACAAGAGAGATCATAGACATTTGTAAGTAATATGAAGGTGACTTATAAAGGAAAAACGAAGTTGTGTGTGTGTGTGTGAGTGTGAGAGAGAGAGAGAGAGAGAGAGAGAGAGAGAGAGAGAGAGAGGAAGAGAGAAAAAGAGAGCGAGCGAGAGAGAATCATTTAAAACAAGGTGAAGCCACTTGGTAAAACAAATTTGAACTAAGAGAACCATATGATTTAGGTAAAGTCATACAGCAACTCAGAGCACAGGTTCATTGTAAAATTATTTCAGGCTGGTAGCTTGCAATGACATTGGATGATACAGAAAAAACATAATGACTAAGTCTATTTTAGGGTAGTTGGTTGTGGGAAAAGGATGAGAAAAGGGTTATGAGATAAAAATAATTTCCTACCATCTTAGAAAATTTTAAGAAAAGAGGTGTAGAAATATCTCCTTACCACATTATGCAAAATGACAAAATGGACAGACACAACCAACAACAAAAAAAAAGTTTACACATCACTAAAAATCAGTGTCATCACCTACCCTCCCAGTTCCCTCTGACGAGAAGTTGGATTAATTCCCAACCTTGCTGGCTCATGTGGACACGAGAGCAACTTTACCTGTGGTATACAGTACTGCGGACCCTGGGGCACGGGGTATGGCATGGGCAGATGGTTAACCATCATGATGTGCTGATTGGCCTGGTACACTGCAGTGGGCGTCTGTGCACCAGGACGAATGGAAGGACTGCTGTTCGGGATGGTAGCTCTAGGAGGCTGTATTTGAGGCCTCTGGAAAAACTGGTAAGGGGAGAAAAAAAAATTTTTTTTTTCTTTTACAAAGGAAAATATATACATTTTACTATGGTGCTTTTTCTTTTTTCACCAATAAAAATCTCATTCATTTGAATTAGGAGTACAATCTACATAAAAAGAGATTGTCTGTGGTTGGGACCACAAAAAATGCTCCACACTAGGCACACTAAGTCAGCTTTTGATCAAGTGTCACACATTCTAACACTGTCAGGAAGAATCACTTTTCAAATAAAGTGTCAACTTACTTAAACTAGAAATTCTGTATCATATTTATTAATTTAAAAACGCATGAAAAGATATAACAAAAGACGTAGCTAGTATCTTTTTAAAAATTTCTGATGCATAAAAACACTGATTTTTTTTTATAAAAAGTAGGTGGCTCATCATAACATTAAAATTTAAAGATACTCATGTCAGTCATAAAATATTTAAAACAAGAAATCTTTGGACAAAAATTTTCATCTCAGTATATCAGGTCAAGTTAAATTAAAACTATCAGTACAGTGGTCATGGGTAAAGTCTTTTCATAAAAGTAGTAACCTCATACTAAACTGAACCTAATTTTCCTTTGGAGGATAATATGCTTATAATGTAAGTGGAGAATTTAGGCAGGCTGAAGAATAATCTGAAAAGAACAGAACTCAAATCTCTCCTATGGCAAATAGTATCTATAAATAACCTTATGGTTCCCACTGCAGGCTCAAATGCCATGAAACAACATAGCAATAGTAAATTCCTAACATGAATGCAGGTATTCACCAGCAAACTATTTCGCTGTAGTAAGGAGACAGAATAATAAAGAGGCCATGCAGAACCAGTAGTGTGTTACCTGGATGGGTCTGAATCCTCCCTTCAATTATGAAGCAAGAAAGCAGAAGGAAACAGAAAGAAAGCCAATGGAAAAGCTTACAGATCAGTAGGAAGGGGTAGGATATAGCATGCAGCTCAATAAAAACATCCTATTTGGTAATAACAGGAGAAGAAGGAAAATCAGAAAATCGGAAGGACAATTCTCCACATGAAAATTCAAGGACAGGTGGAATTGAAAAACCGAATCACAGTTAATCGAAAATAAATTCAGTAGTAAAAATATTCTAATCATAGCCACAAGTTATAACAGCAGATTCAAAAGAAATGTCAGCTTGGTAGCACAAGTACAGATGGGCCTACCGACCCCTTTTCTTGGCACACATGGATACCTACTACGTGATCTGACATTAATTATGCAGATTCTTTACAGGGCACTTTCCCTCATGAAGGAAAGTAAGTTAATAAAAGTACCATCTGTTATTTTAAAGTTTGCAAAATTGCTGTGACTAAACTTTTCATAATGTATTGAATTCTTCCTGACAGAAACCTGCTCTTTAAAAAAAAAAAAAAAAGTGTCCTTAAAATTTACATAATTTCAAAACAGGTAAAATTGAACAATATGGTATGTATATGGATATTCACTATATTATTATACATATATACTTATATTTTACATACTTTATATACCTGTTTTTTATTATTTCACATAGCTATATGCTTTTTACGATATAGATTTCATACCTTAGTCTGTGTGTATTTCACACCAGACCCACTAAAGAGTTCTAGTTTGCTTTACCACTCTGTTTTTGTTTTTGTTTTTATTGAGAAAGGGAGACATTTTTTACAGTGTTGACAAAATGGTATTCAGGAGGCTGGACGCCTCAGACACAAATATTTCCCCTAAAGCATTGTCTATCAGTTTTAGGCCATTGTGGTCAGAGATGATGATTGGTATAACTTCAGTCTTTGCAAATTTGTTGAAAACTGTTTTGTGTCCCAGGATATGATCTATCCTTGAGAATGTTCCATGAGCACTTGAGAAGAAAGTGAAATCTGTAGCCATTGGATGAAGAGATGGATATAAGTCTACTAGACCTCTCTGCTCCAGATGGTCATGTGAAGTGGCTGTTTCCCTGTTAATTTTCTGCCTGGTGGATCTGTCCACTGTGATAAGTGGGGTGTTGGAGCCCCCCACTATTATTGTGTTGCTGTGAAGGTCTCTCTTCAGGTCTAATAATACTTGCTTGATATATTTTTACGCTCCTTCATTTGGTGCATATATGCTAATAAGCAGTATGTCTTCCTGCTGAATTGATCCTTTAACCATTATATAGTGTCCATCTCTGTCTTCTGATACGCTTTTTAGATGAAGTCTTTTTTATCTGATATGAATATAACTGTTCCAGCTATTTTGAGGTTGCCATTAGACTGTAGGACTGTCTTCCAGCCATTGACTTTGAGTCTTTGCTTATCTTTTGGAAGGTGGGTTTCCTGAATGCAGCAGAAGGTTGGGTTTTGCTTATTAATCCATTCAGCCACTCTGCATCACTTGACTGCCGAGTTCAGTCCATTAGGGTGATTATTGACATATAGCTGCTTAGTGTCATTTTATAATTTGTCTTTTGTATGTTGCTCCAGATGATGACTTTGTTCTCTTTCTCTTTTTAGGTTTGATGTTTTGATTAATTTTGCCTTTTGTTTTCGTCTTCACTTTCTTCCTGGGGATGCATTTTGAGGTTACCCTGAAGTTAGCATTCAGAGTTCTATGTTTACCACCAACTTTGATTTGAAAGCATATTAGTCTTCCACTCATTCTACTGACATTTTTTATCTCTTCTCTTCCTCCCAACTTTTAATATTTGCTGTCTTACTGTTTTTCAGTGTGGTTTCTTTACGCTTCATAGCGCATCGTTTAATATTTTTTGCAAAGTTCGTTTTGTGGTGATATACTCCTTCAACTTCCACTTGTCAGAAAAGGTTTTTATCATTCCTTCAGTCTTCAATAACAAGCTTGCTAGATATTGTATTCTAGGTTGAAACTCCTTTTCTTTCATCACTTTGAATATATTATGCCATTTCCTTCTGGCCTGTAGAGTTTCATTTGAGAAGTCCACTGATAATCTTATGGTGGCTCCTCTGTATGCGACACATTTTTCTCTTGCTGCTTTTAATAGTCTTTCTTTATTTGTATCTTTGACATTTGTATACCGATGTGACTAGGTGTATTTCTGTTAGGGTTTCTTTTATTAGGAATTCCTTGAGCTTCCTGAATCTGGAGTCTGCTTCATTCTTCAAATTGGTAGGTTCTTATCTATTACTTCTTCAAATACAGTTTCTGCCCCCTTTTCTCTCTCTTCTTTTGGTACTCCTATGATGAGAATGTTGTTCCTTTTGATGTTATCCCAGGTCTCGAATGCTGTCTTTGATTCTTTGAACTTTTTTTTCAAAATTTCTTTTGCTGGTTTGCTTGAGTTCCTCTGTCCTATCTTGCCGATCACTGATTCTACTGGAAGCTTCATCCATCCTGTTGTTGAGCCCTCTACTGAGTTCTTTAATTCAGCCACAGTGTGTCTCATCTGTTTGATGTCTTGTTTTAATTCTTCTCTGCTTCTTGACATTCTCGTTTACTGGCTCTAGTGATTTCTGGATTCCCATGAGTATGTTAATCACTGTTACCCTAAATGCCTCTTCAGGTAATTTATAAATGTCTGTTGTATTCAAATTTTCCCCTGGGTTTTTGATTGGATCCATCATTTCATGTATATTTCTCTGTGCCTTTGCTCAATTCAGCATTCCGTTAATATTTCTCAGGGTTTGCTTTCCCTGGAGATACATAGGTTTGACTTGTCCAGGATTGGCAAACAGGCTGCAGGTTCGGCTCTACCCACAAGGTGATGCTAGTGGGTAGCACTGAGGCTTGGGACTGCCTTATCACTGCAATCAAGCAGGTGAGGCATCCCATGGGCGGGATTTCTGGTGGGAGAATTGCGGTGGCCTGGATTTTCGCTCAGTGGTCCCCAGGCTCTGGCACAAAATGGTTGTTGGAGGGGTTTGATTTGGCTGATTTCCGGTTATGGCTGCACTCAGTGCGATTTCAAGCTCAGGTCCCGGTGCGCTGGCTCTCCTTTTACCCCCTCCCACGTCAGCCCTCCTTGGCTCCATGTCTCAGCCCCACTGGGCCAGCCTCTCACTGCCTCCGCAACTGGTCCCGAAACCCCTAGCCTCTGCCCACCACACATTCGGAGACTCCCGAATTCTATCCCAAATCCAAATCTGCGGCTTAGCTGAGAACTGTGCGGAGTGCCCTCACCCACCGTTAGTCGTCAGCCGATCCATCTCCAACTGAAGTGCTGGTTGGTTCTTGGTGCTTGTCTCAGGAAAATAGATAATATTTTTTGTTTTTTTTCCCCGGTGTCTGGGGGGAATGACCCGAAAGTGCGTCCCCTCGAGTCACCATCCGGAAGTCTATCTCTCTTGCTCTTTTCAACTAACTAGTTCAACTAACCAGAGGCCACTTACAAATTTTAAATGGGGGAATATAACTGTAGTCTAAAAATGAAGTCCATGTCCAAAATCTCCTGAGTTGTCTCACACTTCTAGACATTAGTGCTGCAAATAAAGACAAAGCTGAACCTTTGGGTCTATTCAGGTCTTATCCTGTCCATTCTTAGGCATCTAGTTTTCCATAAGTGGTAGAAAAAGTAACTTTTCATATTGTATGGCACTGGAAAAACTAGAATCCAGGGCCCATGGCTCATCCCCATTCAGCCTTCCCACCCCAGGGCAAAGAAAATCCTCCAAAGGTTAAGTTACAGAAAAGCAACAGACAGTAAGATATAGCAGGAGTATGGAATGAGTGGGGCAATCAGCTGGGGTAGGCCACAGAGTAGTTGATGGTGATGACAAGAAACCACAGGAGACAAAGTTGAACACAAGAACCTGGGCTAGGCCCTAATAATAGCAACAGTTTCCACTGACACAATTTTGATGACAAGAATTTCTGTTGTCTGCAACCAGGAATGGTGATACAGTAAAACTTTGTATAGAGACTAAATTTTACTAATTAGGTAGCAGTAGAATCTATTACCCATTAATGTGTGTGAATTGTGAACATGTTTCAGGAATGAAGTTAAGCCTTTTTATAACTTTAGCTATAAAGGAGTCACAAAACAGGCTTCAAGTAATGCAGATTTACTCATCGGCTCAACATACTAAGCATTACTAGATCTTAGGAGTGAATAAAATGATTAATCCTATAAAATCCCTTTCCATCAACCCTAGAGGGCAGCCAAGACAAGAAGAGTGTCAAATGAACATAGGTGATGATCCACTGTAATTATATCATCAAATTTTATCAACGTATTTATTGTTTAAAGAGACATATCATAAGTGCAGTGTAGGAGGAGAGAGAGAAGAGGATATGAATCCATTAATTTATGGTGCAAGAAAAGCAGATTTTGAAAAAAAATAGATATGGGCAAAGCTTTCTCAAAATTTTAAGTTTACTATGTGAGTACTTTTCTTATCATTATATTCCAACTGCTCTGCTGGAATTTTTAACCAGCCTGTCCGGAATTAGAATGCTACATCTTATTCAAAGAGGTTTTTGAATGCTGTGAGACAGTTTTCTTCAGCAGTTTTGAAAAAGAAACAAGTGTTTTTAATGACACTCAATATTAACATACTGTTAAGCCAGTAAAAAACAAAATTTGTGGTTATAGGGACATACAAAAACATTTTATAAATTAAGATTTCAGCTTTGAAGCCAATAGAAACCTGTATTCACATAGGCACATTTAATAACTATAGTGATTTATACAGCATTTACTATCAGACATTACTATAAATAATTTACACATAATGTTAATGTATCCTACAACAAACCTCTAGGACAAGTACTATTATGAAAACCTCCATTGGCTACATGAGGAAACTGAGGGACAGGAGAAAACTTGCTAAAGGTCTCCTATCTGTATAACTGAATATAGTCAGGTTCCAGTTCTGTACTTTTGAGTGCTGCACACTCTACCTCTTAATGAAATTAAACACCTGCCTTTTCAAATAAGTGTCATCAGAAGAAATCTTTCCAAAGGCTGAAGGGATGTGACAGGATGTGACTTTATTACATTAATAAGTGGTACATCCCTCAACCATAATCGATCACTGAAAGAAAAATGCCCCATCAGTTACTTCACAAAACTCATGTGTATTATTTAGGAAAATAAATTTCATCTACCTATACAATCGATTTCTCTCTCAAAGTCACTGACACATTTTCTGATATTTTACATCCTTGGTACAACATCTGACAAAGCTACTTTTGCTCAACTTCACTGCACAAAGAATTTTACAAGGACAGGATACCTGGAATTTGTTTGCTCCCTGGTAAATCAAACACTGTCTCTCTTTCTCTCTCTCTCTCTCACGCGCAACATATTCTAATATATAAAGGATTAGAAAAGGTGCAATAATTAGATACGCAAAGAAATAAAAGAGATGAATTCTTTTTTTTCTATTCCCTCCTAACCAACAACTCAAGACACAGTTTTATTTCACTGTTGAATGGAATTCTGACACTTCAAAAGTTGGTCCTTCTGGCTCCAAATTTTTCTCTGTATCTTCTACCCATTAACCCAATATCTACCCCTAAAATCACGTCAAAGTCAAATCCTTTTACATAAATAAAGAGCCTCTAAAATTATCTGAAGCCTGCTATCTCTATCAACTTTCACACTATTTTTGTTCTATGCCCATCACCATCCTCTACCCCAGGTCTCTCCAATGCCTGAATTCCCTGACCTACTTGCTTTTTTCTATCAATCTTCTACCATTGTTCAATGTCTAACTAAAGGACCAAACACAAATAAATGGTGGGGTCTGCCCAGAACGCACCAGTATTCACTCAACAAATGTCTACTGAATGCAGGGTAATATAGCTCTCTTATTCCAGCCAACTATGTTTCCTCTCTAGCTCTTTTGTCAAACACATTTTACTACTGATTAGTGCTGAGTTCCAATCCTTTAAGACACTTAAATCTTCTTTATTCATAACTTGGCAATAAGTCATGCTCTTCATTTCTTTGTATATTTGTACAGTTGTGTTTTGAAGCTCAAATAGAGACTACTTTGTTCTTTTAAAATATATATGGTTGGGGTATGCCCTTGAGGCTCAGGCAGCTGAGATGCTGACAATGTAAAGCCCAAGGGACTCAGGTTTATGACCCAGGGATGGATGAAGAGCCAGAAAAATAATAAAGATAAATGAATAAAGATGCTCCCTCTCCTGTTCCCTCCCCTCCCCGCCACCTCTCTCCCCCCGTCACTATTTTACATTGTACCAAATTTTTTGATTTCTGAATGTCATGCAAGGTCAAGCCCTAAGACTGTCCGCAAATTTAACAGACATGTCACTAATTCAAGTCATTAATGAAAATGCTGAAAAGAACTAGGTAAAGAAGAGAGGAACCATGTACAACATTGTCACCTCTAAACTTTATTTCTGTTTTAGTCTTTTGTCTTTCAGTAGTCTACTAGTAGCCAGAAGAATGGCAGAAAGGGGCATTCCTCATTTGAAATGGTACAATGGGCAGTTCTAAAGAATAAGGATACATTTAAACTAGAGGTTGAATTTAGGGTACTCAATGATTGCTGATTTTCATAGGAACACTTTAGAAATCAGAAGGAAAGTATTATGTCTCAGAAACTCTTTTGAAAGCAATGGTAATAAATGCTTTTTGAAGATGTTGATAACTACAGTGTATCATTTTTCATGACTCTGCTCTCAGAAATCCTCCAAAGACAAACCTACCTCTAGAAAATTACATAATAATCAGAAATTCTATGAAAACTATTCATTTTTAACTAGGAAAATCCTACTTGAAAACAGCAGTTCTCCCCGTGTAGGAAAAAACTGAGTATGTATTCATTTGCAAAGCAATAAAAGCCGTGCTGAAAATGTGCTTCTGAAATCCCTAACTTTTTACAACAGAGAGCTCAGCCTGATGGAAGGAAAAATCATAATAACTAAGTTTTTAGGTGAACATCTTAAAAAATTATGAAGTACTCAAGAATAATGACAGGGTTGTGGTATTTCTGTCAAGTGGCAAAGGAACAAGCAATAAAGAGTCCAGATAATGGCATATAACTGAAGTATCAATCAAATATCTTGCTAGCTTAAAAACAATTTATAATGAAAGCTGTTACATTCAAATTATTTCTATGTTTTCCTGTGTGAGGTCAATATCACAATTTAGGTTTCACTAAAAATTAGATTTAAGCTCCAGAGCTGAGGTGTCCAATACGGTAGTCACTAGTCATATTTGGCTACTTAACTTAAAATTAAAACTTAATTAAAAATTCAGTTCTTCAGTCATAGCCACACAAATCTAGTAACTACCACACTAACAAGGCAGATACAGAACATTTTCATCATAACAGAAAATTCTATCAAGCAGTGCCCAAGAGGATAATATCACACGGAGGGAAGAAAACCCTAAGGATTCTGTCAGGAACAAGAAGGTGTTCTGTCAGATCATAAAGGCGAGTCTGGGAAATGAGCATCGTTGTGGAACACTGCAATCACAGGTAAAACAGAGCTTGGGGAAAGAGAAAAGGCAGACTGCTCATTGCTAACGTTACACCTACCAAGGCCCTATAGGCCCTATTATGTGCCAGGCACTAAAAATGGCAAGAACTTCGATTCTCTCAACACCCTTAGGAAATAAATGCCACTATTATAATAACTCAAAATACACCATTTATGAGCATATTTTAACCATTTCAGATAAGAACGCTAAAAACTCAAGATTGGTTTGTAATAAAGCTGAGACTGAATACCATTCAGGCCGAATCCCAATCTGTATTTTCTTCACTATTTCTGCTGCAACAACAGTACAGCTCCTTGGGAAAAAGTGCTGATAAAACTAATCACTGACATAATAAGCTCTGAACAGTTCAAGAGTTCTAGTCCTAAGACTGTAAAAATGTTCCGTCTGATTTCCTACTCATACCTGTGAAACTCTGATGTGGCTGGTCTGGCCACTGAGGCAAGACCCAAGCCTTCATTTAACTTATAAATTTAAGAAACTGTCTAGAACAATACAAATTTATTACAAATAATGGCCTAGGACTTCAGATTTAAGAGTACAACTGCTGAGAGTACAGAAATTTTTAGGGATCATAATGAAAAATTGAACTTAAGTCAGCCTTTTAAAAATAATCTTTTTTTATAAAAAGAAATGAACTACACAACACAAAACACGCACAGTTTTAATGCTTGCCACTAGGTAACCTAATCCACATGGCAAACACTGTTAAATTTTATGCAGATTATTATTTGTTTATAGCTAAATCCAATTACTTTGAATATGGCCTATTATTCAGCATTTGTAAACTTTTACATGAACTGAAATATGTATCAACATACAGTGCTTTTGTTCTATGAACACTTAAATACCAACTCCCTGGTCTCTCTCATCATGCAATGATTATTTAGTCATAGTGTGTAATCCACACTTGATCTCTCTGTGAAACCCAAAAGTAGAATAAGGATAGTAACTTTAAGCCACAAATACACAAATTTCAATGATGACATGAAATTAATAACATAAACCAGGATCAAAATTATACCAAGTGAGTTGTTTTAATTGAATTAATATTCCATTATTTCAGTTTAATTAGCTTGGGACTTTCAAACAGCAAAGTAAAATTAGCTGACATACTTTTAAAACAAAGGATGTTTTATATATAAAATTACTAAGAACTTCTTTGCCTTTGAAAATAACATTACAATAAAGCTCTTCAGAATACAAAATTCAAAAAGAACAGGAGATCCTTATTAATTTACAGAATCTCTGCAAAGCCAAAAACTAATGGTACCAGGAAGATGTCGCTGATCTAATCTTAATTGAAGTACATAGTACATTAATTTGAGGGATGAAAAAAAAAACCTGGCTGGTTACAAATGGGGGAAAAAAAAAAAACATCCAAAATATCATCCTATAGCAATTTCTTGGTTTTATCAACCTAAAAATGTTGACTACCCAAAATCTTGTTATTTGTTTCATTTCCATTCAGCTAATTTCATTTTACATAGAAGAAAAATGATACAGGGTCTTGATTACTAAATTGGGTGATGGTGTTTTCTTTTCAAATCAATTGCCTAAATAAGTTACTATTTTCTTCTTTGCAATATTTACAGAATTACTAAATATTCACAAAAGCTTTATATTTGTTATTGAACTTTAGAAACAACAATGACTGGAAACAACATCCAGCATCAAATGATTTTATTTAAAAAAAAAAAATCAAAGGATATGTGACAAAACTAACTATATTTTGATAAATAATGCAGTAAAGGATAAATGAAAAATCTAGTCACCAATTCTAACTACTCATGGATGATTCTGACCTCTGATTTAATTCTTTCTGGCCAAAGCAAACAACCACAGATGGAAAACCACTGTACCTTCAATTCAACTTTAAGTCTTAAGAATAACAAAGGCAAAATTTGGACAAAGGACAAAATGTCCTTTGGGACAAAGATGTCTTCCCTTCTTGTTTTTCATTGTATGCTTTCATTTTACAAGTCTCTATGTCCTGTGCCTTTCAGGTTTTTAATTCTACCTAACTTTTTATCTGAGAAGGTTCTCTTAAATGCAGACTTCAGAAAGTGATTCTCGAATGGGAAATACTATCACCTCCACAGAGGGAATGCGGAAACATATGAAGAGGTTGTTTTCTGATTGTCACTGGGAGAATTCTACTGGCATTTAGAGATCAAAAGTGCTAAATGAACTGCAAATTAAAGGGTTTTTCCTAATCAGTTATCCCATCCAACATACCAATTCCACAGTGAAACAAACCAAACTGATCTGTGTATCCATGGTTACAGATCAGTAAACTCTTCCTAACAATTCACTGTGTAGCACACAACGCTGGTTCAGCTACCACTTGTTCCAGCAGAGCGCCTTAACCTCTTCTCTACTTCATGGTCGTTGGAATTGAGGAAAGACACAATATATCGTTAAGACTTTAGGCTCAGAAGAAAGTCTGGAAGAAAGCTGACTCTTTATGAATGCTTAAATACATCATCACGATTTGAGGAACACATATCAAGGAGCTCCAAAATCTTTTTTCTAAACTAACAGTTTCTTTTAACTCTGTTACTAAAGCAGAAATCTCCAGGTTTCCATCAGAAGTTTTTGTTTTGATCCTTGACTAAAATTTAAGTTTACCCTCTATGGTCCTTGACTCCATCAAAAGAAAAAGTGTATATACAGAAAATGAACATATACACATGTATACATGTGTATATATACACATGTATACATGTGTATATATATACACATGTATACATGTGTATATATATACACATGTGTATATATATAGATAATCAACCTTTTAACCTAAGAGGATTGTCTTTTTTTAATTAGTAGTAGCAATCTTGCCACCCAGAGTTTTAGTATGTGTCACTCTGCTAATCATTTTATTTACTCTTCATATCACTCCTCAGATGGACTTAAAACTGCCACCTTCCCCCCAGGCCTCAGGTATTGAACCCGGGTCCACGGGCTTTACATGGCCTATACCTTAGCTGCCTGAGCCACAGGGATGGACCCAAATCCCAAGATCTTAAAGTACTTCACTATCACTTGATATGACAAGATACCCATGAGTTTTCTTTGTTTATCAAACCTAAAGAATTAACATCCACATTTCATGTAACCATCTCAGAATTTTACAAAATGTCTTTACACTCAGAATCTTGACTTTCATACTACCTAAATTGGAAAGATATTGCCTTATATTACATCACAATGAAGCTTTCAATTAACAATATCCATTTATTCAGTAATTAAGAATTCTAAACATGATCCCATAGGTGAAACCTGGTAACATCTCATTTTATCAAACCACACTACATTGCATAACAAATTAGAAACAGCTACTACTTATTCAGGGTTTTACTCTGTGTCAGATGACTTACTTATTATCTCGTACAGAGGGTATTTATGCCCAGTTTACATACAAGGAAACAAGAAACTCAGGAATATCTGCTGAACTCAGTTGGTTACACAGTAGAATCGATATTAAGAACCCAGATCTGTCAGAGTCTAAAGCCGTTACTCAGCAGGAGAAAATGTTTTAGGATACCTCATGAAACACTATTTTTTGGGGGTAACCCATAAGTCTTTTTCTTTCTCTTAAACCACCAACTCTAGAATATTCTGCTAGATAAGCCAGTATTAAAATACATTTTTTGAAATTTTAATGTATCTAAATTACTTCATTTGAAAAAATATATAGGCTAAATATATTAAAATCAAATAAGATATTTTAATGTATCCTAATAATAAAGATAATTCTATGCAGCAAAAGAATGTACATTATTGTTAATCAATTTGTTATTAAGTCTAAGTTAGTAACTGTGATTAGCTGGTTTAAGAAATACTAATGTTATTTTCTATACATCAGTACAAGTAATATCAGAATGTTAACACAAATCTCTTAGAATGTTGCCTGTTCCATTTAGTTAAATTTAAACTTAATACAGATATTCATAAAATCTTTGAGTGTTCAGCATATCTAAACTTTTGCAAGGTTCTCTAAATTCAGAGCAATGATTTTTTTTTTTTTTTGAAAGAGAAAACGTTACTGAATTCTTAAATTGTGCCATAAACAGAAGCACACAGGTTTACCAGAAACAAGATGCAGTGAAATCTGTGAAAGGACAGAAAAGAACTGAATTGCAGCAGACTGAAGCTGCTGTTGCGGAGAGCACTTTGAGGGGCTCCACGGACGGCAGCATTCTGAGAGTCGGTAGCAACTAAAGCCCCATCTCTCAGTGAAGGGTGATAGTGTAGGGGAGATACAGTACCTGATGGTGGGCAGGTCGAGGCCCCGCTGCAAACTGAGAAAAGGCGGGAAAACAAACACAAAAGGAAAGGCACAAAGAGTCAGAAACACCACAACAAAAACCAAAATGTCACACAATATGCCAAAAGGAAAAAAGAAAAACCCACAGGAAAAAAAGAAAGAAAGAAAGGAAAACACAGTCAAAGCTTTTCTGTAGGACAGTCACAGACAGGTACTAAGATTCAACAGGTTAACACCACTACCAGGAATATTTTGCCATTTATCAGCTGGGAGAGAAACAGCTAAGCTGTTAGGCACATAAGGGTATTCATTCCTCTAATAAGAATTTGTTTTTTGGTTTTTTTTTTAACTCTAAAATAAAGCAAAATGAATTTTGAAACACTAACTGGTTATATTAAGACAAACAAATGAAAAATGTTTATGTAACTGACAGAGCCAGAAGGCATGAAAAAAGCTCTTACATCCAAAAATAAATAAATAACCAGGAGGTTATTAATGTCCAACAGGATATAAAGAACGTAAAAGGACTAATTTCAAAATTATGTAAGCTAAATGGGGTATTTTACACATGAAATAAAAGTTTCAATAGTTTTTATTCTCTTGGAGTTAAAGAATAAAATCAATTCATTTATAAATTTTTCTACATATTAATGCATATAAATTTAGAACTAATTATGTATGTCTTAACTAGTAGAGTTTAAGATTGGACATAGCAAAGCAAACTGCTAGTAAAGAACATCACTGCTAGCATGATTAATCAAAGTGAAATTAATAAGCTTGAAAAGAAAGGATTAAAAGTCGATATCTCAATTACTATTAATACACAATAGCATAACCCTGTACATAGGTACCTACTGCTATGTGATACTAAGAATAAAAGCAAAAGAAAACATAACTCCTCAGGTAAATCATAGTGTTCTTCAAAGTGGATAATATTCCAATTCTTACTTTCCTTAACTTGGGTGGAAGAAAATGCTTGTTTTCACTCATTCAATTTTAAATACTAAAACTTTGAGATCAAATAGTTTTATATCAGAGCACATCAGACTTCAACTAACTATGTGAACTATGCCTTTAATAAAGTGAAAAGAAAACATGAAAGGATTTGAATAAAGGGCTTTTATTACAATACATTTAAGGAGCTAAAAATATGTATATTCAGCTGTTTTTCTTCCTCTACAGCCTTCCTTTTCTCAGCAAATCACCACCAGTTAGAAACAATTCCTCATACTCCGAAGCAAGCACATGCAAAAGCATTTCCAAGAGATTTGGAATTACTGCACCAACTACCATTATTTCATGTAAAAGTTTTTCAAAAAATTGCAGTGAACCATATGCCCAAATGTGGGAGATGGCTGCAGACAGCTCTACCAACAACTCACTTCAGAAGCTGAAAGTCATCTATTCATATGATGAAACTGTCTTTAACACATTCTGAAGTTAGTCAGGGTCACTTAATGAACTCTCAATGACCTTCTTGATAAGGGTGCATTACGTCAGTCATTTTAATTCCTAATCACTGTAAAATAGTTTATAAGAATGGTGAGAGGTTATATAGTTCTTGCAGAAATGCTATTCCTCAAAGAAACTGAGGTTTACATTTTTATGTTTCCAATTGTGAAAAACAAACAAACCAACAAACCTTATCTCGGCTAATGGACATCAAGTTTCAAGAATACCATCCTGAAAGCAGGGAGTGGAAGAAAGATGTTTCTTCATGAAACTTTCAAAGACAACAATGAGGGAAGGATGACACTAAAAAATTAACCTGAGTTCAGCAGTACCTGTCTTATCACTGTTCCACAGAAAGGTCTCATTTCTAAGGCTCTAAAATAAAACTTGAAATTGTACATGTATATATAAATTTGAAATGTTTCATTAAATTATAACTTTCTATGAGCAAGAGAAGTACTTTACAAACTTACACATATATTAAAGAACAACACGACTTAAAGTAGTAGGAAAGCACCCTAGTCTATTTTGCACTAGTCACCATTGGCTATTGAGTTTTTCAGTTGCAGTGACAATAGTCTTGATCCTACGGGTAACTGTAAGCAACAGAACAAACTGTAGTCGCTGCTGGCTCAGATTAAAAATAGAAACCTTTGTTTCTTTCTTTCTTTTTTAAGAAGAGTCTTTAAAATGGTGAGGACTGTAGATATAAAAGAAAACAGCCTTCTGTGAACTTAGATCCAATGTTAACACCACCTATCACCTACTCACCCACTCTTCTGTGTGCAGTTGGTAAGTGGGCATGGCCAACGTTAACAGTGACGTAACTTTGACACTTGGTTCCACAAAATATAAAAATAACCAATGGTTACAGCTTACTGCCGAAGTCAAACTGTCCCCTTCACCCAATTAAACATTCAATAGCTTCACTATTTTTGAGGTTATTTAAAAGTAAACTAGTTTAAAGAGTACAACCAGAAAATGGAACAAATAGGTATTTTATCAGTATTTTTAGAATTTTAACCAAGATTTTCAATAACAAAAATTTATACTAAAGTTCCCAACAGAAATACAGAAAGACAGACAGCTAGATAAGGGAGAGAGGCCACTTGCAAAGGCAGTTGGATTGCATATCTGTCCAAGGAGGAGCAGAAAAGCCTAAACTGTGCAATTGCCAATGGCCCGTTAATGCAGAAATAGAATGGAGTAAGCTTTAACTGCTGCACGAAGCCTGGGAAGGGGCCCTTCCGCAGTGCAACAGCTTACCTCTCCTCACCAGGTGAGACAGCTGTGGGATGGATGACACTAGACTATGACAACTTGGGTGTACAAAGAAAATGTAATCCTTCCAAATTTCATATCCCACGTTACCCTCCTCCCAGCACCAACACAAATGAAATAAAGAAAACCAAACCCAAAACAACAAGCAAGAGAAGTCCGGGCCCCGCCAGTATCGCACTGGTTTTAGGGTAGGGAGTGGAATGTCACGTGTGTGGTGTTAGCAATGGGGGTGGCCAATGGTCACTAGCAGAGCGGATGGCAAAAATTGCAGAGGATAGTATCTGAAGAGTTTATGACCACAGAAAAATGGCTGACAACTACAGACAATTTCCCCCTTGATATTCAATTGCAAAATGGAAAGGGGGAAAAAGAAGCCTGAAATTTATCTTTTAAATCAAATTTATCTAAAAGGGATATCCCTCTTTTAAGTTTAAAATAAGGAAAACATCTAAAACCCAAATTATTCCTGTCTAATCCCCAATAGAGAAGACCCACCCAATTTATTATTTTTTTCCCCACTATGTCTGGCAGAAATTGCCATGCTAGGCTAGACTTCTAGAAAGAAAGCAATCAGTGCATTTCTGTTCATCAGCCACTAAATGGATGTGGTCAAAAATGAGTGCCAGGGGCACCACTGCCTGCAAGAAGTACAGTTTGTTATATTGCTTACAATGCAGTATTTTATCCAGCCTCTTCCAGCCAAGGACCTGTAAACGGGAGTCTGTTCCAAAACCTTCCTCCTCTTCCAGTTGTCTGTGCAATGTATTGGCACTGTTCTGCTGGGCTGTCAAAAAAACTGATTTAGAGATGCAGCTCTTCAGTCAGGTTTTGCACCAGTTCTAACCATGTAAATTTAATTCTTTAAAAAAAATTATTATGAGGGGGGTAGGAGTGGTAAAGAGGGCCATAGAATTCTTTGCAATAAAAGCTTACCATAATTAATTCCATTGTTAATGATTAGAACCCGGGCCTATCTAACTAATCCGGTGAGATCTCAGGCCACTCCAAGGAGTCAAGTGTTCACATCCCCAACCCATTCTCAGAACAAAACTTGCATCAGATATCTTGTCGACCATTTCAGCCATAAATAAATAAATGAATAAATAAATAAAAAGAGAGACAAGCAAACAGCTAGGACCAAAGTCCCACCACTTCAGAAAGGGTCCTCCACCCGCTAGAGAGAACCAGGATCTAAGAACAGGGATTAGAGAAGAAGGCAATAAGGGAAAGGAAGATAGGAAGAGGGTAAGAGAGATTTTATTTGGGTACAGGCTATACCTTCCTAGTTCTTTGAATAATTCTTCCATACATTTCAACATTTTGAAATTCATGCGTAAAACTAAATAAGCAGGCGCTAATGCAATGAAATATTCCATAATACAGGCAAAAAAGCATGGGTGGGAAACCAACACAAGATCCTTAGTTTTCTGAGGAAAACACAGAGCTGAGGTACAAGGAGGGGCGTGAGATACAATGTGAGATGTTACAGAAGCACCTTCTACCCAAAGCTGATCATGCTGGGGAGGAAACAACAGTCTGAGGAATGGACAGCTAAAGCCACTGTACGTGTTTATGAAACAGAAGAATGAATCTTAAGTAAATTATCAGTCTTGGCGGTACTTGTTGCAATCCACATGAAGGATGAGCAAAGAGGATGATAGTATTTACATTTGTTAGACAATTTATCATCTGAAGAAATAAATAAAACCACTGATGCACATTATGGTTATGTCATAAGCATATGGTTAGAACTGATCTAGCGACACTGACATTAAAAGTCTCATGTCCCAAACAACTGAAAGCCGAGTCTGATTAATAATTAATATAATTTAACTTACTTTAAAAAATAATTGTTCTTTACTCTTCTCCTGAATTTTAAACAGTACAGCTAACAGATTAAAAGCTACAATGAAGTGAACTTGATTTTATCAGAATTTGTTTTTGTCATGCCACGAAAACCATTTCCATTTTTTCTTAATAAAGTTAAACTATTCCTTATTTAAGGTATAATATTCCAAAGGAAAGGTTTGAAAATGCAATACTTACCAGGAGTAGTAGCAATAATATTAACAATAACAAAAATAAAAATATACCATCTTAAAAATATTAGCCAAACAGTTCCAAATTACTACAGTCACTGAGACAGAGAATAAGATCTAGAAAAAACTTCCATTTACTTACCGGAGAACGGGTTTGAGGTTGTGAATTCATTGTTTGAGGGGCTTGAGGATATACCAACGTGGTTGGACCTGCATTCTGTCCAGAGGGATAAGGGGTCTGTCAAAGCAAGAGCGATATTATATTCGGAATAAATATGGCATGGTAATTCAAATTCATAATGATAAAAAAAAAGTATAGAGGTGTTTTTAATGGGCTTAGCAGTTCTACTTTTTAAAGCTTATCTTTATCACAAGATCCTGAAATTTAGAAATCAGTGCAGCATTGCTTAGCAGTACCTTAAACCTCTTGATAGTCAACTGCAATCCAATATCTAGGTGTAATTATTCAGTATCATGAATACAAAGAACACTCACTTCAAATTCATGTATTGCCAAAAAGGACAGCGAAAATCACAGACAAAACCAAACATGGCCTAAGGAACTCATTACTGCTGTGGTGAGCTTTCCAAAGTACCTATAAGTAAAAGCAGCTATTGAGGAAGACATTCCAGAGCTATATTAGCAATTCACTCAATTACCTGCTGATCTCATTGCTCTTTTCTTCCACTGCTTACATCTTTATCCTTTTCAACAAGACTCCATGAGAATCTATAATCATCAGGAACCTTAGATAACAGCCTAAAGTAGTAGTATATTATATACTGTTACCATTGGTTTTCTGAATATGAAAATGTAAGATTTTCATTATTTATCCATGTTAAATGCGACAGACTAATTAATATACTATGTGCTAGTGATTTCAGAAAATAAACACAGGTGTAAAATGCTTAAAATGAGTGTTAGCAAACGACTACGAGAGAATCTCAGGACGTGGATTCAAATCCTAACTGTCACTTACAACTGCTGTTAGCTGAGGCAGGTACTTGAGCTTCCCCATAAGAAACAACACACGCACCTCACCAGGCAGCTACTAGGATTGAATGAGGTAAAGCAAATCACTGTGCAATCACCTTTAGCTACCACTGGGACAATTTTACAATGATGGAACCTCAGATGAAAAAATTAAGCTTCTTATCTAGAGTAACTAAGTAAATGTTTAGGTCTAGAAAGTATTCTAACTTTGATTAAAAATGTTTCTATAACTTTTGGCATCTGTGACCACTCAGTGAGAATTCAGTGGTGGACTAGCAAAGTTAAAAGCCAATGTTTGAAAGATTCATCAAATAATATAAAGAAAATTATTTTTAAAATAAGTTTTTGATTACACATAAGATTTTTGCAATCTTTCAACATAACCTATATAGACACTTATATAACTGATATTAAGTCTCCATTATCAGATTGATTTTGTTTTTCACTAAATTCTAATAAATCTGGCCAGAAATTGAATACATCATAGCAAATATCCTGCCTCTATCAAATAGGTGTAAGCGAATCGTATATGAGCTCAATTTCTCAAGAGGTTTCACATCAAATATTACTCAACACTATTTAGACTATGACACATTCAAACCCGGAAGGCTGACAGCTTCACTATTTCATCTTAAGAAAGAATGGTGAGTATATTTCCTCTCAATTTGGCTTTATTCAGGTGTGAAACATATTTCATCAAGCTCTGTTACAAAATTTGGCTGTAACTGTAAAATATATCACCAACTTCATTCTATCAAATTAAAGAAATTCGTAAGTATTTAAAAATCATGTTATCAGTGGTCAAAGGTCTTAGGAAGTGTTTTCTTTTTCTTTTTTTTAAAGAAAGGTGCAGGCAGGAAAAAAGGTGAGTAGGCAGGAAAAGAAAGGAGGAAGAAGCATGTTTTCTGAAACTTTTATTCAGTTGTTCACACTGGTAATTTCCCCTGAGACCTGGGACTTGAACCCAGGGCTATGTGGCTTTTCCCCTTTGGAGCTGATTCATGTACACACTACTTCATCAGGGTGAGACAATTTTTTTCTTTTAAAGGAAAGGTGCAGGCAAGAAAGAAGGCAAGTAGGCAGGGAGACAGGCAAGAAGAGACAAGAGGAAGATGCATATATTTTATTTTTACTTAGTTGTTCACGTTGGTTGCTGACCCTGGATCGGGGTCCTGAATCTGGGTCCTTGGGGAATATGTGGATCACGCTCCTTCACAGGTGGCCAACTTAGCGGCTACTCCACCAGTGCATGCCCCCACACAAAATCTTGGTAATTTATCCTCAACATTTAGCTGACAGTATACTGAAACATAAGTTTCTGGCTAGCAAGATGGTACCGCTTGGCACATCATGATGGAGTAGTGATTTGGTCAGCTACATCTGTAAGAGAACATCCACATACATCCCACAGACCCAGGTTCGTGTCTCAGGTCCAGGAGTAACAACTAATATGAACCACTAAATAAAAATAAGATAAAATGTTTCTTCATCCTCCCTCTTCCTGCCTATCTTCCTACTCATCTTTATTCCTGCTTGAACTTTTCCCTTAAACAGAAAAATGTTACCTCTATATAATTTCAGAAATTTAAAGATTGCTATTAAAAGCAAGTTGAGTGAGACCACTGCCTTCTCATAGCTAATGTACTACAGAAAGGAGAACTAGTTCATCTATTTTTCATAGAACATGCTGAAAATATGCACAAGGTATTCTGCCCCATATACCTGGGAATATTAACAAGAATTTATGTGAGAAAAATTTTGAGCATACTCATACCCCAAAATCACACCTATCATATCATACCAGGAAAATTCTATGTTCAGATATCAGAGGAAATCTATGTAAAATATGCCTCCATTTTCCATTATATACTTGTGTAAGACTAGTTTGTTATATACTTCAACTGAGCACAGAAACAGATGAGATTCTACCTAAATTATATTAACTCAAATAGTAAAGCGATTTGCAAAACTGTAAACAACTTTCTCAGCATGTATAAGTAGAGAAGCAGTTAGGTCTGTAACCTCCAGTCAAGGGCACATCCCAGGGACCAGAGTTTTGTGTTCTGGGACTTCGGGGAACAACCAAGATGAAAACACAAAATGCTTTTCCTCCCTTCTCTTCCTGCCTGCTTAGCTGCTCATCTTCATTCCTGCCAGTAATTCCATTTAAAAAAAATAATAATAACCTAGCTCTTATCGATTTTCGTTTTAGAAAATATAATTGTTTCATGAAGTTGATGCTTACAAAAATTTAAGTTTTTTAATTTATTAAATCAATTTTTCAATAGTAATATTTTTTTCTTGTGCACGATGCTATGTTCATTTTAGGGTACTGAAAGTGCATCTGTGTCTACTATTCACACCACATTCACCACCAGTTCCAGTGTTCATTACCACCATCTTTTCCTCTTTCCCCCCAACCCACTCCCACAACCACAGTCCAGTAGAAAATCAAGCTTTTTTAAATATAAAACTACACTTATTTTAATTCTTCAGCTTTAATATTTATTATAAGTAAACATTTTAGGTACAACACACAAAAATAATGAGAACCCTGTAAAGGTTTTCTTTAACAGCACAGGTAGTTTCTGAATAAAGTTTAGAGAACACTGACACAGATTAATACTAGCATTAGAAGAGCTCCTCTTTTACATCTTGCTATTAAAATATTAAATATTTATTTTGTTTCCCTATCCTTAAGCTTTTCCACTGAAAACCACTTTCTCATCGTGATGGTTGGGAGACACTTTGTTTTCGCTGACCCAAATTTCCACAGGTACTATTTTACTGTGAACCTAAAATAATTTCCCATTCACAGTGCTTTCCGGTACTTTCAATCTTGTGAAAACTGTCTTTCTGAGATCTATATAACTAGTATAAGTGTTAAAGTCCACTAAAATAAAATGCTTAAAATCAGAGAAAAATTGCAAATATTCCATTAATGCTTACCTGATACAAAAAAAAAAAAAGAAAGAAAGAAAGAAAGCAAGGATCTACAGCAAATGAGAGAATGCTCAATTAAGAAAAAGCCACCTTCAAATGAAGTATGTTTTTCCCCACCCTTGTTCTAACCCATCCTGGCATGATGCAGTCTGAAAGAAGTCACTCAATTCCCAGTTCCATCCACAGGACAGAAGCATGACCACAGAACTTCTTTTTCTTCCCTTCCAACATTGCACTTGCCTAGGGGGTGCCCGAAGGAGTGATCCCTATCTCCCCTGACTGACAACACTGATGGGAACAGGCTTCTTGTGACTATCAGGCCAGGCACTGCTGGAAGCAGCGGCTCTTCAGAACTGCAGTCGCCTGAGCTATGCTACTACAGGCAGAGGACATTTAAGGTCTTAAGAACAGACAGGGATGAAACTCATAGGAAACGGTGATTCTTTTTTTAGATCAGGTATATATACAGGGAGAGGGAGAAAAACAACACAGGTTCAGGAAGAATGTAATCACAGAATGCTAAGACCTTCAGCCTTCCCTGAAGTCACTGTAAGTTGGACTAGGTAACAGTGGCAATGCAACCTCTGCAACCAGCCAGTCCAGTCCAAAGACAATGAATGGAAGGTGTGGTTGTTTTATCAAATACTCAGTTTTCAACAGAAGATTACAAGTTATGCAAGACAGCATAGTTTATTCAAAGGAATAAAATAAATCTCCACAAACCAACCCTAAAGAAACACAGACTTTAGAATTCCTTAACAAAGATTTTAAAATAACAGTCTTAAATATGCTCAATAAACAAAAGAAAAAGAGAAACTTAAGGAAACCAGAAAAACAATTATAATCAAAAGCAGAATACTACAATGAAAAAATATTGTGAAAACACCAAATTCTGGAGTTTAAAAATACAATAATTAAAATTTAAAATTCTCTTGAGTGGTTCACATCAGACTCAAACAGGCAGAAAAATGACTGGTGACCTTAAAAGGGCATTCTTTGAAATTAACAATTATGTGAAGAAAAAAGGATGAAGAAAAGTGAACAAAGTCTAAGGAACTTTTGGGACCCCATTGGAAAACAAATAGATAAATAAATAAAATAAAATGTGGGCGCGCCCTGGTGGCTTAGTTTCTTAGCTCACCCATAGCTTAGTTCACATACATCTCAAAAGTCCCCGGACCCGGCGGGGCCAGGGAAAGAAACCAAGATGAACAGCTAAATAAGAATAAAGTACTTACTGTAAAAAATGAGCAAAAATGCCCCAAATATAAAGAAATATTAGCGTATCCAAATACAAGAAGCTCAATTAACTCCAACTCATGCAATGCTCAACGAAAAAAACCTCTCAAAGGAGAATTCCATATTTTGCAAAACTGTCCTTCAAAAAAGAGCAAGAACTATCTAGGGAGTGAATTCATTACAATACTTGATCTAAAAGAAATATTAAAGGGAGTCCTGAAGGTAGAAACAAAGACATCCAAGAAAGTACCTAGAAGCAACATGAAACTATAAAGTCTGATGTGCCCTCGTGGAATAGCAATTAGATCCTCCGCCTCCAATTAAGCATAGCCCACATACGAACCAAGCACCCGGGTTCATGTCCTGGGGCTGGCAGGAACAACCAAAATGAAAGACTAAAATAAAGTACATCAAATAGTGTAAGTATTTATAATAAACAAATATATATGTAATAAATAAATAAATAAATATACAGTTCTCCAATAAAAGTAAATACATGGGCATCCGCTGCTAGAGAAGCAACCAGGATAAACAACTAAATAAAAATGCTCTTCCTCTCTACCTGCCTGCCTATTTGACTCCATTCACCTCCATTCCACCCTGTACCTTTCCTTTAAAAAAAACAAAAAGCAAATACGCGGACAAATGTTAAAGTCTGTATCATTATTATCATGTTATCAAGGCTCACGGTTCTGACCGTTATATTTAATAGGATTTGAAAGACAAAAGCATAAAGTAATTGTAAGTCTGTTAACAGATGCACAGAATGAAAATATTCACTTTGTGCCACCAGTAATATAAAGAAGAAAGAGGAGAAGAGTGTTTGCAAGCAACTGAATTTATCGGCATAAAACAAATTATTAAACTTTAGGATGTTACATGTAATCCCCATGGCAATCACAAAGTATCTATAAAATATAAACAAACAGAAATTAAATGGGAATCAAAACGTCACACAAAACATCAACTAAATGAAAAGCAACAGAGAAGAAAATGAATTATTTTTAAAACGGGCATACAGGGAAAACGACAACTAAATAGCAACATTTAGAATCTTTTCCTATCAGAAGATTTAAAGAATAGGTTGGTAAAAATAATTTTATAAAAGAGGATCTAATGAAATGCCATCTATAATGAATTCACTTCATAAGGCAATATATAGAGGTTGAAAACAAGAAAATGAAAAAGGTAACCCATGCAAATAGTAACCATAAGTGATGTTGCACTAATAAAAGACAAAAGAGAATTTAAAATCTTTATAAGAGACAAATGACATAATAATTTAAAAGATCACACTTACAAATGAAATGAGATTTCTAAATGTATGACGCAAATAAAGATAGGTCAACAGTAATAGATTTCAATTCCTCATTTCCTATAAAGGAAAAAAATGGAGATTTTAAGTAACACTATAGGACCAACAGGACCTAAAAGATATAAAAAGCATACAGTACAACAACACAACCTATCATCTTCCTGAGTGCATATGGAACATTTTCCAAGACAAACCATAAGTTTGGCCACAAAACAATTCTCAAGAATTTTAAAAACTACTTTTTCTGATTACAGTGGGATGAAACGAAAAATCAGTAGCAGATGCAAAATACACACACACACACACACACACACACACACACATATGAAAATTAAGCAAAACTTTCTTAAACAACCAATGGGTCACAGAAGAAATCACAGGGTAAATAAGAAAATATACTGAGACACACAATGAAATATTACCTCAAACCAGCAAGAATGCCTTGCTCAAAAAAAAATAGAAAAAAGTGTTGGGGAAGGCATGGAGAAAAAGAAACCTCCTTATACTTCTAATGAGATTATAAATTAGTAAAACCACTTTGAAAAATAATATATAGATTCCTCAAAAAACTTAAAATAAAATAAAAAGATGGACCTACTAACCCAGCAATCTGACTTCTAAGCATATACCCTAAGGGTGTGGAAAAACAAAAATCTACTAAAAAAAAAAAAAGACACCTCTACGTCCATAGCAACACAATTCATAATAGCCAAGATATGAAAAGAACATAAATACCCACAAACAGTTAAGTGGACAACAAAAACGTGGTATACTCACTCAGTGGAACTCAATGCAGCTGTTTAAATAGATTACATTATGCCTTTCTAACAACCTGGATAGAATTGGAGATGATTATGCTAAGCAAAATAAGCCAAAAACAAAAAGAGAAGTACAGGATATTTTCATTCACGTAGAATTTAAAGAAACAAAACCAATCTCAACACAATTCACAGGACACAGACTAAGGATACAGGGGCGTGGGGGCGAGAGCAATAGAAGAAAGCGGTTATTAACAAGGTAGTGGTCAAGGGCACCAGAACTCTGATGTGTAAACTGAAACGCCACAGACTAAGGTGTGAATTAACATCCTAAATACTATATAGCAACGTAAACGAGAAAAATAATTGTAAAAATTTTAACAAGAAAACATATTGAAACATGAAAAGATAATATAGCAAAACTTATGAGAGCAATTAAAAAAAGTAGAGGAAAATGTATTACTATTAGCACCTACATTAAAAATATAAACCTTAAAGAACTGAAAGAAAAGGAACTAAAACTAAAGGTATCAGAAAATAAAGATATTAAAGCATATATTTTACAAATAAAGGATAAAAAAAATTAATGAAAACAAACTCAACAAAAATCACAAATCTTTAGCTAGAAAAACGAAAAAGCAACTCAAACAACTGAAATCAGAAATCAGTTGTGAAGTAAAAAAATCAGAAAACTATAACCAAGTTTATGGAAATAGAAAGAAAAGGAAGAGAACACAACACAACGGCGCACCTGGATAATGAATTTTGAAAAAACAAACCGCGTGCTACAATAAGCCCACAATCAGGAGGTTTACCTGATAAATTCTAACAAACATTTAAATAATTAAAACTACTCACACTCAAATTATTTCAGCATTATATTGATGCCAAAATCAGACAAAAACACTACAAGAAAACGAAAGACCAAAATCTCAGTCTCAACAAAACATTGAACATTCAACTAAACATTTATAAAGATTATACAGCCCAACCAAGTGGGGTACATTCCCAGAAGATAAGGGTATCAGAAAATAAATTCAAAGATAAGGAGGGCTGTATCTTTTTAGCAGATGGAAAAAAAAAAATCAAAGTAACAATCAAAAAGAAATTCAAAGATAAAGGAAAACTCAGGAAAAAAAAAAAAAGGATAAAAGTACAAGATGACACAGCAAAACAAAACCTACCTAAAAAGCAAAATTAACAAACAGGAATTAAAGTTTTACAAAAGAAATGTACAGAGATCCAGGAGATGAAGAACGCAGTAAGAGAACTATAGAAAGCAATGAAAAGAGAACTGACCAAATGGAGGAAGAGAACAGTGAGCTGGAACTGCAAGACAATACTCTGAGGACTATATGACTGCATCGGGAAAGGCAACCTAAAAATAATGGTTATCACAGAAGGTGAAGAAAAAGAGAAAAAAATAAATAACATATTCAAAGAAATAATTGCTTAAAACATTCCGGGGGAAAGACATGAACACGTAAGTCATTAAAATCAAGCAAACACCTGTTTGTCTAAATGCAAAAGGACCGCCAAGGCAAATAATGGTGAGAACTGTGAAACCATCAAAAAGCCCAAGAACAAGAAAGAACAGTAACGGGGAACAGGGAAAAGAATGAAGTAACATATAAAGACACTCTCCATCAGGCCATCGTCAGATTTCTTGGCAAAAACTCTACAGACCAGAAGAAAAAGGAATGACAAATACAAGATACTCCGACATTAAAAACTCCCAACCAAGAACACAATGTACTACAAAAAATCTTTCAGATATGAAGGAGAAATAAAGGTGTTGCATGACAAACGAAAGCTAAAGGAATTTGCTGTCACAAGACCTGCCCTGCACAATGTTGAAAGATAATCCTCTATCGAGGTTAAAAAAAAAAAGTTCACAAAAATACTAAACAAAATACACACAAAACCCCGCAAAAAGTTAAAATGGTAGTACAGCGAGTCCCTTGGTGGAGTAGCAGTTAGGTTCGAATTCTCCAGCAAAGCACAGTCCACATCCATCCCAAGGACGGGATTCAATTCCCAGGGCTCAGAGGGAACAACTAATGGGAACAAGTGAAAATAAAATAAAATGCTGCTTCTTCCTCTCTCTTTCTGCCTGCCTGCCCGCCCGACTTCATTCCTGCCTATACCTTTCCTTTAAAATAATAATGTAAATAAATGTATTTACAAAAAGCTAGATTAAAAAGCAAAACTCAATTATATGTTGTTTTCAAAAGATTCACTTCAGATACAGACAGAGACAAACAGACTTACATTTAGAAAAGGGATGAGGAGCAGATGTCTGAAGATGGCGACCTGGAAGGACGTGTCAGCTCGCCTCTCCACAGAACAACTAGCAATCACCTACTCTTCAGACACACACTGCACAGACGGGGTGGTCCGGGGGCTCAGACACAGCAGCAGCAAGCACCTCCACAAGGGCCGGCGAAGGTGTCGGGGTTCAGGGTGGGATCCGGATTCAAGACTCCCAGCCTCGGGAAGCGGGTAGTTGGGGAGCAGCACAGGGCCTGGAACCACTGTAAGAATCAACCCTACCAGGAGTCACTCTGATAGCAAAGAGCCCACCCAGCAGGACCAGGGCAAGGAGCAGGGAAGAGAATCTTGTTGTAAAGCAGAAGACCATACCCAGAGGTGTGAGGGGAGGCCCCAAAGGAAAATTAAACAGGGCACCGCCATAACTAACAGGCAGCTAGGGAAATCTGCTCCCCCATCCTTCACACACTTACCATACAGGAAATCCCGCCCCCAGGTTTGAAAAAAGAATCCACGAGGAAGAAAACTTCAAGGCTGCCTACAGTGCCAAAAAGTGGCTGGAGGCAGAACTGAAGCCTGATTTCTGATTGTGGGCCGAAAAACAAGATGGTCATCACCGGCCAGAGCTGGGACACCGGGGGAAGGTTCTGCATCCCCCACACAACTTCCAACCCCATGGACTGAACTCTCAAGTCCCAACTCAGGATTTGCCTAAGAACGTCAACAAATCCAACCACTGGTGACCCACGCAACTCAAGAATTCCCAGTGGTCAACCCAAAATCCAAGCTTCTCTGGTGTAAGCTGATAACCTACACAACGCCATCACTGCAGGGAAACTTACCTCACAGAACCAAGTAGAACGCCAAATGAACAAAGAAACAGAGAAATATACACAAAACGGTGGATCCAGTTAAAACCAAAGGGGAGGAGACAAAAGGAAGATAGCAACCTGGAAGAAAGGAGATTGAGATTCCCCCCACCCCTCCCCCACAGAGCAACGAGAAACTCACCTATTTTTCCAGAGACAAACACTGAAAAAGGACTAGCAGTAGGCTAGAATCAGTGAGCTAGGAGAGAGAGCAGAGCACTCAAGCTAACCAGCAAAGAGATAAAAGTATGCAAAGAAATGAAGACAGCATTTGAGACCTATGAGACTACATCAAAAGAAACAGCATTCCTATTATAGGAGTCCCAGAAAGAGAAGAGAGAGAAAGGGGGTCAGAAACCATATTTGAATAAGTAATAGCTGAGAACTTCCCTACCCTGAAGAATGAAGCAAACCGCCAGACCCAGGAAGCTACAGAGTCCCTTATAAAACCCAAATAGAAATACACCTAGAAACGCAGTAATTAAAATGTCAAAAATATGAGATAAAGAAAAAAATCTTAAAAGCATCCAGAGAAAAATGAGTCCCATACAAAGGAGTCCCCATAAGACTCTCAGTGGATTTCTCAACTGAAACTCTACAGACCAGAAACGAATTGCAAGATATATTCAAAAGGTTGGAAAAAAAAAAAGGGATTATCAATTTAGGATACTATATCCTACGAGATTTTCAGAACTGAAGGAATGATAAAAAAGCTTTTCCAATAATCAAAAGTTGAAGGAATTTATCAACACTAAACCAGTTCTACAAAAATTACTAAAAGATGCCATATAAAGTGTAAAGAAACCCCACTTAAAAACAGGTCTATTGGACCTAGTCATCTATGTTCATTGGAGATATTGGTCTGTAACTTTCTTTCTGGGTGACATCTTCGTCAGATTTTGGTATCAGTGTGACGTTGGCCTTGTGAAGAGTGCTTGGGAACATTCCCAGTTCTTCCAATATTCTGGAAGAGTTTGAGTAGAGCAGGCATTAAATCTTCTCTGAAAGTTTGATGAAATTCATTGGAAAGGTCATCTGGTCCTGGTCTTTTATTTTTAGAGAGAATTTGGATTACCTCTTGATTTCTTTGCTTGTGATGGTTCTATTCAAGAACTTAGCATATATTTTCTTATCTAAGATAAGCCTATGACGTAGATTTTATTATCCCCACTTTATAGATAAGAAAATCAACATGAAAAATCTGTCTACAGTTACATTATATACAAATGTTCAGAGGCCAAGGTTGAAATTCATCCTTTGTGCCCTAATCCTGTATGCTTAATATTTTACCCTGTTTAGTTTTAAGGTTACTGATATTGATTTGTTTGGAAAGATAATGCTATTCAAAATTTTTGAATTTTACTTTGATCATGCTGAGTGGGTTTTTTTAGTTACCTTATTCTACTTGATAATTTCAATTTTTAACTTTTCTAAATTAAGGAATTGTGACTCAAGCTTACATTTTGATTTGTTATATATTCTACTAAATTCATTTCAAAGTTTAACTGTTTTGGCAATATTCAAAAAAAGAAAAAACATGACAGTTAACTCATATGAAGAAACAAAGGTTTCCAGTAAAGGTATAGACATGGGCAAATATAAAGTCAGTATTGTATTTTGGTTTGTAACTCTACTTTTTATATTATATAGAATTTAAAAGAAATATTTATAAAAATTATACTATAAAGCAACAGTAATCAGGTAAACATTATATTGGAATACATTAAATAATATGCAAAGATATATTACAGATCAAGGGAATGGAATTAAGTGAGATACTAGAAATAAACCCACAATATATAAACAATTAACTTACAAAGGAGTCTAGGGCACACAATAGGGCAAGAATAATCTCTTCAATAAATGGTGTTGGGAAAAACTAACAAAGGTTGAAACTAGATCACTACAGAAAAAATTTAAACTAGGTAACTACCTAATGCCATACACAACAATTAATTCAAAATGGATCAAAAATATGTCATGTATGGTCTGTAACCATAAAATACATAGGAGAAAACAGGCAAAACACTTCTTAACATAGGCCTAAGAGATGTCTGTAGGAACTCAATTCCAATGTAAAGGGAAATAAAATCCAAAATAAACAAATGGGATTACCTCAAATTAAAAACTACATCTCTACAACAAAAGAAAATGAAAATAAGAAGACATTCTACTGAACAGGAGAAAATATTTGCTTACCACACATCCAACAAATGCTTGATATCCCAAATAGATAAAGAAGTCAACAACAGAAAAACAATTCAACTTAAAAATGGGCAGAAAATTTTGACACTTCTCCAAAGAAATCATACAAATGAACAACAGACACATGAGAAGATGTTCCACCTATCTTGTTGCTAGATAAACAACAAATCAAAAGGAGAAATCACCTCACACCTTTGAGAACCGCCATTATCCAAAAGGCTGGAAAACAAGTGTTGGCTGGCATGTGGAGAAAAGGGATCTCTTAACATTGTTGGTGGGAGTGTAAATGGTACAACCGTTATGGAAAGCTGTATGGATGTTCCTCAAAAAAATTGAAAATGAAAATCCCATATGACCCAGTTATTCCACTGCAGGGCATTTACCCTAATTTGTAGAAATATATACACCTTCATGTTCAATGAATAATTATTTACAATAGACAAGAGCTAGAAATAACCTAGATGCTACTCTATAGATGAGTGGATAAAGAAGATGTGGTCTATATACATAATGGAGTACTACTCAGCTGTCAAAAATGAGGAAAACCAGCCATTTGCATGGATGGAACTAGAGGAAATTATGTTTAGTATTATAAGCCAGAAAGAGGAAGACAGAAATATCACTCATTCAGCATATAGAGAACCAAGTTAACAAATGAACTCAATCAAACAAAAGCAGATGTTTTAATCAGTAAAAGCAAATTAGTGGTTGCAGGAAGGGGGGAGTGGCAGGCAAAGAGGGATCGATTGTATAGTGAAGAAAGAACTGAAGTGGTAGTGGTGAATTTAATTTATTATATGCAGATGTTGATTTAAAGCCCCAAACCTTAAACCTATATAATGCTATGATACAATGTTCTTCAATAAAAATTGAGAAAATATTAAATAAAAAAATTTAAGACCTATATAATGCTATGATACCATATAATGATATAATCCAATTGAAAAATAGGCAAAGGATTTAAAGAAATATTTAGCTAAAAAAAAGGTACACAAATGCCCAATAGCACATAAAAAGATGCTCTCAATGCTGATCATTGGGAAAATGCAAATCAAAAGCACAATAAAATACCACCTCTTACTCACGAGGATAACTACTATAAATAAGCACAGAAAACAACAGGTATCAGTGAAGATGTACAGAAATTGGAACCCTTGTATTTTGTTGGTGGGAATGTAAAATGGTGCAGCCACTAAAAAAAAAAAAAAACAGTACAATTTCTCAAAAAAGTCAAAATTATAGTTATCATATGCCCAGCAATTTTATTTCTGGATATGCACATTAGAAAGCTGGGTATTGAAGAAAGATTTATACAGCTATGTTTGCAGCAGCTTTTTTCATTATAGCTAAGAGGTGGAAGCAATCCAAGTTCCCATTAACAGGTGAATGGCTAAACAAAATGTGATATATATACAGAATGGAATTTTTTCAGTCATAAAAAGAAAATTTTGACACACGACAACATGAACAAACCTTAAGGACATTATGCTATGTGAAATACTCCAGTGACAAAAAGATACTGTACGCCACACTTAAGAGATACCTAGAACTAATCAAAATTAGAGACATTAAAGAGAATGACTGTTGCCAGATACCTGGAGAGAAGGGAGTTATCAGTAAAACAGTGTTTCAGTTTTACAAGAGGAAAGAGTCCCTCAGACAGATGGTAGTGATGATTACAGAAAAATGTGGCTCTATAGTAAAAATCAATAACCAGAAATCCTATTAAAGGTCAGGAGGCTAGAAGAGAGTTCCCACGCATGTGCAACCAGCAAATTACAAGGCCAAATACTAATATTCTTGCATCTCCAAGAGGAAGTAAATTGCTTCCTCAACTCAGTGGAAGAAAGTGCCACTTCACCACAATTTTAAAAGGTATCAAACACTTACACTATCACAGTCTCATCACAAATCTGTTTCAACAATATTTCAACAGTATTTACTCAACTTCAATTAGTTTGTCAGACTGTCACCTATTTTTGTGTATATATACTTACAAATACTTGCCTATATCTTACGTTCAGTTTTAAGCAGTACTTGAAAAAGTAGGTATGTCTAAAAATGACAATTTGATATGGCAACTGTAGTCCACCTGAAACTCGTCAATGGTAACGAGCCATACAAGGCAATCTAGTACAGATATTTAAATCATCATTTAGAGGTTTCTGCAAAATAATTCCCCTACTTCAGAGGAAAACATTGTTTCAGTGTGGAAATCAGGATTTGGTGAGATATATATTACAACTGCCCATCTGACAGGAACTATGTATCTACTTTTCTTCCCACATCGAAATATTTCTCCTGTGGAACATCTAACTCCACTTGAAATTAGTTTCTTAGGTGTCCTAGGCACCGTGAGTGATCCTTGGATTCTGATACCCAGATACTTTTAACACTGAGAAATCACCAACTTAATGTTTATCTATTGAATAAGGTCTAAGAGATACCACATACAGCCAGTGCAATTCCTGGCATTACTTTCGAATGCTGTTCAAGTCAGGACCCATATACATGCAGTGAAACAGGACAGATACGATTCCAGGCATATAGGATATATAAAATTCCTAATAACTGCACTTGTCAAAAAAACTGGTGAAATAGAAATCCTAGTAAATTATAGTACTGGAAATAAACACTTAATTCCTGATGTCTGTTTTTTGAAACACAGAGTGAAATAGAATACAGTGGTAACTATTTAAAACAAGTCTTTTTATCAATTGAAAAAAGTATTATTTCCAATATTACATAAAGCATCAAGTACTGTTAAGACTATTAGACTGATCAATATCCCTACTTAATCATTATTGTAAATAGAATACTAGCATTTATTTTTTTAATGAACCCAGCCAGCTTCCCTTCTGAAATAATCTGACTCAAGCTTATATGCTGCACCTCAGAGCACGAATAACTAAGTGTCAGAAAGAGTAAATCAGACCTAACTCACTGCTTCCCAGACAATCAGACCTAACTCGTTGCTTCCCAGACAAATGAGATCATAATTATTAAATATGTGCAGGCTTCTAAGTGCTTTCTCCTTCAGCGTCAAGCATATAAAAAGGTACACGGGGGGATAATCACATTTTCACATATAGAAAGACTCACTTACAGTAGCTGGTACTGTACAAGGGTAAGTAAATCAAGAAAATCAGAGTAAAACTATTACAATTATAATTTACTATTAATAAAAACCAGCAAATATACAGCACAGCATTAATATTTCCACTTACAAAAGATACTTGAAAAATACCCACAAAAAAGGAATAAACATCTTATATAAAAATTTAACATACACACCGCAATAATGGCCCTGCTGCACCCTAATGTATATTTGTCCAGAATACAGGCTAAAAATGTAAACTTCATCTTTATAGTTAAATAAGAAAATAGCAGTGGTTAACTATATAGTCAAATATATCTATAAGGGAAAGCCCTCACCATGGGTTCCATTATGATTTTTCTATCTTTATGATGGCTAAATGTAGTAAGAAAACAAAAAACACCCATCAAAGTATTTTCAGAACATCACTGAGCTGCTTAAACAAACATTATGCCTGCTGTGTAATCTGACTCCCCTGCTGTTAGCTGGCCAAGAATAAATGGACATCATGCACACCAGACAGGTTTTTAAAAATGCTGAGTCATCTACCAAGTCTTTTTCACTTCCTGCTCCCTGTAACTCAGTGGAAATTTTTGCTCATCACAACATTTAGCATCTCCCATTTCCACTTAGTAAGACACAGTTTTCTGAAAAATTTGCCTCAATAACAAGAGTTTAGGATAACCTCAGTACAGGGATCACATAATTCTAACCCTACCCCAATGAACACACTAAGTATGCCTGACAGTATGAAAACACACACAAGCAAAAACAGGAGGCTAATTAATTATGCTGTCAAACTTAATCTCAATTAGACCAAGTGTTCTTTGGAGGAAAACAGTCTCTGCAGGTAAACTAGAGGTGAACATAGTTACCACTGTGCTTCCACAGAGTTTATGCTTTTTGGGGACATGACCCATGCATCCCCTAAACTACTAAAACCTTTCTTTGTGAGGGATCTTGAGTTGCATGATCTTGACTTCTTGACTTCTACTATATATAACATATATAACTTCTACTATATATAAGGCTTCAAAGCAAAATTGCCTTCGATTTTATTTCCTTTGAGGATGCTAATTAGTAGTATCATCAAGAAAAACATTGGGCACACAAAAACTTTCCATTCAACTACAATGAAATAAACCCTCAAGCATACTATCTTAAGATACAGCAATTCAAATTTGTATTTTTCAGCATCAACTGGAAGTCCTGGAAATAAAGGTAAAAAAGACATGGTTCCCATGCTCAGGGGATTACAAATTAACTGTAACAGAATAGAAAAGTGTTAGCAGAGTGTGAATAACCTGCCAACAAGCAAGGAAGCAGCTGATTAATTCTTCCTATTGAAAAGATTTCCAGAGAGCTTCCACAGGATAAGGGATGGATGGGTGATCTGGCAGGTGGCTACATGAGGAGAGGGGCATCATGTTAGAAAGAACAAAGAGTATATAAACAGATCCACAAAAACTTGGATAAAGTAGGGCATGTGTGCTCAACCCTGAACAGATGAGAAATCTCAGAGGACAGAGCTGGATAAGGCAGACCGAAGGGAGGCCAGGCCTTAGAATAATATTCATGACCTTGAAAGGAATACCAGGAGATGTTGAACAGGGCAGTTAATATCACTGAATTTGCTTAATAAAAATTTGCTTCACAGCAATGTGGAATCAGAGTTAGGAAGCTATTCCAATGGCCTAGGTTCATGATGATAATGCCTGGTCTACATCACATGGATCAAGAAAAAGGAGACAGATCTGAGAAATAATTAGTATACTTATACTGCAAGATCTTCTGAGCAACAAGAGCTAAAAGGTAAGGAAACTCAGTACTCCAAAGTGTGAGAATAGGGTGGCTACCTGAAATTGGCTTACAGAGCAAAAATGATCAGGTCCCAGACCCCCTCCTGGACCTCATCTCATATCCCATCCCTCTCCAGTCACTCTGGTCTTCTTTATTTCCAATTAAAATATCAACTTTATTTTCTCTTCTTGTCTTTTCATTTGTTTTCTCTGCTTTGAGTGAAAAAATAATAAATTAATTATATTATTCCAAGTCTTAACTGTCAAGCAGTTAAAAGTACAGAAAGTACAAAAGTATAGAGAGTAATTAGAGATGTAGAGAGCAGAGTCAACTAGAGACAGTAATCTAAGATAGGAGTATATCAGCAGTCCTTGCAATGAGAAGGGATGAGATTACCTAGCGTATGAGACCAAATAACTGAAATTTATTTTAAACAAATATTCCTGAGATCCTTTACTGAGTCTATTTATTGCCAAGCACATATGTATGTTAATTATATAAAACATCTATGAAATAAGTAATTTTAAAATGAGAAAACAAGATCACAAGATCAGAGCAAATAATTTGCCATGTGTGTGTAATTCAGAATGTGAACCTAAATCTGTTAAAGTCAATGAAAGAACAGGGAAATAATTACAACACAGGAAAATGGATTCCTCCACAGAGAAAGGAGGTGGCAGGTTAAAGAAAGAATACCAAGGAACTTCAAAGATATTGGTAAATTAAAGTCTTAGCGTGAATAGTGTCCAATGGTTTTATTACCTGTTTTTCAAAATGAATATATTACATGTTCTTGTGTTAAGAATATGTATTTCATAGTAATTTTTATAACAAGTACTTCAGAATGCAAGCAAAAATATTAGAAATGGTGAAGCAGGGCTATTGCAATGTGAAATTTGAGTAACTATAACATTTATGGTTTTTTGGATGGTCAGTGGCCAACACAGTGTCGAAGCAAGCACAGTGCAAGGCATAATTGGAAGTCAGTTACTGATGATTCACAGGATTACCAAACAGTTAAGTTACAGCTTAATATAGCTAAGTCTAGCTGTACTGAGAAATCACACACACACACATACACACACACACACACACACACACACACACACACAAATATTTAAGGAGCAGGAAAGACAGGAAGGAAGGGGAAGAAAAAACATCTTTAAGATTTAGTTGTTCATTTTGGTTTTTAATCCCTGGGTTGTATGTGGTTTACACAACAGTGTCTCAGCCAAATGGGTCATAAGCACACACTCAAGAAATCACAAATTTTAAATAAAGTCCATCAACACAGGAATTTGATTTTCTAGAGCAGAACCTTCATCCTGCTAGGTTAAACTGCTTCTTCATGGTTGAAATTGACCAAAGGCAGAAATTGAGAAAAGAAAAGGAACTCAGGAGTAATAAAATTAATGACAGGATCAAGGCTAAACAAGAAAGAAAAGCCAGGACAGGATGAAATATAAAGGATTGCAGGATGTAAAACAGGTACTGCAGGAAAAAACATGGAAAAGGCAGAAACAGGAAGCTGTGGTCAGAAAGCTCAGACTTAAGAAAACAAAAGCAGAAGGGCTCTAGATAAAACCTGTGTCAAGACCAGGGCTCTTCAACAGAAACACAAGTCACATAAATTTTCTGGCACCTACATTAGAAAAGAAATATAAACCAGTAAAATCAATGTGAATGCAATATACTCAAAGTTTCAACGTGTAGTCAGCATGAACACTCAGACACCTGGTACATTTTACATTTAGGGGATATTTCAGTTTGCCCTGGCTGTTTGAGGGATTCCAGTCACAGTTGGTTCTAGTGGTCACTGCACTGGACAGTGTCGCTCAAACTGTCCATGTGGGCTGCTGAACGTATGTTCACATACAGAGCTCAGGGAAGTCATAAAAAAAAAAAAAAAAAAAAAAGGGAAAAAAGGCATGATGAATCCAGGATCCCACAGGTAATGACAAGATGGGACAAAAAGAAATACTGTAAGTATTTATGGTAGATGGCGGAAAGTAAGACGTGAGCTAAATGCTAAAATCCTTCAAGAGCGGGGAACTTGCCCAGGAAGATCAGAGACATCAAGAGTTTTATCTGCATCTGCTGCACAAGGGCAAGGACCTAGCTCCCAAGAGATAAAGAAACTAGTAACATCTTGAAAGAAATTTTTAGGAAGGTAATGTTCCTAAATTTCTACTGAGTAAGGAGATAAAGGAAAGGTGAGAGAGTTCAAAGAATAGATACTAATGAAAAAGCAAATTATAAATACGCTTTCTAGAAGTTCCACTATAGGATATCACCATAAATAGACTCTATAAGCACTCAACTACTTTGGAATAAAAATATATGCAGACAAGCAGGTAAATAACAGAAGACAAGTTTCCTAATCCTAAGGCATAAGCTTCTTCAGGAAGCAAATAAACTCTGGACCATGCAAACTTCTGAGAAATAAATGTAAAGCTTAAATACAGAGTTGAAAATTTATAAGGAAAACAACTGCCATGCGTAAGCTGTTGGATCTTTTCCAAATAAAACCATTTGTTTACAAATAAGGGTACCCAAATATAGGAAAAACAGCCTTCTAACAGAATCTTGCTATCTATTCAAACAGTCCTATTTTGTTTGTTTGAACAGAGGTAGGAAAGGGAGGGAGAGAGGAAAAAGCTTTTTTATTTTTTATTTTTTGTTGTTCATTTCGGTCCACCCCGCTCCCTCTCTCAACCTGGGTCCTTGGGCTTTACGTGGTCTACAACTCAGCCATCTCAGTCACCTGAGCCACAAAGGCACACCCACAGAAAAGTCTTAATAGAGACATCTACTAAGTAGGAAGGAAGTATAGTCAATGAAACACCTTTAAATGCAGGTATAAAAAGAAATCAAACCACATAAATCCTATTTGCCACCACAAATCTATATGCACTTCTGTATCTTTTTTAAAGTCACCTTTAATGTTTTCTACTGTGAACCATACACTGGGAATACAGCACAGGCATTTTTCTACAGAACACTGATTTTTTTCAGAAATTTTTGTTTTCATAAAATACAGCAAAACGGCAGGAAAGATGAAAAAATAATGTCTCTCCAGACAAGTTTTCATTAGGTTTCTCCTATTACTAGTTTATCATTAGCATTATTTTTTCTTTTCTGATGACACAGCTCCTCTAATAAATTTAAATTTTACACATTATAAATCAAAATTTGTCAAACCCAGAGCATGTCTTTAAAAGATGATGGGATAAATCTGAGTTAAGTTTCAGCTAAAACAAAACAGTCACTTTAGCTAAACATGAACAGCAGAGTGCACCATTGCTGCACCCCCACCTACTTCTCCCATTCCGATCCTGAAATAAAACAGCTCTTGCTTTATTTGATTAAGTTAGGAAAAAGTACTTTAGCTGCCCATAACGTATTTTATGATACTGATTTACAATAAGAACAGACAAAAATTAACCTTTGCAGAAAGGCCATGTCATCATTTTAGGTATGATTTTCAAGGTTTTCCACCTTGAATTCTACTGAAATAATTACTAACAAGAAGTAACACCAATGGATCATGTATTACCTTTCATTTCTTTTGGCTGGAATTTTCCAAAGCAATGAACAAATGGGTGAAAAGAGTGAGAAGATGGTAGGGAAGAACCAGTGAGTAGCCATAATACACCTCACAAACTAAAACAGACATATAAACCAGGCATTGATGGCCACTGTTAGCACTTGCATATTTTTTTCCAAAAAACATAATGCAATGCAATGAGGACTTGTTTCTGAAAGCAACAAATAACAGATGTGCCTACCAGACAAAATTTTTCCTTCCCATGTAGTATATTGCTTGTTCGACAGCTAATGAGTTTTAGGAAAGTTCACAGATGAGGCTTGCTGTGTTCTAAGTAATATCAAAGTTACCACCGTGACGTTATACAGTGGTTACCTTGAGTTTTCTAAACCATGCTGAGTATCAGTTTTGTCAGAAGTGTTAAGCTATTTGGATTTTTTTAAAGGAAAGGTGCAGGCAGGAATTGAGGGCACACAGGCAGGAAAGCAGGAAGAAGCACTTTTTTTATTTAGTTGTTCATACTGATTTTTTCCTCTCCTGGACCCAGGACTTGAACCCTGGGGTATGCGGCCTGTGTGCCTTCGGAGGTGACTGAACCAACCACTACTCCACCAGGAAGTGCCAGAAGTGTAAGATTTTTAAAAATACTTTTACAGGGGAAATAAATCAGACATAAATATATACAACAAAGCTCAAACTAATAAAATCTTTTAACAGTATCACAATAATATTTAATGATAAAAATGTCTATAGAGGAAGGTCTGGTTTTCAGTAATGAATTTTAGTTATACATTGATTTTATAGAGTATAGAAAAGGTGTCAGAAATACGACCCTGAAATGTAATCCCCAAATAAACAAGAATTCTTCCCTAAAACCTAAACTTAAAAAAATTAAATACACTAAACTATTGTAACCAAGGAAATGTAATCAACATTTACTGAGAATAATGGATCCTTGTATCCATTATTTGATAAATTCTTGTATCATTCTGTGCTATAGGAATTATTTCCATTTAACAAATGGAAAAAATTTCACTTTAGAAGGTTTAACTTATCCAAAATCTCATAATCACTAAGTGGTAGTACTGGAATCATAATCAGGTCTATATTTTCAAAAAGAAAATTTGCTTTCTATATAATACAGTTGTTTTATTATAGCAAGCTAAGACTTCCTTTCCTCGGTTTATAGTTTGGATATGAGGTGGAAGTCTTTGTCTCAGAAAGTCTATGGAAAAAGTACATAAATTAATCTCTTTTTTCAGTTAGATTGATAGAAAATCATTCTGGTACTTTATCATAGTTCAGTTGTTGGGCTACACTTGAGGCCACTTCAAGAAGTTCTCCAGTAGAGAACTTACTTGTTTCTGAATGGAACATTTTTTCAATACCGGAGACATGGCTGTTAGAAAATTTAAAGGGCTATAGTTTAAATGTTATCTACCACAAATGCTGCTTTTACTTAACTGTGGCTTTGGACATTTTAAATGAATGGTTTAAGCAATTCAACTGTTCATTAAGTTACAATGTGTTTTATTCTGCTTTGGACAATCCAATTACTCTTACTCTACTACTTCAAAAATAAATATTTAATAAGCATTACCCAATATAAATTGAAGTAGACTTAATATCATTCATCATCCATCTCACAGCTGTACTTGTTAGGCCACTCTATCAACGCAACTCTAGAAATATTTATCATAATAAGCAGAATTTCAGGATTTCATATTATACTCTGTAAAACACTTAGCACAAAAAAATACAAATTTTAACCTTCTTTAAAGACTTTTAAATATGCAAAAATCAGACTAGAGACAGCACATCTTTGTAGCTAGCAACCATAACTCTCTTTTACAAACAGTTTCTTTGGAGCATACCCTGCATATATGCCAAGGTACTGGGTTCTAGACTTGGGGCTGGGGGGTGGGAACGGGGGCAAGCAATCTGAACAACTAAACGAATAAAGTGCTTCCTCCGCAACTCTCTTTAAAAAAAAAAAAAAAAAAAAAAAGTTTATTTGTAGATGATATTCTGGGAATACTGAATTGAGACCATGAGTAAGAAGTGAGATTATGTATTCACAAAAGGTAATACATTCTCTGTTCAATATAATTCTAACTTTTTTGTTAAGGGAAAAAAGTGCAGGTAGGAATAAGAGCAAGAAAGCAGGCAGGAACAGAGAAGCAGCAGCGGCATTTATTTCAGTTGTTCATCCTGGTTTTCCCTGTAGCCCCAGGTCTCAAACCAAGGTTCTTAGGACGTATGTGTACCATACCAGTCAGCCACAGACTTCACCAAGTCACCAGGGCGTGCCAGTACTTTTAAACATGCTGACCTTTTAAAAACTCAAACCCCCGCGATGGTATTTTGACAAGACTTTTCCAGCTTAAGAATTCAATCTTCATTTCTTGGTTAATCACAAGAGAACAGCCAGAATATTGAGAAGATTCCCAAACTCTTCCTCAATATAAGCCTTCCTCAGGAAGTTGTCTAAGGATATTAACAACAGAATATTTGGCTCTTTTTTAGTTTTAAGTTTGTACCCATATAACAAACATTTACTAAATTGTACAAAGGTTAAAAAAAAAAATCCAAATTAATTCTTACAGCCAAATAAAGCACAAGCAAAAATTTCATTTGGATCTATTTTCACCCATTAGATTTACGGACTTACTTGTGGGTTAGGCACTGTATTGGTCATATGAAGGAATGAAGCCTTGCTGTTTTTACAAAAAGTGAAACCCACTGCCCTACATCTTTAAAACCAAGGAAGTTGGACTGTACAGCAGTCAAAAGCATCTGCAACCAATCTGCTCTTACTGATTGTTAGTTATACAACAATATGGTCAAAACCGGAGCACGTGCAAAACATATTATCTGCAAAACCTCGACGTATCCTGAGAACACTAAACAGAAATGGCTTCTGAGTCACATAAGTCATCTGTAAATTAAGAAATGGCCCAAATCATTGCATTTCTACGTAGTCAAAAAAAAGGGGGGGGGGGCGGGTACGGTTTCCACTGCCTTCACTGAAAAACACGTCTAGAAAAGAAGACTTAGAAAGTCTCATTTAGACAGTGTGTATGATCTGTTCTATTGGTTTAAACCATGATTCCACATTAAAAATTACCTGGGCCTGGCATGCCCTGGTAACCTGGCAGTTAAGTCCATGGCCTCTGGCTGGCACAAATTACATACATTCCAAGGACTTGGATTTAAGCCTAGGACTGGGGGAAAAACCAAATGAACAACTATTTAAAAGTACAACCTGCAGCTGTTGCTCATATACTAGTATTTCTAGTACTTCTTCTAAACATGTCTGTCCTCTTGGTAACCAATGACATTTTTCTCTAAACCTGCTCTTGTATTCTAAATTGAGAAAATATCCAAGATATAAAAATTTAAAAGCTAGGAATAATGTATTCTTCGTTGAATTCAATGTAAAGAAATCATTGTCAGTCATCCTGGATATGACACCAAAAGCAAAGGCAATAAAGAAAAAAAAAGACAAATTAGGCCTCATCAAAATTTAAAACATTTATACAAACGACACTAGCAACAAAGTGAAAAGGCACGAAAGCTAAGAACAGGAAACTACCTAAGTGCCCAACATCAGATGAATGGATCAAGAAGATGTGATATACATACACACACACACACACACACACACACACACACATACATACACACACAGAAATACTACACAGCCCTTAAAAGAGATGGAATCCTGTCGTTTGAATCAACATGGATGGAACCAGAGGGGATTACACTAAGTGAAATAAATCAAAAGAAAAACAACAGATACTGGATGACCTCACTGGAATTGACTAGACAAAACAAAGTAACAGATGAAACAAAACCAACCCTTGGACACTTGCAACAAAACTGAAGATACCTACAGGGAATGAGGTGGGAGGGGGACAGGGCGGGGAGAAATTGTGGCAGAACCCCCTGGACAATGGCAAAGAACACTTGGTGATGTGGTGGAGGGCAGAGTGTGCTGACATATATATGAGGAATGGAAAACCTTTACATGTGAGTTTATTTTAATGTGTAAAAATAAAAATAATTAAAAAAGCAAAAATGACAAGATAATTGAAAATTATATTGTAATAAGGACTTTATATGTGAGGAATTCCTGCAACTCAACAATCAAAAAACAATCCAGGTGCACCCTGGTGGAGCAGTGGTTAAATCAACTGCCTCCTAAGGTACTGCAAGCCACATACCTCCGGGTTCAAGTCCCAGATCCAGGGGAAAACTACTACTGTGAACAACTAAATAAAAATACATAAAATGCTTCTTTCTCTCCTACTGCCTGCCTGTCTATTTGCCTTCATTTCCGCCTATACCTTTCCTTTTAAAATAAAAAAATCCAATTAAGAAGTGGGCAAATGGAGTTAAATAGACATTTCTCCAAATATACATAAAAATGAATATTACACACATGAAAAGACACTCAACAGTACTAATCATTAGGTACATGAAAAGGTTTTACCATACACACACACATACAAATTTTCTAATACTATCATCTCCGATTATCAAATGAAGTAAATTTTGGATGATAGTGGACATGAGCCAATTCAAAGCTGAAAATATTATGTTAGTTACTCTCTAAAAGCTCTTGATTCTTGATATTCAAATAAAACACTGGCAATTTTATACCAATATTACAATCAACACCATTCATACAAGAAGTACACTAAGGATCATTATGAATTAAAGAAAACCTACAAATCTTATATTTATAACACAACAGTCCTCCCCATTCAGATCCCTGGCTCATTTACTTTCAATTTTTACCTTATAATATACACCTATTAAGGATACACATTTTCCTCTGAGTAATATTTTTTTCATATCCCACAAATTCTGAAAATCTACTCATTCATCTCTAAAGATAACATTTTCTGTTTTGGTTTATTTTTAAGAGATTTTTTTAACTTTTGAAAGAAATGGATTCTGCTATTCTTTTTTTACTCATACATTATGTTTAAGATACCAGTAATGTTTATGAAAAATGTAAAACTATGTTTAAAATAATCATCCTGATCAGCTGTTTTAGAAACAGTTATCTATGTACCATAGTTTCAGCTTTCACATAACCTCAATTCTGTTATTCATTTCTTAAGCTCTAATTCTGTATAAGTGTATTCAGAAAATTTGAATACTGAAAGTCTTAGCTGAATGAGAAAAAATTATTAAAACAAATTATTTTATTCAAATTATCTGTAGCATTTAAAATTCTTTTATCATAACTCAATCAGTAAAAAATTCTCTGCTTTTAATGTTTATTAACATCCTTAATTATTTTTATTTTGGTTACATGGTAACAAATTTTATATATACATATACACACACATATATATATTCTTGCATGATATATATATTAAATACAAAAATATACACATACATTTACTATTTTCATTATCTATATCAAGGGTTGGAAAAAAATAACTTCTGCTATGTGTTATTCTAAGGCCAGATAAAAAAAGTTTCTGTTTGTTTTTAATAAAGGAAAGGTGCAGGCAGGAATGAAGCTGAGTGCAGAACAGGAAGGAAGAGAAATAACTCTGATTTTTTTTTTTTAAGTTTAGTTGATCCCACTACACTGGCTGTTTCCTTCTGGACCCAGGACTCAAACCCAGGGGTGTGTGGCATTATCCTTTGCAGGCAAGTGACCTAACTGCTGCTTCATCAGGGTGTGCCTGTTTCTTTCTTAAAAAGAAAGGTACAAGCAGGAATGAAAGCAAGTAGTCAGGTAGAAATAGAAGCAGCAGCATTCTATTTTATTTATTTATTTTTCTTTTCAAGGAAAAGTACAGGCAGGAATGAAGGTGAGTAGGCAGGCAAGCAAGAAGAAAGGAAGAAGAATCATTTTATTGTGTTTATTTGTTGACACTGGTTGCTTCCCCCTGGTTCGGGGCTCGAACCCAGGGGTATGTGACTTGTTCCTTTGAAGGCGACTGACCTAACTGCTGCTCTACCAAGGGACAGTGATTTACTTTATTTTGTGGTTCATCCTGATCATTTCTCGAGGCCCCAGGTCTTAACCAGGAACCTTAACCACTAGGACACTGGATATTCCAAGAATGGTTTTTACACATTTAAAGAGCTAAGAAAGGAGTAAAAGAAAGACCACTTGGTCCACGAAGCCTATAAAAGGCACTGTCTGGTCTTTACAGCTAAAATTTGCTGGTCTCTCAGGAGTCTGCAAACATTTTCTTAAGGGTTCAAATAGTAAATATTCTAGGCTTTGTAGACTATACGGTAGCAACTATTCAACCTACAGGATTCACAAATAAATCAGTATGGCTATATTCCAGTAAAACTTTGTTTACCCAAAAAACGGGAGGGTCAAAGGTATGCTGCAGCCTGCCATTACCTGATATCTAAGCAGGCACTTCTCAGAGATGTCAGCCTCGCACCTTAATCACGGATTTGTCGATTTTAATTTCTTATATATTTGTTTTATACATATCTATATATGAAGAGTTAAACAAGTAAGTCTGTTACGTCTTCCAGAAATGACATATTTGACTGCAGCAATAATCTCTCTCCAATATGTTTTCCTTGGATTCTATGTTGACTTCTAACAATTGCTTATACCTGCTGTCTTTTATTAACCTTTTCCTATTAATAATGCTGCTCCATATTTTATTTTTAATCTTTCTTTGCCATATTTAAATTCTTATATCTTGATTTTACTTTTTTGCAATCAAGGTTACTATCTAATAGAGTTAAAACTTCCTTATTATTAGAATCATTAAAATGTTCCAAGATAGTTCTATTATTTTTATCGCATTTACTTTGTATTGTCCTCTTTCCTGCTACTTATTAAATTCACTGGGCATTATTTTTCCCCACTTTATTCTTTATTAAACAAGCTTTATTATTCAACAAAATATATATCCTTTACCATTACTTGCACCGAGTACTAATACTCTATCTTTTAGCGCTGACCTACCCTGTCTGTAGGAAGTGCTTTCACTGCCTGCCAGGATGTCTCTAAACCCTCACCCTATCAAAGAGCAACAGCAGACAGGTATGCACAATTCATGTTCAAAGTACCAGCCTCACCTCTCTCTCACCTACAGAGATTTTAAAGACCAAGGACCCAACAGCAGGAACTCCCTTCTCAAAAGAGGTCTGAGCAAAAGTTCTTAAAGGAGTCTTCCTCCAAATCCTACGTGCTGGCAACACCATCAATCTCTTTCATTCCCTCAGCACTAGAGATGTCAGAGCTGCTTCCTACTGTTATTAATTTCTGGATTATCTCAGCATCCCCTTGAAAATCACCTGCTGCCATAACAAACACATGTATTAAATTTCCTCTCTGAAACATTTAGTATGGTTTAGTTTTCCCTGAAGATGTTAAAAGGAGCACTGCTATGCTAATTAGGTTGTCATGTTGTCAACTGTAAAACTTTTGGAACTGAACTATAAATAAAGATGGGCCCCTTTAATGATGATCAAGAGCAAAAAGATTTAAATAATTAGCCTTGAATAATACAGAGTAGTACCTGAAAATGGAGTACAACTGGCAGGGAACTGAAAAGGAGATTTATTTTACCTATATGAAATAAATTATTAGCAACATAATTTCCTTCTATTTAATCACCTACTTAAAGACCTATGCAACAAAGAGTACTTGGCAGAAAAAAAAAGACAGACAAGAAAGACAAAATTCAGACAGCTTTAGAGTTTATTATTCTTCAAAGAGGGAAAAGAGTCCATCAACAGATGACAAGTTTGGAATCATATTTAGCTCTTCCTATTACCTAATAATCAGCATGACTGGACATTTAAAAAAAAGGAACAATAAATATATGCACTGAACAAACAATGCTTGTTCAAGTAAATAATAGCAATCTTTGACACTCACTGTTTATAGATAAATGATTCTCCTTACTTCGAACATAACCTAAGCATCTTCATTATTCACTGACAGCATTTTAAGTTACCAAGAAACTACACGACCTGTGGGTTGACTGTTTTTTGTGGTGTTGCCACTGAATTGAATGATTCCCGGTTTTATTAAGATGCTAATGTTTGTATACTATATTTTTTTAAATATAAGAGCAGGCAGGAATAAAGAGAAGGAAGAGCATTTATTATTTTCTCAGTTGATCATCTTGTCTGTCTCCCTCTAGCCCTGAGCAGTGGGATGTCTGTGGACTACACTGGTCTAAGGCTGTAGACTTAACCAATGACCACGAGGACACGCCTTTTTTAAAGAAAAGAAAATCAGGCAGAAAGAAGCATTTCATTTACTATTTATTCAATTTAGCTGTCTGCCCCCCATCCCACTGTGCTGCAAACCTGAGTGCTTGGACATCTTATGAACCAACCCAGGCGAGATTTAACTGGCGAGATAGCCTGAGCTATCGGGTGCAACTGTACACTATACTTTGTAATTAGAAAAATTACTTAAGTAAACTTTCTCATCTAAGCCCTTATGAAACAAATAATCGTATATTAAGTTTGTCCTTTTCTATGTCCACATCACCATCTCACCATTAACATGCATAAACATTTATAAGCATCTACCTAATTAAACCCAAGATAAATATTCTACATGTCTGTAATAATTACTCCCTCTTACTAACCTTTCTTAAGTGGCCAACGTCAGAAGAATGGATAAAGAAGATGTGCTATGTATACACAATGGAATACTACACAGCCCTTAGAAGAGTTGAAACCCTGTTGTTTGACTCAACCTGGATAGACCTAGAGAGGATTGCACTACGTGAAAGTAAGTAAAAAGAAGAAAGATAGTTATCAGATGATCTCACTCATAGGTGGAATGTGAACAGACAAAACATAGTAAGTAATGAAACAAAACCAACCTTGGACACTCGCAACAGAAATGAATGGGACGTGGGTGAGGGTGGTGGAGTACTAGTGGTGGAGGAGTCCACTGGACAGTGGTGAAGAACACTTGGTGATTTGGTGGAGGGCAGGATATGCTGACATATATATGATGAATGGGGAACCTATACATAGGAGTTTATTTTAATGTGTAGAATAAGTTACCACAATAAAATAAAGGGGAAAAAAAGTCCTATGTAGAGCTGATAAAAGGGTAGTCACAAAAAAAGGAAAAAGAAAATTATGGGGATGTTTCCAGAAGTTAATTAATCCAAGTATTTTGTTCTTTTTATTAATTTTTGTTTGGGATATTTGACGTTTGGGGAAGAATTTACAACTGTTGCAAGTTATTTTCCTTGTCCTAATATAATCATATTTGTTCCAAAGCTTAAATTTAAATTTAAAGTTTAAATTTTCAGCAACATAAAATTCTAAAAAAACTGAATATCACAACTACATAAAAAATACAGGCAGCAATGAATTGAGTTTCCTTTTCAAAACTATGGAAAGTTAAGTGAACTGTGTAATTCCAAAGAGATAAAACTACAAGGAAAATATTGGGAGAGACTTTTCACTACCTATTAAACAGGTGAGTGGAAATCTGAAAAATTAAGAGCCTCCTATGATGTCTCCAGAGGAGACAATTCTTTAAATGTATAGAAAATCAAATTAGATGGAAACAAATGACATCATCAATTTAAAAAGGTCTGAGCCTATATCAGACAACGAAAGAAATGCTTGCAAAATCATAATCAATTCTTGCTGAATGGGTCATACAATTTTGTTTTGTTTTGTTTTCTATAACAGTATAAATGTGGGGATTATATTTTAAATTTTCACACTTCACACTTACATATTTCAACATTTGAGTTCTAGACTTACAGGTATGCCTAACAGAATCTAAAGTCTGGTGTTTAGGGTGAGGAGAGTTGAAAAATTGCTGCATTTAACACCTCCCACCAAAGCACAGTCCACATGCATCCAAAGGACCCAGGTTATCGTTCCAGGCCAGGGAAAACCAAGATGTACAGCTAAATAAAAGTAAGTGAAGTGCTTCTCCCTCCTCTCTCTTTCAGCCTATCTAAGTGCCTTCATTGCTATCTGCAGATTTCCTAATAATAATAATAATAATAATAATATAGCAGGTCCTCAACTTGTTCCAGTCAATACTGTCTCATGACAATGTTGATTAAGGAGAAAGGAAAGATTCCCGGTTGGGCCACTCTCTGTGTCCGGCTTGAGTGTGTTGAGTCTGCACATTCTGCCACCTCTGCATGGGTTTTCTCCAGGTACTGTGGTTTCCTTCCAACCCAAAAGACAGGCACTACTAGGTTCACTGGCATGTCTAAGTTATCCCAGACTGAGAGAGAGTGCGTGTGCACGTGTGTTAGGACGGAAATTAGTCCTGTCCAGTTCCACACCTTGCATCTGGAGCTGCCAGGATAAGCTCTGGATATTAAAGACCCTGAACTGGAACAAGAGGGTTGCAAAATGAATGAATGAATGAATGAATGAATGACTACAAATTATTGTTTAGTATTATAAGTGTTTGGGGTTTTTAGAAGTCTGACGATATATCTGTGACCAGGAATATGCCATAGGAACGTAAAACTTGTTTGCAACATCAATCAGTCTATGTTAAAATTGGTTTCATTATACATCATTTCACTTAAAGCAGCAGCTTCTAAAAATCTATCCGAAGCTAGTCTGTTGGTCCCAAGAGAAGAGTAAGAGATGTGCAGAAGAGATGCTCCAGCTAAGCTCTCTCAGCCAAATGTTGCCTCACACAGGACCCAGGAGGCCCTTAAATATATGTATAAGCTGAGCTAACAAAAGCAGGGCCACCAATGCGCCCATACTAAATCAGCTAACCTCTCACTGACTGAGGAAATAAAACAATAAATGGTTGTTGTGATAAAAGAAATGAAAAGAAAGAAGGAACAGAAATCTTTTAAGAAATAACTGAGTTTTTTTTCTAGCTGCATTTAGTAAAAAGCATAAACAAATAAGAAAATTACATTAAGCATCTATCAATGCAAATTATGACTGCATAAAATATAAAATTCACCTAACAGGAAAACATATGATGAAGTCCTACTTTATAAATATGGTTCAAGTGCTGTTTCTGATAATGAAACAAAAGATAACAAAAGAGTTGAAAGTTCTCCAATCAAATATGACTACATTAAAATAAATCTCAACAATTCAAAGAAAGTACATACCATAATTTTTATTTAGCATATATCAGATAATGTCAAAGACGTAAGTGATACAGATCCTATAAGCCTTTGTAACTTACTTTCATGTAAGTTACATTGACTAATATCATTTGTAAAGGCATGTTAATGTGTGAACTGTTTAGTGACAATCTTTGTTGAAGAAATTTTCAACAAGGTATAAATTTAAGTATGTGCATTATTAAACTAAAAAAAAGTTTAAAAAGCAGAAAAATGGTATCAACAGTTAACTCAACGCATTCAGTACTAAATGGGTTTCCCAAACCCATTCAATGCCCACGTGATGAATGCAGTCTCCAAACACCAATCACCTCAAAGATCATCCTCACCAGATGGTCACAGAGCATTCCATGAGGAAAAGGGAGAGTATAGAAATGATATTTCGCTTTGCTTTCTTTATTAAAGGGATTTGAATACTCATCTATTTCAAATATAAAATGTGAAAAAATAACTTTCAATACTTCCTCTACTTGATCCTGTTAGCAACGTTGATTGTCAGAGTTGTTGAACTTAGAATTTATTTAGTTAACAAAAAAAATTACCAAAAAGTATAGAAACTTGCATGCAGTAAATAAATGTTCATTTTAATAATAAAGAAAAGGCAGTTTACAAAATTTGAAAGTTAATCAACAGCTCTTAGGCAACTTGACAAATTGTACTTAGGAGTACAAGACCTCTGAAAGTAATCTGAATTCTGGAAGTTGAGTAAAAGCAAAAATATTGTAGGGACCCTAAGTCATTTGAAACCTTTCCTTTACTAACATGAAAATTGCAGTGCTAAAACAAGTATCATGACCAGTCGCTGTTCCATACTGAAGAAGCCCTTTGGCAGGATTTTGAGAAAATCTAACCAATGGATCCTATACTATTCAACATCTTCGTGAACTATATAACATGACTGAGTTGATCTCTCAGGAAAAACAACCAAATGAAATTTCCAGGACAATACGGAGAAAACACGGTATCACCACACTTTATGGCGTTCTTCTATGTATTTCTTTTCACTGATGACTGACAACATAAATTAGAAGTCTAGACTGTGACATCAAAAGAAAAAAGTAAAGGCTTAGGTGCACCTTTGTGGCTCAGGAGACTAAGACACTGGTGTTCAGATTATGGGTGCAAGACCCATAGCCAGGGTAAAAAACAAGAATAAACAGCCAAATAAATCAAGATGATTCTCTCTCTCCTCCCTGCCTCCCTCCCTCTCTCCCTTCACAGAAATTCTTACTTATCTTATCTAATACAAATCTTACTTACAATGAGAAAAACTGAGCCTAAACAGGAACTTCTACAGTAACTCTAAAAAGATATTGGTAGATTGGGAGCTAACCCAGGCAGGTCTCCTGACTCCTGGGAGAGTAAATTCTCTACTATGACATCTGTCCTAAAAGATAATTTTAAATTCCAAATTCTTGACCATTTCCAGGGTAAGGACATTTTGAGTTTAGAGACTGTTGAAATGCTGTCATTTAAGGGCAACTGAGAAAAACTCACACCTATAAAAGATGATCCCACCATAACTATAACTTGAAAACATCATTTCATTTCAACTATTAATTGATAATAATCAAAAGTTTTTCACTTTGGCTTGCCCTGGTGGAGCAGCAGTTAGGTCCGCCACCTCTGGCAAAGCACAGTTCATATACATCCTGAGGACCTGGGTTTGTGTCCTAGGGGCGGGGGAAGTGGGGAGAACAAGTAAATAAAAATAAATGCTTCTTCCTCCTCTCTTTCCTGCCTACCTGCCTGCTCACCTTCATTCTCACCAGAGGAGACAAGGCTGGAAAGATTTAAGTCATACAACAGATGAAAATGACCGTAAGGCTTTAAATTTTGACATGTGCACACATGTATGTAATACCCTATTCTGAAGGGAAAGACAAAGGTGAAGATAATATAAAGAAAAGAGAACAAGCCATTTTTCACATTTTCCCTCTTTTATGTTTCAAAGTCGTTTTTATGTTCCTTTAGCTTAGTTGCTTACACACAGACCCTAACAGATTCATTCACTGTCAATCACTGAGCCACAGATACAAGCAGATAACTGGGGGAAAAAAAATCTGATTCAAAGAGATACCACCACAATCACCGGGGCATAGAGCCAAGTTAGTTTCTCCGATCTTATCTTAGTTGATCTGAATCTAACAGTTCTGTGCACCAGAATAAAATGCACGTCTGCCAAGAAAAAATGACCCAAAACTGGCCTCTTTTTATCCTTTACATTGTGCGTATGCAAAGACCCAGAACATAACCCAAATCATTGGAAAAAGCTTCTGATTTTCACACTAATACCACAAAGGTGGCCAAATTAGGAAATCTATACACATGCACACTTTCACACACACAAGTTCTGAAGGGAACTGAGTCTGACAGGCATGAAAATAATCAATGCTACCTACTGAAAGCATTTTAGTACATTTGGTTCTTCTAGGCAGGTTTTTTTTTTTTTTTTCCTTCATAACCCTCTTACAGGTGGTAGGATTCTAATTCTTCCCTATGTAACAGAATAAACCAAGTTCTAGAGCTATTAAATAATTTTCCCGACATAATAGAACCATAAAAATGACAGAGCGAGTCCCAGAACCAAAATCATGTTTGATGGCAAACTTCTAATTCTGTATTTTCTATCTGGAAGGCTCTGTTATCCATTACGATCCATGAACCATGTCAAGTGTTAAACCTAAAGAGATTTGAGCTTCCTACAAAATTTCTCATTTTTTCACATATATTAATTTAGAGAAACTTCCTAATTCTTTCAACAAATGTTAAGACATTGTTAAAAGATAAATGAATATATAAAAGCCTGCCTCTGTCTGAAAGGCAGAGGGGAGTAAACCAGGTGTGATTTACTGAGTTCATCTATCAGATTAGGTAGTAAATGGCTGCAAAACAGACCAAAAGGGAAAACAAGATAATAATTGGTGATTCTTCTCTCTGGGGTTTATGTACTCAGGCTTCTAACAGCAGCTGATAAAGGCACAGAGAAAGACATGACGGGTTCAGTAACTAAGACCACTGCAAGAACAGCCTTTCTCAGGTATACGCAGCCCTATCTTTCTTTGCTTTGGACCAACTTGAAACATTAAGAATCCTGAAATGGAAGATTAAGCTCTTTCTCTCATGTGCCAATTATCAATTGTTGACTTTCAGCTCAAAATTCTTCTTGTTTGCCTGTGCAGTGAAAATTGATCTGGACTCTAAATATTTAATTTTCCATTTCAGCGGGCACAATGTTAAGCTTTGTCCATAGAGGGCACTGCAACTATACTGCGGAAGATTTTGCTTCCAGGTTCCTGAGGGCAATAGGTAGCTTCTCCAGAATCTGGCTGTTCCTGCTCCCTCAGAGTGCAGAGCTTCTTCGTGCCAGGCTTCTGCTATATTTCGCAGTAGCAAGCAGCAGCCAGTGGCCAAGCCAAGAGCAACTCCAGGTACCTTCTTCTCAGGCACTTTTGCAAGCAGAGTGCCTCCTCCAAGAAAGCTCTCTGTGAACAGCTTTCCCAGGGTATATTTCTAGTAAGCTCCGCAGCTGTGCCACTATAGTGACTTCTCTATCATTTCATGAGTCACACCATACCCTACCAACAAGGTGTGGGTCTCATTCCAACGTGGCGGGAGCAGTCTCCTACCTAACACTAAAATGAAAAAGGTAGACACAAGATTCAGCAGTCCTTTTTTAAATTTTGGAGGCAACATTAACTACATTTGACTGTGCTCCTGACCAACGTACAGTCACCTGGGAGATTTCTAACTGAGTGATGAGAACAAAAGAAGGCTGTGATAGTTCAGGTGACAAAACCAGCTGCTCTGGGGAACGTATGACGCAGCACACGTCACATACAATTTGAAGTGCCCAAGACAGAGATGTGGTACGGAGCCTTAGACACTGCGCGCTTGCAACAACTCTTTGTTTAATGAAACTGACGTCAGAGAAGCCAGCTTTCCCCAACCTTCCAAAAAGTGAAGTTTCCGGCAAGTTTCAGATGAAGAAATTCTTGCATGTTCCACTAATACAATTCCACAGTGACCTCTACTATTAGGGGAGGAATCACGATCATGTCTCTTCAATATCTGTTCTGGAAAAGCAGCTCTGAAATAGATACTTTATCTCAGCCCCAGAAGCAGCAGCTACTCCTTTTATTTGCTACTTTTATATTCTTTACAGTTCTCTTTACTTATTATTCGATCCCTCATTACACCAACCACTTATTACACTGAATAGCACAGGGTAGCAAAGTTTCCTTGCTACTAAATAGATTTCCTTTTCTGATCAATATACCTTTTTTATTAATAGCTTAGGTGGCTATGTTCAGTGGAAAGAAAACGAACACAAAAAAGACACTTTACACATTTTTTTAAAGAACAGAACAGAAGGGAGAGGTAGAAGTTGCAATTAAAGAAGGAAAGAAATAAGAGAAGAAACATCTTTATACATTTTAGTTGTTTATTCTAGTTTTTCACCGCAGCCCCGGGTCATGAACCCTGCACTTTGCATGGTCCGCATGTCAGTATCTCCTGCCTGAACCACAAGGGTATATCCTTCATTAACACCTAAGAGTTCCCGCTGACATATTTTAGTATTCAGAGTCAAATTTAGATTACAGTAAAACATAATATTAAGTTTATAACAAATTCATTTCTATTATTTCTTTAGATGGTTCTTAATTTTTCTCATTTCCTTTTTTTTTTTTTCCAAAGGAAAGGTCCATGCAGGAATGAGGACAAACAGAGGCAACCAAGCAGGAAGAGAGAGGAGGAAGAAGCACTTTACTCTATTTAGTTGTTCATCTTGGTTGTTTCCCTTGGCCCTGGGTCTGGAATTGGGGTGCTTGGCGTGTATGCGGACTGTACTAACTAGGTGGACTAAACCAGAAGGCCATCAGGGCATGCCAACAAGCTTATTTCATTTATGACTTTGCCAAGTTGCACATTCCTTCTCCAAATAGTCTATAGACTAAAATATAATTAATTAGCAGCCCCTAACTTAAAATCACCAGCATTAGCAATTCTTTTAACACATAATTATCCCTTTTAGTATTCGAGCTCTATAAAGACCTAAATATGTAAGTCAATGTCAAAATCAATACTATAAAATTCATTGTCATTATTAAAAGGAACAGTTCTTCTACTGACAATTCAGAAGAGTATGGGGCATCGTTACTGGCTTGACTTTCCTTCACATTCCAACAGGAGAAACCACAACTCTAATCCTATCTTAACCATGGGGAAGCCCAAATAAGCAAGTGATGGTGGGCTGGTACAAGACGAACAATATCTTGGGAAACAGTATAAAATTCAAGGAACCCATAATGACATCCTTTTTTTAAAGAGAAGGGAGAGGAGGGAGAAGAAGAAAGAGAGGGAGCAAAGGAGGGGAGGGAAAAAGGGAGAGAGGCAGAAAGAAGAGAATTTATTTGCTTATTTATATTGGTTGTTCTCCTACACCCCAGTCACTAATCCAGGTTCTTAGGTTCTTAGGTCCACACCCTAGTCACCAGTTTAGCACCTAAGCCACCATGACATCGTCTTAAAACAGTGTTTTAATGTTTGCTGTGCCTGTGAAGTGGAAATACACTAAGGAGTTTACTACTCCTAATAGTTCAGCAAAATTTTAAATCTAACATATCAATAACCTAACTAGTAATTAAAAACCAAACCAACAAAAATTACTCAAGAAGGAAATATGCTGTCACTTTCTACGAAAATAGAAAATAAAAACCAATACTCCACCAATAATCGAGAAGAATTATTAGCAGTTATGTACTAAAAAGCAAACAAATACTTTCTGAAGTTCTTAATGGACTTTCGAATAATACTCGAATTTCTAAAAGAAAAATCAAGGAAAACTATCACTGAGTTAATTTTTAATAACTCCATAAATGAAATGTATATAATTGATAATCACTACCATTATGGGAGATGTATCTAAAAATATGCAAAAAAAAGAAATTACTCTTCAAGTAATACTTTGTTACTGTTTGAAAGCTTGCTTTAGAAAAACAGAAATGCTGCTTTTATATGGAAATTTCTTTTTTTTAAAAAAAGGTTTTCTTACTTGAGAGAGTCCAGGGGACGATGCATGTCCCGAGGGCGAAGCCTCAAGATTTGGATGCCCCTTGTTCAGTTCATGTGCTGAATAAGGGGAAGGGGTTGGGGGTCCCGGCTGTCTGGCCACTTGTGTTACCTGTAAGGAAATCAGTATTATGTTAGTGACATAATAAATAGAGCTGAGCAGACTAGTTTTAAATATTAGATTTTCTGCCTCACAAATGATACTAAAACAAGTATCAGACTGACTAAAGACAAGTTTTAAAAGGAAGAAATGAAATTCTTAGAAAAAAAATAAACATGATTATTTCATCTATTTGATAAAAAAATTCTTGTAGCATAATCTAAAACCAAAACCTTAAAGGAAAGTTTGTTAAACAAGATGAAACTAAATACTACACAATGCCATTTATATATTTTGTGAAAGAAAGACGAAAAGAGTAAGTGATTGTGGGGTAGGTGGGTAACTGCTCTGTATCTTGACTGTAGTGAGAAATACAGAATTCGGTGTATGTGTCAAAACTGTTCACTAAAAAGGGTGGATTTTACTCTATATAAATTACAACTCATAAATCTGATGCAAAAAAAGGCAAATTACTTATAAAGTAAAATTGCATTTTTGTTCTTAAAAGTATATCTAAATATACATGTACATGAATAAATGTATATATTTCTAAATGTAACGCTGTATCTATATACATATAATATATACATGCCCAAGTATGTATTTCTGTAAGGAGATACACAAAAGTATTGACAGCCAGCATTACAGATTTGTTTTAATTTTCTAATAAAGTATAATAGTCACTAATTTGTATAATAGGAGAATAACCAGTATATATTTATAGGTTAACAAAAATTAATTTCCCCCACTTTTTGCTGGCAATAAGCTGCCTATCAGCTTGTGGTAGACACGAAACCAATTTACTCAGACACCTTTCCAGAGTTCACAAGTCAACACCAGCCAGCAATTCTTAATCTAACCTAAGACTAGCAAATCATGTCTTTAAATGCATAAAATAATAGGATTATGGAACAACCCAATCATATTGAAATACAGGTTAAAAATATTAACACAAATTTGTGATATATTAATGTTTTTATGTATTGAAAACAAGAATAGTCAGTGTTGCCTACATCCATAATTCAAAACAATTAAATTTCAGTTAGATATTTTCTAAATCTATGTTCTTAAATCCATTTTGAATTCTATCACAGTTAAAAAGTATCCAGATAGAAAGAAAGGTGGTATCCAAATGACAGATTTTCCTGAAATTCACTGATTCAGAAGTTCTGAAGAATGTAGTTTACTCCTCAGTAACTTAAGTCTAGAATTTCTTATGTATAACTAAAAAGACAACACCTACAGATCAGCTTTCCTACCCCAGGGCTGAAATATAACTGATTCCCAGAGAACAAAGTTTACAGATATGTAAAAAAAATCAGTAATTCCAAAATATGATCAAAGATTAAGGCTTAAATTAATTACATTTAATTTCTTCCTTGCTTCTTTTCACATAGCTTCATAATTTTCTTGAAAAAAATAATGTTCCTAACTACAAGTAAAAATTATATTTATAAGGGCACGAAGTTTACCATGAAATGCTGTATCATTTATAAATCTCATTAGGGAAATTTTTTTCAAAGATTATTAAATTTTATTTAAACATCTACTTAAGAAAACTAATAATAAAAAATGAGCTTACAAATTTCTCACCAATAAGATTTTATAAATTTACATTCTTATCTCACATTTTAAAATAAATTATCTTGTTATTCTGTTAAAGTCAGACATCAAAATGAATATAAGATATTAACAGTAGAAAAGAAATTTGTACAATAAAGAGCAAAGAAGTTAGGAACATAAAATTCAGTCGGATCAATTTCCAATGGATTCTAATTAGAAAAAAAAAAAAAAAAAAAATATATATATATATATATACACACACACACACACACACATATCACTGGCATACCCTGGTGGAAAAGCAATTGGATCAATCACCTCCAAAGCACGCAGGCCACAATACCTGGGTTTGAGTTCCAGGCCCAGAAGGCACAACCAGTGTGAACAACTAAATTAAAAATAGATTGCTTTTTTTCTCCTCTCTTCCTGCCTGCCTACACTACTCAACTTCATCCTTGCCTGAACCTTTTCTTTAAAAACCAAAACAAAACAAAAAAACACACAGATTCAAAATGGCTGAAATGAAGTAAGTCAACGACAATAAAAAAAGATTAAATTTACCAAGAACAATCAATCACAGTATGGAAAAATTGTGATAAAAATGTAATAGAAATAAATATGCAAGCATAATGCTAGATATCATTAAAGTAAAAAACGTAATATTTTTAAAAAAAACCTTCAACCCATTATTGAAAGCATACTGTGAATGGGTTAACTAAATCGCCGGATTTCATAGAGCAATGCATCTTAATTGCCTTAAACCATATCTTTAAAAAGTTACCCTGTTTTAGAGTGTATATCCTAAAGAAAATCTTACCTCAAAAAATAAGAACATTAAGATATATCTAGCAGCACTCTCCATGACAGCCAAATAGCTAAAAGTAGCAAACAATGAGAAAACATAGCAGGTGACTCAGACATAATAAAATATGTGGACTACTATCAATAGAAATGAATATGAAAAATAATCCTAAAAATGAAAAAAATAAGACTCTTTAGAACCGTAAAGAGATTCTTCTATATATTAATAAAGATCAAAAGAATATCCTGTATACCGAGCACAGTATACGTACATTCCAAGGACTCAGGATCATGTCCTAGAACCAGGAGGAACACCAAATAAATAATAACCATACCAATGATTTGAAATACAGACTAGTGTTCATCTGGCTTAATTTTCCCTGAAAATTGCCTGAGTGCACTAAATATGATAAAATTAAAATTTTTGCGAGAAAGAGAAAAGCCTTTTGCCAAAGTCAAAAGTACTATGCTACTGCAATAGTGAAGATTTCTCAGTGCCAACAAAAATCAACCTCATAATAGTCTGATATTCTTGAGATCTGTATACTTTCCTGTCCCTAAAAGACTGCCAAACTGCAGGCATCCTTTGTATTGTCTATTCTAATGGAGTACTTGCCCCAAAATTTGGCGGTTTCTATTAATAAAAGTAAGCCAGAAAAAAAAAAGCTCTACCAAAATAATAGGAACTAGGAGAATCATCATCGCAAAAAAATTTTTCCCTAGAAACAAGCTGACCTTCATTGTGCTCCATTAGTTTAAAAAAAGCATAAGAAAATACATTCTTTTATTTTACTACATTACAGAGTTTGATGTTTTTACAAGGGAAAAAGGTATTATACCTTCAATTAGAAATTGTATAAGTAGTTAACCCAACCATATCCCAAACACAGGGAACAAAGGCTAATTAAGTTGCTGGGGATAAATAAATTACACGAAATTTGAAATACTTTCAAGATATTCCTTAATTAATGATTATGGAATCTAATCTCTGGCTAATATTTCTTCTCTCTGGCTAAGTTATTCTATTTAAGAATGTTGTAATCTCTGTGCACTGAAGGCAATGGCAAGACATTTTCATATTTAAAAAATTTCTTCCTGTCATTTCAAAGATTTTAATACCATCTCAATAATGGAGGCAGGAAAGATATAAAGTAGCAAATTAGGACAATTAGTTAAGCATCTCCAAAAATAAAATGACTTCTTGTTGTTTTATAATAACAATCCCAAGCAAAATTATCAACCATTTTTGGAATGCACTGTGAGCTGGGTATTGAATTTATGTTTAAAAGGCAATGGGTTTGAGAAAGGCTTTTTACTTTTAATAGGTATTAAATGTTTGCACTGGCAAATGTAGAGCTTCCAGAATTCTCATTCATTTGCTGATGCAAATGTAAATTGATACAACTACTTTTGGAAAGAATTAAGCATTAGCTAATAACCTTGAAAATAGGCATCTACGATGACTTTCTTCCAACTCAAAGGTATGCATCCATGAAAAATAGGAAAAGGTGCACCAAGATGGATGTAAAAAAATATTCATAGCTGCATTCGTCTTAGTAACCAAAAAATTGGAAATAATGCAAGTGTTCACTAACAGGAGAATGGATTAATAATGAAATATTTTCCTATATAAAAATCGAATGAAAATCTAAAGTAACAGACCACAATTTATAAGTTTCTTGTAACAATGAATGAAAGCTAACACAGAAGAATTAAAATAGTCAGATTCAAAATAAGTTTTGATAAGAGACAAAACTTGACTATAAAATTTGACTATATAAAATGCAACACTATAAATAAGGAAACGGGACATCTTCTTGAAAGACTATATCATTTTGGGGAGAGAGAAATAAAAAACAAAAAGGTCACATAAGATTTCATGTATTTATCTGGGAGGGAATACAGCATCAGCCTTAAATTATTTGATTAAGTTTTATATTTTTAGGCTATATATACTTTTACACAGGCACGACAGATCCCCTTCCACCCCCTCAACACAGAGACCAAAACAAGCACACTACTGAACACCTGGAGTGAAACACCAGTTACACTGGTATTTGCTGCACTGCTGTTCTGCAGAGCAGAAAGAATATAAAAAGAAAAGAAATACTGCCACAAAAGAGAAAATCTGTAAAATTTTGATTTCATGAAAATTTCATACAAGTAGTGAACTTTCATTCAAGATTTGCACTGAAAAAATCCTATAAATAATCCATGATATTTGATGACTGCAGACCATCAAATAACTTGAAATGACTCCTAAAAATTTAGAGATTAATCATAAAGATCATGCAAATTAAAATTAATTGGTATAGTTTCCCTATTAGCACTAAATTGCTTAATTTAATAAAATATTCTGGTCAATTGAGACCTATCATACATAACCTATAATTTTCTAATAATAATAATTACAGAAAATACTACAGTTTTCAGAACATGATTTTCTTTCAGTACTTCAGAAACAAGTAAAACAATTGAGAATAGGGACTATGGAGAAATGGAAAGACTGCCCATCAGAAGGCAGCAGACACTCAACAGTAGCCAAGTGTGGCCATTCAAGAATTCCAGATAATTGGGGCTCTATCTTCCAAATTTGGTAAGTAAAAGCAAAATAAATATTCTTACAATAAAATTTCCCAACTTCCAAAACATTGTGCAAGCTAAATAAAGCTCATCTATAGATTTAAGTACAGAGGCAGCTTCCAGTGATACCTCTTGATCATCTGGCCAAATATAAATTACTAACTTAAGGAAGCATTCATATGTAGACTTGTGACTTAGTTTTAGACATATAGGTATTAACTGAATACATACATAATGTTAAATAATACATACATATATGTAAATTCATTTTTACTTATCATATACATACATTGAATATGACATGCCATGAAAAGTCATTAAAAATGCACAGGATTAAATCTTTACTGAATGCATTCCAAAGAAAACTCCAGGATTCCTACCAAATCAAGTCACATTACTGTTTTCAGCAACAAATGATTCATATAAAGGTAAAAAATGTACACCATTTGTATCTGAGAAGCCATCCAGTACTTTTTATGCCAAAATAAAGTTTCTTGAGTGAAGTCATTTTAAACCATTCCAACAGCTGCAGCAATCACATGGAAAGGACCAAGTTCAATTTGAGGTAGGCTGGAAAGATTCCGGTTTTAGCACTCCACATTTCTCCAACAGCTAAGTCAAGTTTTCTCTCACTAGTTTTGCTAGTCATTCTAGCTCTTCCTTAAAGTCATTTATTTCCTAGTATCTACAAATAATGGGAAATGAAAACTGATTTACTCAAGTACAAAAGGAACAAGACAACGGAAAGTAGAAAATCTTATTTAGTGTAATGCTGGTTTTCAAATTCTGACATTATCACTGCCAATCCGTTCCTAGCACCAGGAAAAAACAGTCGACTTTCCTCTTGGCTCTTAGCTACAGTTATTAGATCAACCCAAACTAATATCCAGATAGTCAAGTATTTTTTTTTACTGTTAAAAAAGGTAATTTTGTGTAATTCAAATAATATTTATAAACTCAAGTAAACTGATGCTATCCTGGACTATTCTGCATGGATTCTGTAAACACTAGGTTCAATTTCATGGATTGTTTCTTTTCATATTTAATAAATGACCAATGGAAACAAGAGGGGCAAAAAAGAGATTAACTTTTTAAAATCATTATCATTTAATTGCCTATCATAAAGCAATAACAATGCCAATAGCGTGAAATTAAAAATATTACTAAAACACCAGCCACCCGGCATGCAAAAAAGGTATAAAAAGTTAACAAATAATATACCATTAGTGAACTGGAAACCATTTCAGTGCGCAATGTCAGATGAATGCATAAAGATGTGGTGCATATATACAATGGAAAACTACACAGCCCTTAGAAGAGATGAAATCCTGTCATAGGGATCAGCATGGATGGATCTAGAAGGGATTATGCTAAGCGGAAATGTCAAAAGAAGAAAGATAAATACTAGATAATCTCACTCATAGGTGGAATGTGAACAGACAAAACAAAATCAACCCTTGGCCATTTGTAATAGAACTGAGGCTACCAGTAGGAAGGGGACAGGGGGAGGGGACAAGTGGTGCGGGAAGCCCACTGGATGATGGTGAAGAACACCCGGTGATGTGGTGGAGGGCAGAGTATGCTGACACCTATCTGAGGAATGTGGAAACTGCACATATGGGGGACCCACATATATGACTTTAATTTCTAAATCTAAGTTATGGCAATAAAAAAATTGGGGAAAAAAGGACATGGAAAGAATAAAAAAGAATGGGTAGTAACAGTGCATGTAATAGGCTATCAGTCCTATGACTGGGACTTCAACTTCATGAAAACAGGTTATCCTATGTGGATTTAAATTATTAGGTGAGCCCTAATTATTCGGGCTCTTGTGCTACCTCAAAGACTAAGCAGACTCCCATGTTTCGAGGGGAATCACATTAAGGATATGAGAGTGTCCTTTAGGAACTGAGAGTAACTCCTAACCTTCATCCTACAACTACAAGGAAATAAATTCTCCCCAACAATCTAAATGAACATGGAAGCCTGACATGAGATTATACTCCCTACCAAAACAATTTTGGCATGGTCCTGAGAGAACCCTAATGCTAACCGGTGCCTAGACCCACAGAAACAATTTGAAAATAAATACGTGTTATTTGAAGTGTGGTTTCTGATGATATATTACACAGTGATGCCAAAAACTAGGGGAAAAATTTACATGGCAGAGAAAATAACAGGTATTAGAATCCTGAAGTCCTGACAGGGTCAAGGAACAGGAGCTACTTAAGTGTTAAAATTGAGGGGAAGAGTGGTACATCATGAGGTTAAAAAGAGACGGCAGCAAAAGCAATACTACTCAATGTCTTGTAAGCATGGTAAAGATTTTGACTATTATTCTAAGTGGAGTGGAAAACTACTGGAAGCTTTAAGCAGGAGCATGACCAGATCTGATGCTTTCCAAAGATCATTTTGCTTGCTTTCTGAAAAAGAACTGAAGAGTGCAAGAATGAATGGAGAGAGATTAATTAAAAAGCTATCACATCACAGTAAGCTAAGCCAAAACTGATGGTGGCTTAGAACAGAAGAAACAGTGACGATAAAAATAAGTGGACAAATTTGGGTTGTATCTTGGAGGCAGAGCCATGAGAATTTGCTATTGTTTAATTGAAAGGAAGGGACAAAAATGAACGAGGGTTGACTGATGCATTCAATACACACGTATTGAGAACAAATTTTATGCCAAACACTGTTCTAGGTGTGAAGGAAGCATCAGGGAAGAGAGACTAACCCGATTCATGCTGTTTATGTTCTAGCCAAAATTCCAAAAAATAACAGGTATAATAATAATATATTTCAAAGTGATGACTTTTAAATATCTGGATTGGCTTTTAAGTTTGTATATTGATACATCAGGTGAGAAGAGGTATTAATTACTGTGAGATATGTAAGAACAGAGGAAGATCAGGTTTAGGTGAATGGGCAATCAAAAGTAAAGTTTTAGATGCCTTATCTAAGTGAAAGTAGCCAAGAGAAGAGTCAGGACTGGAGAGGATAAATTAGGGATAGGCTTATTATAAAATTCCAAGCAGTCTCTAAGCTAATGATCAAAACTAGCAAAAGAAAAGATTAAAAGTTTGAAATCTATACGTGAGAGGTAAAACCATAGCTGAAGTTTATTTATGAATCAATTTGGTCAATATTACATTTTGCATATTCAAAGTCATGCTTACTCACTATAGACTCAACATGGTTTATTTCTCTGCTTATAATTTCAAAAGAAAAAACAAAGTTGTCATCGAATAAATCAACTACGTCCTAAACTAAAATTAAATCAAAATCAGAATCTCAGAACCTCAATCTCAAAATCAAAAGGTTACTAAAAGACAACTGATTCAATTTCAGCAATGTTAAATCAATATGGCCCTTGATCCACAGAAGAGAAAACACAATAGATTTTTTAAATACTGTGTCTACTGATGTGAGGATGGACTATAAAAGACAGGAGAGGTACTATAACGTGATCATAATACAAACCAACTGAATATGATTCCTAATCTCACCTCTGTCACAGTCAACACTGACTTAGTATCACAGTATTTATAAAGCTGCAATAATATATACATACATACGTAAGACACAAAGACAAAAATTAGTCCTTCTCCTTAAAGAACGCCAAAGGAAAGAGCCATAGGTAATAATGAAATGAATCATATGATAAATGTTACAGGAATTATACTTAGAAGTACTGCATCAAAAGTAATTAGACCTGAAACTTTAGAAAGTTTTGGTGGAACACGAGTTGTACCTTAGGAAGCAAAAAGTTTTCAGTTCAGAAAAAAAATTAAGAGATAGTATTTTGACAACAAAATGGGTTCAGAAATAAAAAGGAAAAACATGTTCTGCAAGCAGGTAAGGGGCTCTCCAGGAAGAGGGCTGGGGGATGAAAGTGGAGAGAAACGCGTTTGATGTAACTGTAGTGATAAGCGGACTGTGAAAAACCACAGTCCTTGTTTATTTTTCCTTCTTTCGGCAAAGGGGAGGCACTGACATTTGAAATCAGGAAGCAATCTTATTCATTTATATTTTGTGATAAAAAATTACAAGACACACAAAAATAATTATGCATAATAGGCAAAAATGTGAAAATAATTCAAATGTCTATCAACTCATAGATACACCAAATACGGTACATTCCTAGACTAGATATTATTCAGCAATAAAAACATTATGCTAAGAGAAATAAGTCATCACAAAGGACCAGATATTGAACAATTCTTTTTATATGAAATGTTCAGAATAGGCTAATCTCTAGAGACAGAGGTTAGTGGTCACCCAAAGCAGAGTGTTAGGAGAGTGATGGACAAATAAAAGGTTTCTTTTTGGGTTAATGAAAATGTCCTCAAATGGGTTGTGGAGATGGCTATAAAACTGTAAATAGCCCAAGATACACTGAAGTGTACCTAATAAATGGGTGAATCATACAGTTGAATTTTATCTCAAGAAAATGAGTGAGACAACTGACAGACTGAAGGTACCGCTGAGGAAGCAAGCTGGGTGGTAATGGGAAAGGGAATGGATATAAAGAAACCAGTCTGAGAACTAACAGTAACTCTAACCAAGGGCTTAAAAGATTACTTATGATTTCTATCTTTAATATATCACACTAACAAAAGGCATAGAGAGAAAACCTATAAAGAATCACATCTGACTGCAGGAAGACAAGGCAGACCTAGAAGTCTTCTACCCTATTCATCTAACCAGAACTTTGTATCATCGGCTTTAATGACACAATTGACCCAACTAAATACCATTTGCTCAATAGTTCTACCTTAGTTACTATTCATTTCGGTTTTTTTCCTATCCTTTCCCCACGTTAGAAGCGAAGGTAATGGCGCACCCTGTTGGCCAACGGTTTAAGAGCACCTTGCATAGTCCAGATACATCCGAAGTCACCAGTTCAAGACCCAGGGCCAGAAGAACAAGCAAGAACAACTAAATGAAATAAAATGCTTCTTTCTCTTTTCTCTTCCTGTCTGCCTGTTCACACACCTTCATTCCTGCCTGTACCTTTCCTTTAAAAAAAAAAAAAAAACAGAAAAACATAATCGTATCTAATTTTAGTTCTATCATTTAATATGTTACTATGGACAAAAAAAAAACTTGAATTTTCACTTTTCTATCCTGTAAAATGAGGAGATGGTTAGAGGGATCAAATGAAGATAAGAGATACATTTTGAGGAGTACAAAAACTGGAAGTGATTGATGTTTCTAACCACAAAGTAAACATCAGGTTCACAAAGACTTTTAAGTGAACAGAAAAACTGTTTAAATAGATCATTTAATTTGATATCTAGGGCATCTGTAAGCATGGAGTACATGAACTTGCATTATATGTGTGCAAGATCAATGACTATTTTAGAATAAAAATATATTAAATTGGGAAATAAATGAGGCACACACTGGTAAAGCTGCAATTAGGTCAATCACCTACAAAGGAACAAATGACTTAACCCTCGAGATGCCGGCAGGTGGAAGCAATCAGTGTGAACAACTAAGTTACAATGGAAAAAAGGATACTTCTTCCTCCTCTCTGTTCCTGCCAGCCTGCCTACTCACCTGGATTCCTGCTGCACCTTTCCTTACAACAAAACAAGAAGACAAGTGGGAGGGAGAGAGCAACATAGGGGGAAAAAATAACTTTGTCAGTTTGTTAGCTTCTTTTTCTTCTATTTTAAGAAAAGGTGCAGAAAGGAAGAAAGAGGAGGAAGAAGCATTTATTAATTTTATTTAGTTGTTCATCTGTTCATCTTAGTTGCTACCTGGTCCCAGGTCTCAAACCTGGGTCCTTGGCACATATGTGAACTGCACCATCCTCCAAACTTAACCACTAAGCCAACAGGGTTTGCCTTGTTGGTCCCAGTTTAGGTTAACTTTAATATCAAAAGAATTTTGTCAACTGAAGGATATGCATGAAGTTAATAATGTTCTTTAATTCACTTGTATCTCCTCTATTGATATGTGTACAAACTACAATTAGCAAAAGGTACAGAACTAAAAGTAGACAATAAAACCCTCACCAAAAACAAATATAAAATTTAACATTGGGGTGAATCCTGTGGCTCATTCCGATGACTGAGGCAGAAGGTTAGACCATTGTAAAGCCTAGAGACCAGGTCTGCAGACACGGGGCTGGGGTGGAGGAAAAAAAAAAAAAGAGCGAGAACAAAAACCACTACTGTCACGCTGCAGGGGCATGAGTAACTCCATACTTTGTCAGAAAGGCATACTTTGTAAGTCATTTGCTGTCCATATTATCAGAGGAAGAGCGATCGACCACTGACATACTGATTTCTCATCAAAACACAATCTTTTTTATATATTCAAAAGCCCCACTGTCAAAGTTTTTAGATTTCCCCTGTGGACAAGGAGATATGTGAGCCGAGAAATTATTGACATAAATTTAACAACTGAAATGAACAGAATGTCAGACAGGCTTGTACCAAGTTACATCCCTCCTCAGTGCCCCCATTTACTGTGGGGGGGGGGAAATATAAGTGAATATTCACATTAGGATTATAGAATATAATACACATATAGCACTTTGTACAGTGCCTCGAGCACCGTAATCACTAAATAAATGTTAAAGATGCACCTGAATTCAAATCCAGCCTCCGCGCTTACTGGCTAGATGACCTCTGTCAATATACTTCAATTCTGTGTTTCCTCAATAAAGTGGATATAATTACTCTTCATACCCTTTGTTGTAAGAATTAAGTGAGTTGATGTAAGTAAAGTGCTTAGAATAGTGCCTACTGCATATGAAGTGCTCAGCCATTATTACTAATGATGATGAAATAAAATGTTCTAAAAGCTTTTCTGTCATGAAGCAGTTGTCTCATCATCTGCCTCAAAGGCTTTCTTTAACTAGAGTTATTTACTTATTTACTTCACTTATTTTCACTTCCACGAAGACACAGTCCAAACATCCCACCACCTGCGTTTTACAGCTTCTTGAAAGTTCATTCAGTCATCTTTCTCTGTTGAACACATCTCCACTTCTCCAAGTACTTCCTCCTAATGAGACTCGATAACTGTATCAATAAACATTACTATTTATTTACATACACTGTATATTCTATTCTAAGTGCCATCGAATCAAAGCTGCACCTCAATTTCTTCAGAAGTTCTTGTGAAAAAATAAAAATAGTAACATTTATTTACAAAGATATCTTCGAAGTTAAGTCATACCTGATTTCCAGGGACATTAAAATGATGCAAGAAATGAGGCTTAGAATCAAATAAATGTGGTGCTTGTTCTAACTGACATAGTCATTAGCGTGTCCTCATTTTCCAATACGTAGTTATAAAATGATGTATTAATATCTCAAGTGACAAAAGTCCAGGATCATAGGATGGCCATCATTTTCTCTTATAATCTGACACAAACCTTGCACATAGCTATCACTCAATAAAAATTAACCGAATCTAGTTTGTTTCAGTATCTTTAAAAACTGCTGCATCTCAATGTTTAGGTTGCGATAGCCACCTCCAAGAGACTAGAAGTTTTTCCTTTGTATTTGTAATATCCCAGAAAAGTAACTTCAAATATATTTCAGTCTCTTGTGTTTCCATGCACAAATAATGAACAAGAAATAATGAAACAAATAATGAAAAAGAAATCAGAAAAACAATTCCATTTACAAGTCTTCAAAAAGACTACTTAGAAATAAATTCAACTAAAGAAACAGAAAACCTGTACATTGAAAACTGTAAGGCACTGTTGAAAGAAAAAAAGATACAAAAGTATGAAAAGCTATTCCATGTTCATGAATTGGAAGAATCTTGTTAAAATGGCTACATTGCCACAAGCAATATATGGATTTGATGTAATGCCCATCAAAATCCCAACATCATTCTTAAAAAAATTTTTAAATCACAAAATTTATTTGAACTACAAAAACCCTTGAATAGCACAACAATCCTGAGAGGGCAAAAAGAACAAAAAAGGAGCTGCTAAAAATGCTCCCTGACTTTATACTACACTACAAAGTGATAGTGATGGAAACAACCTGGTATTGGACTGAAAACAGACACTGAAGTCAATGGAACAGGATTCAAAGACCAGAAATAAACACACACATATATGGAAAACTTGCAACACAAGAGTCAAGAGTACACAGTGGAGCAAGGAAAGTGTCTTTAAGAAATAATGTTGGGAAAACGAGACAGTCGCATGCAAAAGAATGAACTAGACCAACATGAACACTAATACAAAAATTAATTCAAAATGGATTAAAGCCCATATGTAAGACTGAAACCATAAAATACATAGAAGAAAACAGCTATATGCTGCCTGACACTGGTCTGAGAGATGTTTCCAGGCAATCAACTCCAACAGTAAGGGAAGTCAAAGCAAAAGTAATCAAATTGAACTACATAAAACTGAAAAGCTTCAGAAGAATGAAACTCATCAAAAGGAGGCTTCCAACTGAATGGGAGAAGATAATTGCAAACCATACATTCAACAAGGGAGGGGTCAATAAAAAAATATATAAAGAATTCATATAATTCACCCACCAAAAAACAAGCTGATTAAAAAATGAACAGAGACTTGACACTTCTCCTAAAAAAACCAGACAGGTGGCGCAACCTGGTGGAGTAGGGGTTTGGTCAATCACCTTTGGCCAGAGAAGCCTACATATATATCCTAAGGATCCCTGTTCATGCGCCAGGTCTGACGGGGAACAATGAAAATGTACAACTAAATAAAAATAAATGCAAGTGCTGCTTCCTCCTCCGTCTAGATGCCTGTCTGCCTCTGCTCGCCTTCATTCCTGGCCTGCACCTTTCCTTAAACAAAAAAAAACAGACTAACAGGCACATGAAAAGATGTTCATCATCTCTTATTAGAGAAATGCAAATGAACTTGAAATATCACCTCACATTTTTGAAATGACTATAATCCTGATGACAAGAAACAAGTGTTAGACTTCTGGATATTTACTCAAAAGATACAAAAACACTAATTTGCAGCTATATATAAACCCCCCGTGTTTATTACAGCACCATTTACAATAGGCAAGAATTGAAAATTACGTAAATGCCCATCATCAGATGAATGGATGAAGAAAATGTGTCAGTGTGTATTATCTGTGTATCGTGTGTATTTTATACACACACACACACACACACACACATATATACAATGGAACATTATTCAGGCATAAAAATGAAAATTCTGTGATCTACAACAACATGGGCATTATACTAAGTGAGAAGTCAAAAAAAGACAAATTAGTATATCATTTATATATGGAATCTAAAATTGCAAAACTGTTATAAACAGTTATAAAAGTAGAATGGTGTTTAACAGAAGCTAGGTTACGGAAATGTTGGTCAAAGCGTACAAAACTGCAGCAAAAAGGTAAACAGATTCTGGGGGTTAAATGTCCAGCATTTAATCATCGTTAGTACTGTATTATATACTTGAAAGTTACTAGGACACTAGATTTTAAATGTTCTCACCACAAAAATGGTAATAATATGGCATGATGGAGGTGACAGTGGTTACATAATACAAAATATATTAAATCAATGCCTTATAACCTTAAATTTATACGACATGTAAACATGTCAATTCTAGCCAATAAAAACAAAAGCAATTCAAGGCCAACTACTTCATAATAAAATTTCCATAAAATGAACATAGGACCACAAGAGAAAACTGTTAACCACAATTTATCACCACTAATTCAATATTATTTTTAGACCACTATGAAAAGCCATTTATATCTACTGATTGAATCAGGATAAAATTATTATCAGTCCACATATGTAACCACTAACATACAGACTATGAGAAAAAAACACTTTGTGGCACACCCTAATGTATATTTAAAAATGCAAAACTTTTATAAATACACCCGACCATAAAAAAATTATTATTCTGTGACCTGTCACCTCCCTCACTTATCAACATACCAGATATCTTTCCAAGTCAATACACATAACTATTCATTCTAAATGGCTACATTCCATGATATAGGTGTAGCAACATTCTTTTTAACTAGTTCTTCAAAGGTTAACATCTAAAGGAAAACAGCTGTATAACCTTACCTACTACTATTTTGAAAGCCAAACATGTATGCACAAATATTACGTGAAAAATTTACTACTTCCTTTTTTTTTTTTACTATGTTTCAGAAATGTCAATTAACACAAATTAGAACAATTCAAAAGTCAGGGAGAAAGCAGTTTTAGAATATCAAAGTAAATTAATATTTAATAATGATACTTGATAGCATAACAATTCATAAATAACTAGAGGTGAGTAACAGACTGAACATTTAAAATGTCAAAATAATTTTGAAATAACAAAGAAATTAGTTCCTTGGCATTTATCATTTGTCTAATAAATGCATTTTACTCTATTTCATTATTTTTGAGAGCAGACATAATTTGGCAGCCACTATCATCCCATCATTCCTTGCACATAATAGATTCTTAAGAGCAACTGCACTTACTACATAATGAAGCCTATGAGATACAAATAATAAATTAAACTTTGATTTGATTTAGTGTTCAAAATAAATGATACAAACATGCTAAACCATGTAATCCCATATAGCTTTGACATTCCACAATCTAGTTAATGAAGGCATATAAAAATTGCGTTCTACTTTTGATATTTTAATTATCAGCAGAGATGGATCTAAAATGGATGATGTAAGGGCTTAAACCCTGTATATCACAGACAAAAAGTAAACTTTCTGATTATGTAATCTGTGTAGACTAGCCAAGAATCTTTTTTGCCTTTCAAGGAATTTAACTCAGTGAGAGTGACAGATGGGCAGCACATGCTGAAGCAGGAAGAGGTAAATTGAGGGTTAGCTTTATTTTGTGTAACAAAAATGATGCTAATGAACCTAAACACTAGAAGAACAATGACCTCTTGAGCTAAGAGAAAGGGGGACTAACACAGTGAAAGTACCTGGGCTAATCACTCTCCTCCTCATTCAGTTAAGGTGCACAATATTGTTAAAAGTAGGCCAGAGACTTACTAAAAATAGAAACAACTGATCAAAAAGTAGAGACTATCATATATTGATGAAATTTTAACACGTAAAATCTCTTATCCTTCCATAATACACATTCTATGTAGTTTATAGACATTTTTAGTTGCCTGAAGGACTACATACATAGCAGTAGCTTTAAATAGCACTACATCAAATTTTAGATAACTCAAAAATTAATATTAAGACTTACAGATTCAAAAATGTCATGCTAAGTGTGTAGTAGACAGTGCTGTCACTCACAGGATTTTGAAGCTCTGCTTTGCAAAATACTAAGTTTACAAAGTCACAAGTCCTCATTTAGGAGGAATCTCAACAACATGACTATTCTTTAACTCAGTAGTTACATTTCTGCAATTTTTCTATGAAAATAATTCAAAACACAGAAAAGGCTTTAAATTTAAATAAGTTCTTTCTAATAGCAAACATTAGAAACAGCCCAATGCTTAACTTACGGTGCCCATCAAAATAATGTCACATATAACAATTTTTATAAAAAAAAAACAAACCCTGTTTCTCACCTCATTTTCATCTCTATAATCAGTACTACACTCATTGAGCTGCTCACGCCAAGACTCATGACACCATCCTTTGCTCTTCTTCCTTTCACATCTAAGTTATCATCATATCCTGTTTCAATTTATCATTTTACTGCTATCGCCTCAGCGCAAGCAAGCTACCATCATCTTTTGCCTTTATTGGTACGATAATTTCTTACTTGATGTCCTTGCTTCCACTACGCCACCACTACCACCTACCCTTATCACAACCTACTCTTCAAACAGTAGCTAAATTGGCCCTTTAAAAGGAAAAGAAAATTCAGATCGACTGCTCTTCAGTTTCCACTACTCTAAATTAAAATACAAACTCTTTTCCTATCACAATTCTGCACTTTTATGATGATGGGAAATAGGACTATCCATCTTATTATTTGTATCTTAATTCTATTTGGGATTTTCAAAAACCTATCAACTGCCAAGGAAACAAGCACGACCTACAACACGAAGGGATCAAGTGCAAAAGCAAATAAATGTGCAATGTGACAGGTAAGCCTGCAACACTCACCGCGCTGTACACTGCTGAGACAGCAGGAGTGAAGAGTCGGTCCTCGAGAGGCTGCTGCACAGGTCCTCTAGGAATTCTAGAAGAGTGAGTTAAGGAGAAGAGTACTAAAAAATGAATTGCTTTTTAACACCACAAAATACTGTCAATGATCTAAAGCTTTATCTCCCTAATACAGGGGTTATCTACTTAATCACAGAAAGGAAAACAAAGTATTTTATGTTTCCTAATGTCATCAGATTAACCTCTACAAAAGTGATTGCCATGATAAAACATTCCATGGAAACTCAAAACAAATAAAATTATACAATAACATACCTAAAAACACCGGACTTTGAGCCCATAATGAAAATCTACCAGCTTTACTTTCTAGAGAAAAAGGATACAAGTATAAAGCAGGATATTCAGGGAGATGAGACTAAATATCAAGGTGAAAGCTACTGACAAAGTACCAGTCTGGTCTGCTTATTCATAGGAATGGTGAATACATTTGTTTCCTTGTTGTTATATATTAGTTGCTCCTTTCCCCCATATATACCCACCAACAATGTATTTGGTCAAAAAGATTCCACAGCATAATTTTCTTTAGAATATTTCAGTACATTCAGCATTATGTTAAAAGAGAACATTTTATTCAGCTTCAAAACTGAAAGATAGTTCTTCAAGCTGGTAAGGTGATATTTTACGTTTTTAAAAACGATAGTCGGGCACAACCTGGTGGCCTAATGCATTGTCCACTGAGGCATAATCCACAAACATGCCAAGGTCAAGACCTGGGACCAGGAGAAACAACCAAGATGAACAGCTAATAAAATAAAAAAGTGTTTCTTCCTCCTTTCTCTTCCTGCCTGCCTGCCTACTCACCTTCATTCCTACCTGCAGCCTTTCCTTTAAAAAAAAAAGTGAAATTCAGGAAAAAAAGCAAACTATAAATGCAGTAAACCCAAAACGAGACATATTTTTTCCTTCAACCTAACAAATATTTAATACTTTTCATACACTCTTTTATAATTCAGTGAACAGTGTGAATGACAAGCTGTAAAAAGTAATTTTATATGAATGACCACAATGCAGAAGTCTTAAAGGATCATTAGAAGTAAAATTCCTTATGTCCAAATAAAAATATTATCATACAATGTTACATCAATAAATTTTAAAATTAGCATGTATAAGCCTAACAAGTTTCAAGACAAAAGTACTTCAGAGTAGGTTGCTGATTTTTTTCAGCATGAAGATTACGCCTGGCTGAAATAAAATTTTTGTTCAATCATGTTCTGCATTGTTGTCACATGTATGGTGGAAAATCTGAGGCTACTCTTTCTCCTGCAATGCCAACTACTATAGCTTTTTCTAGCTGAGGCCAATTCTTATTTTATGAGAGTAAGTTCTCAAATGTGTTGCCAGCACTATACCAAAAAAGCTGAGCCAAACTACAAAGAGAAAGTGAAGGCTGCTGGTTTCTATTAACTACTTTACACCACTTTACTGGCTAACATTATTGCTATAATTATAAGATTTCTAAAGGGGCAATCATATATTTGGTCAATATTTCAGTAATATTTTTTTCTCCTCGGCCACGAAGAAGGTTGATTTCATTTATTTCACTCTGCAAATCACAAAAGAATATTGTAGATTGCTATCTTAACTATTTCTTAACAGATCTTTTAGATTAAAATTTTTTCTTAACAGATCTTTTAGATTAAAATTTTTTTTTTCAAAGGAAAGGCAGAGGCAGAATGAAGGAGAATAAAGGATAGGCAGGAAGAGACAGAAGAAACAAAAACTTTTCAATTTTTTTTTTTAAATTTAGTTGTTCGTCTTGGTCATTCCCCCCCCCCCCCCCCCCGGACACAAATCCAAGTCCATGGTATGTATATGAACTGCATTAGCAGGAGGCTGCTAACCAAACTCCTACTCCACCAGTGTGCACGAAAAAATATTATTTTAAAGCGAAAATTTCATACTTCAAAAAAAAACCTGAAAATGGAAGCTGGCAGATTTGAATCTAAAACCTGCTGCAAGCCGAAGCAACCGTGATGCCTTCACTGAACCACTTAATAGTATCTCTTGGAAACTGAGGTCCAGAACATGAAATAACTTATTCAAATTAACAAGATTAAGTTAAGTGGCTGGGCTCCCCTTTATTTTAAGGACCACACAGTTCCTATAACATCCACATGTCCAACGAAGAAAGCTTCAAAGCACAGTCAAAGACACTATCATAACCCACTCAAATTATGGTTTCACCTGTCTATAGGACAGAGATAAAGTAGTAGTTCATCTAAGTATCATTCTAAAATTTCAAAAAGTCCCAAATTCTTAGTCAAGTTGAGTATCTTCATAATTTACAATCAGGCTACTTTGTTCCCCTAGCCACTAAAAGTCTAGATAAATCAGTACACTCCTACAGCACATGAATTCAAAAAACATGTATGAGTGTAAAACTTCTACAGTACAGCATCATTCCTAATCTGCCTGCTTTTAAGCTTATCACTAGCTCTCATCAAGCTCTTTCTCACTGGATGCTAGCTCTCTTTGGAGCTCAAGGTTAACAAGCAAACATTCTCACAGTAACCCTTAAATTCTAATTCAAAGAATGAGCAGTGTTAATGAGCATGTGCAGTACTCCAGAACATGTTGCTTTTAAAGTCTCATGACTGAAATCCAGTACCAGACTCACTTAACACTTTCATGTTACAATTTGCTAAAGTACAAGGCTGTGGTTTGTGTTACACATCACCAGGAAGAGGAAATGCAGGCAAAATCTTAGACAGATGATACATATAGTAACTGAAGACTCAAAGAGAAATACAAATGCCAAAAAATTCCAATTACTCACGTTCTTTTATTAAATAAACAATTAACAGTACAAATTTCAGAAATAAAATTTGAAGGTTACATAGTACAGAAAGCACAATAAACTCTAAACTGACTGAAAATACTTAATATAGTCTCCACATTAAACATCAACTGGCAGATAAAAAATTTTCAGAGTTCAAATGTCATAAAGAAATCCAAGAAGAACAAACTCTCTTCAGGATAGCTTCTGGAATGGCAATCCTCTTTGACCTGGAGCTTGACTCTTAGTACCTCCTCAAAAGGTAAACTGTGACAAAGTAGAAAACAAATCCTCGAAGTCCACAGAATCTTCCTCCAGTTTTAAAACAAGAATGTTCCATTTATAACTCCCAGCTAAATTATGCATCACTGCACTACACAAAAAGCTACTATCCCAAAATTCAACATAACAATATTCATAGTGACAGATTCAAGCTAGTACTGACTCACAGAAAGGGAACGCAGACTACGAATCTCTTGTATATCAAAGATAACGCATAATGGCCAATGGGCACATGAAAAGATGTTTTTCCTCACTTGTTATTAAGGAAATGCAAATCAAAACAATGATGACACATCACTGCACACCATCAATGCACACATAATGGCTATTATGCAAAAAACTGGAAACAAAAGATGGTCAGTATATTTAGAACTCTGCGGTGGGAGACACTCTGTGCTCTGGTGGCCTAGCAGTTTAGTACACTACCAAGCACAGTCCACATACATCTCAAGGTCACTGGTTCAAGACCCGGGTGAGGGTATGGGAGGAACAATTAAGATGGTCATCTAATTAAAATGAATAAAGTGATTACTCCTCCATTCCTGCCTATACCTTTCCTGTTAAAAAAAAAAAAAATTCCATGGTGGGGCAAACACATTGTCTGTTTTGTCTAACACTCTATTCTCAGAACCTAGAATATCGCCAAAAGGAGTCATGAACTCAAAATGCTTAATCATCATGATCTGGCCCAATAGACTTAAAGAAGGATGCCTCATCCAAAGACTCGGCACAGCAAACAGAGAGAGCTGTTATGCAACAGGATACTAAAACAGACACCCCACAGGAAAATGGATAGTTGGATTTGTGGATCAAAAACCACTTTCAATGGCAGAAAGCAATTCAGAATCTTACACTCTAATGACCTTGCAATAAAGAAACCTGCTCGGTTACTTTGAAACTACTAATGACAAACTTCTTTCCAGTAAAATCTGGAAAAAGATTCTTCTCTATTAAAAGCCAACCAACCCAAGTCAAAGCACTGATCAGTGGATCAATACTGCCTGGCAAAAAAACAGAGTGAAGAATTAGTTATAGTACCTAGAAATGAGTCAAAGTATCCCTATATGCTAGGAAAATTACAACAAAACTTAACAGAAGGATTAACTTTGTATAAGTAAAGAAGCATGCATGGTGAATTCATCAACAATGAGAAACATCTAAAATTATAGCTGGAAAGTTCTCACTGCTCCAGTCAACCTATCATCAAATGCTGGTATACTGTATATATCTGGAATGCTCACTCTGTTCCACAAGAAAACCCATCAAATATCTGAGAGCTGTTAAAAGGTCTTCTTTTAGTCGTTTCCAGGTCAGACACTCTTTCTTCCTTTCACCACTCAAGAGGGAGATGTGGGTGTACCCTGGTGGCTCAGGCGTTAAGCCTACGCTTAGGGCACAGTCAGCACACAGCCCAAGGGCCCAGGGTCATGGACCAGGACCAGGGGGAACAACTAAATAAATAAAAATGCTTCTTTCTGTTCTCTTCCTACCTGCATGCCTTCATTCCTGCCTGTCTTAATCTTTATGTGGTGTGGGCACCCTTGTGGCTCACGTGGCTGATGAGCGGGTGTGATGCACACATACACTCGGGAACCTGGGGCCAGGATGAAAAGCAAAAACAAAGAATGAGATGAATAAACATGCTTCTGCCTCTTCTTCCTTCCTACGTTTAAAAAAACACAAACTAAAAACAGAAAGAGGGAGAGTGGTGTAGTAATAGAGTAAAGTGGAACAAAGACACTTCTATTATCAATGTAACCAGAGACTACATAAGTTTCTTTTACCTCATAAGTACTTGCTAATAATTCATGATGTCTGTAATAAACTTTTCCATGTGTTTTTATTCCACCTATAATTGTCATGAGACATGCTAGATTCATCCTAAGCATCAATAATCCAGCATCTGAATGTAAACAATTTTATATTTGAACCTTTATAATTTCATGCTGATTCTAATTCATTTCATTTCGAAAATTAGCCCTACACTTCGTTTTACATCTATGACCTTGCAAGGAAAAGAACTTCATTTTAAACCACTGGGGGGAAAAACACTAAATAGGTCAGAACTAAAGAAATACCACTGTGAAACTCCAGAAGACATTCTTCTAACTTAAATTCATGCAATTGATCCAACTTCTGCAAATTCACCCACCTTGGCTTATTATATTGTCAATAAGATGATATGAGTGTGAGTATCTTACTGAAAAAAAAAATACATTGTCTGGGGCAAGGGGCACTATCGAGATGAACTATCAAGATAAAAGAAATAAAATGCTTCTTCCTCCTCTCTCTTCCTGCCTGCCTGCCTGCCTACTTGCATTCACTCCTGCCTGAACCTTCCCCTTAAAAAACAACAAACAAAAAAAATTCCATTATTCTTGAGATTTCCATTTACTAAAGTTATCATTTATAATGAAAAACTAAAAGTCCTTAGTTACAAATGAAAAATGGAAAAATGTTTAGAAGGTACAGGAAATAAACAATCAAGTCCAATCAAGATTATTGTCAATCCTCAGACTTAAAACGCAACTGAAGTTGCCAGCTTTATATGGTAAACTGTCTGAAGAAAGAAGGTAAGCAGCAAAATGGAAATGGGTTTAGTTTTCAAACAGAGGTGCCCAAAGTGGAGTAGGCCACCAGGTCTCACACTGACTACAATGAAAAACTCTAGACAAAATACAAAAGGCAACATATCCACAGACTCTGAAATGTAACTAGAAACAGGTGGAATGTGAAAAGAAATAAAAACATGGAAAAATGTCCACACGGTTAGGGGCAAGGGTTAAGGTTCCCCCACCCTTTTTTGTTTCCATAAAGCAAAAGATTGCAGACAAGTTGGCAGCCTGGAAAGGGTAGATTCAGATTCTCCCCACAGAGCACTGAAAATTCACCTATTCTCCAGAGGCAAACAGTGAGGGAGGGCAGGCCCAGTGGCTGCAGAAACGGAGCGGCTTTCAACAAAAGGCAGCAGAGAACATCCCAGCAGTACCCAGCTAAACTGCAGATTCAAGACTAGGCACAGGAGCGCCAGCAGTGGGGTAGAACTGTGGGAGGCCAGTGGGGTAGAACTGTGGGAGGCCGAGAACGGCCTTGAAGAGTAGCTGCAGTTAGAATGAGTGTGAAGACTAACCTGCTTACAAATAAAAACAGGAAATAAAAACAGAATTCTTAATGCTAACTTGAGGGTAACCTCAAATGCATCTCTGGGGAAAAAGCAAAGAAGAAAACAAAAAGGTAAACCAATCAAAACATGACTACACCCAACCCACCTATGAAGAGAAAGAGAACAAAGGCACTGTCTGGAACCACACACAAGACAAACTACAAAGTGAGAATAAACAGCTACGTATCAATAATCGCCCTAAATGTTAATGGACTGAACTCACAAGTCAATTGATAGAGAACAGCTGAATGGATTAAAAAAAGCATAACCCAACCTTCTGCTGAATTCCGAAAACTCACCTTCTTTCAAAAAACAAATAGACTCAAAGTCAATGGTTGGAAGACTATCCTACATGGAATGGCAACCAAAAAAAAACCGAAGGAACAGCTATACTCATATCGGATAAAAACAGACTTCCGTCTACAGAGCATAACAAAAGTCAGAGATGGGCATTATATAATTGTTAAAGGGTCAAGCAAGCAAGAAGACATACACTTATAAATGCACGAAATGAAGGAGCATGAAAATATATTAAGTATTATTAGATCTGATGAGACACACTGACAGCATCATAATAGCAGGAGATTTCAACACCCCACTTATCACAGTGGACAGATCCACCAGGCAGAAAGAAAATTAATAGGGAAACAACCACTTTAAATGACCATCTGGAACAGAGAGGTCTAATAAACACATACAGGACACTTCAGCCAACAACTACAGATTTCGCTTTCTTCTTAAGGGCTCATGGAACATTTTCGAGGATAGATCACATGCTGGGACACAAAACATCTCTCAACAAATTTACAGACTGAAATCATACCAAGCATCTTCTCTGACTACAAGAGCTTAACACTAGAAAATCAACCACTAAGAAAGCTAAATGACCCCAAATTCATTGGAACTAAACAATATGCTTCTGAATGACTCTTGGGTTAAAAGAGAACTTAAAAAATACTCAGAGACAAATGGGAAGACATGAGCTACCAGAATCTCTGAGATGCAGTAGAGGCAATGCTACGAGAGAAATCCATTGCAAATCCAGGCCACCTCAACAAATAAATTGTTTCCTATTTCATCCTCTTCTCTATAGGTTTTATTTTGAAGGTGGGTCCCAGCCATAGAACTATGTAATAAAAGAGAAGCAATAAATGTAGCTGAAACTCCAACAGAAATCTCTCCAACAGGATTTGGAATAAAAAGTCGTTGTAGGACAAGGAAAATTGAGGGAATTTCAAAGAACATAACCCAGAAGCAAAAAAACAAAAACCAACAATCAACCAAAAACAAAAACAAAACAAACACAGCAACTAAAACTGAAGGTGTATCCCTATGTATGAACCCATACAAATCCCAGGCTCACCTATAAGTTGTGCATAAACGAAATATCAAAAGCTCTGAAAGTGAACCAAATTTAGAACCACCCACCACAGAAGCAGAGACAAAACCAGAGGCCCTAGTCTAAAAATCCAATTGATTATCTGGGTAAAATAATCTACACAATTCTCAACAGGATTGTAATAGGATTGAAATCTTTTTAAATTTCAGAATATAATCAACAATTACTGGCATGCCTTGCTGGAGTAGTAGATTAAGTCAGCCGTCCCCCACTGAGTGCATCCACAAACATCCCAAGGACCCAGGTTTGCATCCTGGGGCTGGGAGAACAACCAATATGAACAACTAAGAAAAATAAAGAGCTTCTTCCTCCTCTCTCTTCCTGTCTGTCTGCCTGCCTCTGCCCACCTTCATTCCTGCCTGCACCTTTCCTCGGGGAAAAAAAAAAAAGTTACTCAACAGACAAACATAGGAAAATGTAAACAAAGTAAAACATAAAAAGCATCTTAAGCATGATAACTTGCTTTTTAGCTTCAAAAAGTGGTAATTTAATGATGAAACAGATTTCAAATTCAAATCCACTCAAGTATCTGCAGAATTCTCATTTCAAGATCTAAATGCTGCAATTCAGCAAAGATTTTTGAGCCATGTTTTCAAAATATTCACTTTTGCCACTTCCTTACTGTCTGCATCCATCCTATGCCAAAATGCTTGGCTTTCTCTTTCAAACTAGAAAAAGCATAAAATACAAATATGAGAAGAAAAAAATACAAGCATCATACTAGCACTCTAAATTTAATCTTAGAAAATTATCTCTTTAGAAAAAAAAGGTACAGGGTAACAGCTTTCAGGTTTCTATTAGACACTAAAAATTTAGTATTGTCATTGAATATAACACTAGATATACTATAGAACAAAAAGTACTATTTGAGTTACTTTCAGACAGTGCTGCATGTCCCCAAGTATTCATCAATAAGGGGCACACTTGGAAGGGCATGAAACTTGAAGTTATAGTGTGACCATCAACTGAATCCCAGCTTTCTCATCTACTAGTGAGAGTCTCTTGAGTGCAAATGATCTGATGTCAAATCTCACTTTCTTGATCTATACTGTGTGGGAATGTTGAAAAAATTAACAAAATACAGCTTGTAATGTATTTGGCAAGTAGTAAGCAATATTTAATTATTACACATGGTTTTCCATAGAGACTGTGATTTTCCTCTTCTGGACTATTCAGATGACAAGGCAATTAAAACAGCTCTCCATATTCCTATCAATTTACTAAAAGCACCAATAAATCATCTACTTTATTCTTTAGAGCTTACCAGTTACAGAGTATTAAAAAGTTCTCAGTTCAATTTAAAAGGAAGAATATCAGTTATTAATATCTAAACAGCTATTGTCATTAAGCAAATTAATTTACCCCACTCGCAACTGCCAGAAGTCAGATTACTGAAAATACTTTATCCTACTATACCAGCTATCAGACTTACGAAGGAAAGCAATACTCTTTTCTTTTCAAAATATATCTCTAAAGTCCCTGCCCACTTAACATTTGTAAGTAAATCTAATTTTCCCCTGAAAATGATCGTATGACTATCAATGGCAGTATAAAGTACTAGCCACCATCACTGAGAACACAGAATAATCTTCCTTCTGAAGTCATCATTCTTCATTATATCACTGTACACTAGAAACATTTTTATCACTCCATCTACTTGCAAAATCAGTCAATAAGCTTAAAGGCATTCTACAAGACCTCTACTTAACGAACAAATATGATAACAAGTCAATTTTCAATCATGAAGCAAAAAAAAAAGTAAAGATTATCTTTTGGTTAAAATAACATCAAAGAGACTACAGTAGTCAACAAAAATATTCTCATAGGAAAAAAAAGGTCCTACATACATTCCAACTAAAAATATCACTTCTTGGGATTCAGATCTATATGAAGTCAACGTCATTTTATCTAGAAATAACTAAAGGTAATGTTTTTTTTTCTCATTCTAGATACGCTCAAAGACTAGAAACCTATTATCTTTCTTAAAACAGTAAGCAGCATATACATATGTATGTATTAGTCAGCAGATTAACTTTTCCATATCCACAGATAGGACATCTTATAAAAGAGCAGATATTTTTAAAAAAAGGAATTCCAAGTTGTTTCTGGTATATTTTGTTACTTAATATTCAATCCTGGATAGGTATACAAAATTATAAACTATTGCTTCAAATCAAACAATGTCACCCCACTATGAATATTTAATTCATCAAAGTGCTCCTATTCTGCTCACCACTCCATCTCTCTCAGCATCCACTACTGTCTACATGGAGGTTCCAGACCAATACATGTGCAAAGTTGAGGTAGTCAGTCAATTAAGTATTTGATGCTTTCCAGCACTGCTAATTAAGTCTGAGCCACAGGGGTGCATCCTGGTATATTTTTTGAGGATTGGGAACAATTTATTCTATTGCTAAAAATTATTTAATAAGCTTGACAGGTTTATAAAATTCAAACATTTGTAAAGCTTTATTATACAACTGCATGTGCACAAAATACCTCTGAAAGAACACACAAAAGAGTGGCTAACGCTGAAAAAGAGAACTGGGAAACTGAGGGCAGGAAAGAGATTCACTTTTTATCATATATACTTTTTTGTCATGTTTAAATTTTTATCATCTGCAAACATTATTATTTTATAATTTCTAAATTATAATATATATGATAGGCTTGGTGAACACAGAAGTTTTACAAGGGATTTTACTTGCATAAAGTATAGTGTATATACACATTACACACACACACACACTGTGATAATGCAAATATGTTTGTCCCAAATGTACCATTTCATCATAGTAGTTACTGCTCGATTTAACTGGAAGGAGGAAGAGTACTAAAATAATAAAACTATGCAAAACTGACATTATTTAATTCAAGTTTAAGTAATTTCTTTTTAAGTAACATAAACATTCCTTTTCAAATCAGTGCAATGAATAGCAGCATTGTCGAGTTTCTTATCTTATGTAAATAAAACAGGCGTTCCCTGATGGAGCAGCAGTTAGACCACCCACCTCCAAAGGAGGAAAGGCCACACAGTCCCAGGTCCGGGGTGGGGGCGGGGGTGGGAGGTGGGTATGGAAGGAGAACAGAAAACCAGTGTGAACAACTAAATAAAAATAAAATAAAATGCTTCTTCCCCCTCTCTTTCTGCATGCCTGTCTGCCTACTCACCTGAAGTCCTGCCTGCACCTTTCCTTTAAAAAATTAATTAAATATACTGTTCATGGATATGATTATATATTTATATAACCATGGATGGAAGTCTCATCATTCCTATACTTTACTTACACAAATTCAACTATGCCATGAGGGCAAAGGGGAAGACAGCAATAGGAAAATGTGAACAGCACTGACGTGCCATTCTATACAAAGAATGGAAGCAAGCTCCAGAATCAGCTTGAGATTTGAGATCTACGTTAACTAATTTCTTTGGTTTTCAAAGACCTAATGTAATGTGATTGCAATGTAGTGGGCATGTTTGCTTTATAAACTGACCTCTAAATAATATTGAGTTATCCTGTGCTAAAACAAGGGAGAAATAAACAAACATAACCCGGAGGAAGAGACAGTGCTGAACTTACTGAGAAATGACTTCTTTAAAAGAGTTTGTTTTTTTAAGTCATTTTGACTATGCAGCTTCAGAATCAACCACTCCACCACCATCAGCACACACCACTGTATGTAAAACATCTAAACCAGGTCTCTTCTATTGCTCAATTTCCATCCGTTACGGCACCAAACCAAACATATTCTTATTAATGTCTGCAGAGATACACACCATTATTCTATCCAAAAGTCAATATATTAATACACCCGAAGTTATGTTATCGACAAACTCTACTGCACTCAACAATTTTTGTAATTCAGTCTATATTACCTCTAGTCTAAAACAACAATCTCATTATTAACTAATGGTAAAGTAAAAGCTGATATACACTTTTAGCCTACACAGTCATTCTGTTTCCTCTCTATTACTTTTCTAATTTTTCTAGAAATCATCCTCATTGTCCCTTTCCCAAGGCCATGGTCACCACCCTCAATTCATCATTATTCTCTGCATGCAGTAACTGCCTAGTCTCTTTCTCTTCAGTTCAAACAGCACACTATCACACCCATCTTCCTGAACAATATTGTAGCTATGAACAATAAATAATTTCCAATTTGCTTATTACTACTTTTGAGTTCAAATCCTGTGATTCAACACCAACACTAATGTGAGTTCTACTTACCCTTTATTTCCTACGCTCAAAATAAAAACTCTTCTAAATAACAAACATTATTAGGCTCTTTCCTAACTAACTTTGCAACTTCCAATGACTGGAATGCCTTCTTTTTTCCCAGAAGTTATCTAAATTCTTTCCTGTCCCAACTATTCCCTGGATTAAATTAAATTTCTTATATGGCTTCCCGTATAAGAAATCTGTTATTTCCTTTAACTTAGACTTAGTTATTCTATTATTTGTAAGAAGGAAGAGGAAATAACATCTCAAAGAAAGGGTTAAATGAAAAATACTTAGTAAGAACTTAGTACATAGTAGGTTTACAGTAAATGGTTGTTTATATGAGAACACTGTTCAGACACTTTCACATAACTCATTATGTCAATCTTTTTCCAATGAGACAAGACTTTTTATAAGGGTTTCTGACTGAAGAATTCAGAGGCAAATTTATGCCAAAGCTAATTATAATCCAAAGCTACTTGCGTCTCTTTTTTGTCTTGGTAAAGTCTTCTAGGGCAGGATTACTCTGCCAAAGTCTTCATTTTCTCATGTGAAGACTGGAAAAAAAGGACGAGGCACAGGCTAGTACTAGCAGGTCCCAAAAGAGTACATATAGTTTCAAACATCAAATCAAATTATCTAAATACTCGAGTATCAGACTAGAGTCAAAGCATTAAGACATAAATTTAATCAAAGTACCTATATTCGAACTCCCCTGGCATGTCCTCCACCAACCCACTCAACTGCACTCAGAGAGTCAAGAGAGGCACTGACACCCACAACCCGTGTTCAAGAGAGAAAGACTCCAAAGGCATTCAGAGAAAAAGGAATTTTTAAAAAAAGCACAACTGGGCAGAGAAGTGCTGCTGTCTCCACTTTCCTCTACCCAATTATATTGCTTGGGAGAAAGCAGAACAGAAAGTGAACGACCACTTCTAGGAAAAATAAGACCTTACTTTAAATCTTAATCCTTCTTATTTCCTAACTGAGGAAAGTCACTTCACCTCTCTCAACCTGTTTCAATACATGAAAAAGATATAAGTAAATATCATCTTAGATATGTCACTTGATATTCACTGACATTAAATCTAAGAGAAAAGCAGACTACTCTGACAAACATTTCATGTAATGAAGAATGTAAACCCTCTGGTATGTCCTAGTGCTCCAGGACCCAGTTTCCTGTGCCAGGGGCCAGAGGGAAGAATCAAGATGGACAATAAATAAATGCTTCCTCCTCCTCTCGCTTCCTGCCTGCAATTTTCCTTTAAAAAAAAAAGGCGGGGTGGGGAGAGAAAAAGAAAGGAGGAGGAGGAACAGGAGGAAGAGGAGGAAAACTCTGATGTCAAAATGCCAAATTTCAATCCTGCTCTACCACTTATTAGCTGAGTGACCTTGGGCAAATTGCTTAAGCTTTCTGAGCTTCAATTTTACTATCTCTAACTGGAAATAATAATCCTATCTCATAGAGTTGTCATAAAAATGAAATAACAAAAGTAAGTTATATGATATAATCCCTAAAAATAATTTCATTATAGCAAATAATTATAATGGAAAAGTTTACTTCTGCTTTAAAAGTTACCTCATTGAAATAACAAAACTAAAAAATGATCGTTTTGTTGGGGTGATTTATTCAGTGTTTCTAATCTTCATGGTCTCAGAACCTCCCTTACATTTAAAAATATAGGAATCGAAAAAGCTTTTGCTTAAATGGGTTATATCCATCTATACACCAATTATATGCTAATATAAGTAACATTTTTATTCTAAAAAAAGTCAATTTTTACTATTGATTTAGGAAGAATGGCATTGCTTTTCATCCTTGCAAATGTTAGTAACGCCTGGTGGTTTAAAAGAAGACCAATTAAAATCTTACATTGCTCCTGCAAGTCAGTCTGTCACAACATGTTATTTTGAAGCCTATGACTCTGAAAACCTGACCTCACACTGATGTGCGGCTAGAGAAGAGAAGACTGGGTTAATAGCCTTTCCTGATGAGGCTATTCTTTTTTGCTATTATAACAAAACCTGACAACTGGTAGTTTTTAAAGGTTTGGTGCAATTTGGAATCTGAAACCATTATCATTTCATGGTTGCCTTAAAAATAATAGTTGTATAGTATATTTTAAATCAGTCTTTCATCTATGTAGTTTAATATTATACATTTATCATCTGGAAATATTAGAGCACTAAGTTAATCCGATTTCCCAGATGCTGACACATTTCATTACACAGTATTAAAAATCAAATCTGCTATTATCACCACTGATCTCACAAATCTACTAACTACTGGGAAGCTGTCAAGCTAATGGTGGCAAATACAAGTTACCATATTCTAATTTTCACTTGAAATCTGTAATTTTATCACTGGCAACATTTTTCCTTGAAGTGACAGCCACGTTTATTTATTCATTTATTTTAAAGAGGAAGGCAGGCAGGAATCAAAGCAGGCAGGCAGGCAGGCAGAGAGGAGGAGGAGGAGGAAGCATTACTTACTTGTCTGTTTCACTCAGCTTTTTCGCCCTAGGACTAGGTCATGAACCTGGATCCTTGGGCATTTTACATGGTCCACACATCCTATCAACCTGAGTCACCAGGACACTCCCTATTCTTTAAAACATAACTGCTAAATATGTAAGTCTGAATAACCAGCTGATCATTCTTTCAAGTAAACATGATATCATGTTTACACAAGCCACTAGTGCTGCCTGAAAAACACAAGTGGTTTTCATTACAGCCATTACTAAACAACTATGCAAAAAAGTAGTTTATGCATAGTTCCAATCACACGAAGTATTAAAAAGATGTATACTCAAGTGTTAAGGTTTAACAAAATGCTTTTTTTACTCTTTCATCAACATATTAAGAAAAACTGACAAAAAAATTTTTTGAGGTTTTATGTTGGTGAAAAATACAATCATTACCGGTACAGCTTGGTAACTTGATTCTTGCTCAGGTGCCTTCAGTTTCACGCACTAATCATTTTGCAGCATCAATTAAAATGTCAATAAAGTAGAAAAGATAAAAATTCAGAACAACAGGACACTCCCAGGCGGCCTCGCAGTCTGGTCCCACATACAATCCAAGGTCCCTGGTTCATGACCCGGGGCTGGAAGGAACAGCCAAGGTGAACAACTAAATAAAAATAAAGTGTTCCTTCTTCCCCTCTCATCCTGCCTGCCTATACACCTTCATTCCTGGCTGCACCCTTCCTTTTAAAAAAAATTAGAACAATGAAAATATTTCTGATCTCTGCCTAGAAGTATTGTTACCTAAGAAAACCACTCTCACAAGACTTGCTAACGCCAGGAGCAGAACTTCAACTCTGCTAATATCCACAGTTAAATTTGTAAAGCACAGTAAAACTAGGTAAGCACGTTGGAAGCAGTGTTTCAAGGAAGCATGAATACCAGAAAACCCCATACGTGCAGTTACGCTCAATTAATGCAAAGACGGTGCTCAAGTGAGGTCATGAAAAAATCCAAAGGGCTTTTCATTCAGACTGACAGAGAACTACTGTGCATTAGAGAAATGAGATACTACTCATTAGTGTTCTCTCTGAAAAAAAGCAACAAATTAATATGTTGGGGGTGGGGCGGGTAAGTTATTTTCAGCATTTAACTTCCAAAATGAATAAGGGACCAGAGAGGCATGGAAGATGAAGAGCCCCTGACAGGATGAACAACAAAGGGGCATGGAATTCCTTTCAGGCTTTTAGAACTAAACTGAGAAATCTCTCAAGAGCCCCCCCTTCCTCTCTCCCCTGGAACCATCTGCAGCAACAACCTGGTCTGTGATGTTAAAAGCACTCCCTTCTATCAACAGTCCTTCCTCAGGCTAAAGGAGGGTATAAATTTAGTAATCTCATAGCAATTGGGTAGACCCCTCTCTGCCCAGGAGACTCTATTCTCATGCTTTCACTTTCTTTCTACATTTTCTCTAATAAACTTATAAAACTGTACTTTAATGCTTAAGAATTTCTTCTTGAGCCGCTGGCTGAAGAACCCAGAGCCCTTATCAAGAAAGTATGCTGAAGTACAATACAATAGTGCACATTTAGTAAATTCTATAATAAATACATCAATGGCAGTCTTCTGTGCTGCCTCTCAAATGTAGCCATTCCATCTGGGGCTCAGTCCATGATCATGGAAATTTCTTCACCTCACTCTAAGGATTTTTCTTGCCAGATGTCAGCACCCCGACAAGAGCAAGCCTTAGACCAGGAATTAAAGTTCAACTATCAGGACAGTGAATTGCCTCTGGCTCCAGCACCCAGTCGTGGAATGCAACGCTGATGGATGAGTTTGACATGAGGGAACATGTAGTAAGTGACCAGCATAGACCCTTCACCAAGAAACAAAGGAATGACACAGGTTGAAGAAGTCCACCAATAACTTCAAAGGACAATGTCACCTTGGCCAATCAGGAACTGAAACCTGGTCTGCAGACTCCTCTCTCCATCCCCCTTCCTCGCTATGTGGGATTTTCCCTTAAAAACTCAGGCCACTGGCAAGGCTTGGAGTCAGCCTCCCCACTAATGGGGGTCTCAGCCTCCCTTGGCTGGCTCCCTCTCTCTCTCTGCTCCCCAATAATGGACCCCCAACTTGCTTACTGGCTCCATCTGTCTGGTATGTGGAGCGACCTTGAACCCACCGGGTCTGGGCCTCCCTTGGTCGGCTCCATCCCTTTACCCTCTGATTAAACCTCTGCTTGCTCACTCGCTGTGGGTTCTTTGAGTGACCCAAAAACCCCACTAAGCCCTTACAATACAGCCCTCACTCATCAGTGCAGGTCAAAAACAGAAAAACAAAGACACCATGTGCTTCCTTTCTCCCAATCCTCTTTTCCTTTTCTCTATCTTCAGGTTTAAGTAGCTAATAAGCATCCTTTAAATGAAACATCAGTCTGGAATGGATAAAACAATTGAGACTGACCAAGAGAGTGGTACCTATTCAATCCAAGAGCTCAAATACCAGCTAACTTCTAGGTTTCGAAGAATTTTAATATACCCGAAGCCCAGAATTTAACTGAAAAATACTCAATTCCAGACTGTGTTTATTACACTTCTAAAAACAAATTCAAGAGGAGTCTATTCACATCAGTAATCTACTATACAAAAATTTGATGTCAGAGCTCCACCTGTGTGACTGCTGAGGAGTGACAGCATCTCTAAGCATATGTGTCTTCACCTGGAAACTGAGAAAATAACAGTACTTAATTCAGAGAATTCATGTAGAGTTTAAGTTATTTAAGACCTTTAAGCCAGGGCCTCATGTACAGCAGGGACACAGCAAACTATGATTAAGACCAAGCGCAAAGGGGCGCGCCCTTCGCTCAGGCGGCGCAGACCCTGGCACACAGACAACACACCGTCAGTCCGAGAAGCTGGTTTCAAGCCGGCTTGAAGGCTGGGGTGAAAAACCAAAAAGCTGAACAACTGAGTAAGTAAATGTTTCTTCCCTCCCTCCCTCCCTTCCTTCAAAATATAAATAAATAAATGACCAACTCCTCTTTCCAATATAAAGGTCAAAATGAAGTGCTACCAGGAGCTAAAGCAATAACAAATTTCCCCTCAGAATTCAATGACATATCAATATCTAATATATATAACTAGACAAATTTCACTATACTGCATTAGTATATTCCCTTTTATGATGTGTGACAACCATCAAAATTTTAGTATATATACTCATTTACTATTGAGGGTATTAATTAAAACAAAAAAGAGTCACACATATTTTCCAGCAGACTCTGTAGTGTCGAGGGCAGTGAACTATGTTCACTAGGCCGACCTTAATAAATGACTTATCTAGGAGGAAATCTTGTGACAGCTAATGAATACAAAAATCAAAAGCTTTCAAAAGACACACATGAAGACCTTCCGGCTTCAACAAAATACACCAAAATCTCTTGCGAATACAAACAATGGAGGGGTCGGGACTTGGGAAGGGCGTGGGGGGTGGGGGGGCTCAGGGCCAGTGGAGGGACAGGGAGGCGGAGTCTGAGGCGGAGCGGCCAGGCCAGGCCAGGCCAGGCCCTCTGAGCTGCAGGAGCTGCTCTAGGACACAGAGAGGCGTCTCCGCACTGCTCCTGGAGCCCTGACAGAGATGTCCACATAGGAGGATAACAGCAGCTGGACTCGTGTTTCACTGCTGACTGGCTCCTCAGGTGTCCTGGCTCTGGCAGTTGCTATGGGAGCTTGGATGACTGCTGCAGATCCAGCTCTGTCTTCAGAGAGCAAAAATACCTCTCAATGCACCTCAGAAACAAAGATCTCTTCAAGTTCATACCCATAGCAAGTGCTATGTTCTTCAATACCTTTATCAAAAAATGTGCAATTTTTTCAGTGACTTCTTCACAGAAGAAACAAAGAATTGAACAACGTATTTCATATAATGATCAGGAATTGACAACTTTCAGTTTTCCTTCATCATATGAAGAATCCAAAGGTAAAGAAACAAAGAGAAATACAGCTGCTGTTTCGAACTGTATGAATGAGTTACCTTCTAACCCAGGAAAATGTGGAAACACAAAATCTGAAACTGGGAAGTGACATGGACCCTAGAGAGCTACTATGCAAACTGAAGGAACAACTGAAAACCTGGAGGGAAAACAAGTGGGCTTCGGGAAAGAGACAGTCATAACGCAAGAACAGGAATTTGCATCAGCTACAGAAAAATAAGAACAATGAGGTACAAAACTTACAAAACATCACTGTAAGTCGAGCTATTCAATAAGATCATAATATGAAGAGAAAAAAGTGTGAACATAATAAACTAAAAGAACATCTGCATCAACTCATTATGAACAAGGATAAAAAATAGCTATGGAAGTTCTTAATTATGTGGGAAGAGCTGATGGGAAGAGGGATTCCAGGAGGACTGATAAAACTGAAGCCAGGAATGAAGACAAAATGTATAAAATTCTCTTCAACAATTATGACTATCATCAGAAACAAATCCCAATGGAAAATGCTAAATTTAAGAAGGTTTTTCAATGAATGAAAAAGAAAATGATTTATCTCTCTTGTCCTCAAAAGCAGAAACCTAGAGAAAGAGCAGATGATACAGGACTGTACTTTATGATGTTGAAGAAGATGCCGAGAGACCGAAGCGAGAGTATATGGGACTTTTCCTATGACACTGTCAGAGCAGCTTACAAACAGCATCACAAAACAGTGGAAAATTTTTCAAAGTCGTATAGAAAAACTTGATCATCGAGTTTCAAAGGCACACTTAGAAGGTTTTAATGATGAAGATGTAATGTCATGACAAAATTATGAAATAGAAACTGAAGAGCTCAAGTTAGAATTCAACAGTGTAAGAAACGATTAAAACCCAGCAGCAACTCCTACAGCAGCAACTTGCTACTCTATGTGATGATACCACTTCACTGCTCCAGGACTGTTAACTCATTAGAAAAAAAGGAACACCTGAAAGAAGAATGGTCCCTATTTAAAGAGCAAAAAAAAATTCTGAGCAAGACGAAGCTTTAAAGAAGTCGCTATTTACCTACAATTGGACAGAAAGGCATCTGAAGCAGAAACAGCCAGCTGGCTAAAGCAACAGCTTTTAAATATGACAACCTTTGACCACCAGAAAGGGTGAAACTTTTCAGTGCCTTCTCAGGAAGTTCTGATCGAAACAATCTTACCACGCACTCAAGGCCAGGGCCTGAGAAGTCTCAGTGTATCCAGCAGGTCTTCTTTCAGGTTGCACAGCTAAACTAAATCTCCTCCTGCTTCTCCTTCCTCTTCTGACTTTTGTCAGCCACATTTCTATATATCTGAACATAGTTCAGTCAAGGTACTGAATATAACTCCTGAAGATACTAGAGCAAAAATCAGGTTGGACTGCAGGAAGGTTGGTATAAGGGATGCTCCTTGACCTACACAAATTCTCATGTAGGAAAAGATGACTGACCTCAGACACGGGGACCTGAATTGTCTCATTAACACATTCATCAAATTTCACATCAAAGCTGAAACAGGTGAGTCATAAAGCAACCATCCCTAATAATTTAAGAACGTCACAGTTGTCTGTTTGGACTTCCCTGTTCCTCCCAAAAAGAGTTAAATGTTAAATCTATTTAAAAGGCTATAAAAACTTGCGATATGTATTTTTAGTACAGGAGCATCAGGTTCTGTGAATAAAGGAATGTACAGATAACTGGATGGAAAGAAAAGCACTAGAACAAGTTTCCTCTTAGGAGGTATTTAAAAATAGCACTTTTAGGAAACTAATTGTTATAAATGTTTAAATTTTATCTCCTATATAGTTGGAATTGGAAGTTTAGCCTTTACTTGAATGTAAACTGTAGATTTTTAACAAAGCAAGTTCTAAATTTATCAAGAACTCATAAAACTCAACAGAAAAACAAATAATCCAATTTAAAAATTGGCAGATATTATCAGAAACTTCTTCAAAGAAGACATACAGATGGCAAACAGGCATATACAAAGTACTATACCTCTCTCATTAGGGCAATACAAATTAAAAAGAGATATCCCCTCACACTGATGAAAATGTCAATTATCCAAAAGTCAGGAAAGAGCAAGTGTTGTTCAGGATGCAGAGGAAAAGGAACTCTGACACACTGTTAGTGGAAGTATAAACTGGTACAACCATTATGAAAGCAGTATGGAGAGTCCTCTAAAAATTAACAATGAAAATTCTGTATGACCCAGTAATCCCACTTCTAGGTCTGTACCCTAAAAACGACACTAACTAAAAGAGATACATGCACCCCCATATTCACTGCAGCATTATATACAATAGCTAAGAACTGGAAGACCTTAAGTGCTCGATGACAGGTGAGTGGATAAAGACAGTTTGGTAGATATACAACAGAATATAGTTATCAAAAAAGATGAAATCCTGCCATTTGTAACATGGATGAACCTAAAGAGAATTATGATTAGTGAATAAGTCAGGAGAAAGACATTATATAATTTCACTCGTGTTTATATAGAGAGAAGCCAAGAAAACAAATGAGATGAATCAAACAAAACAGATCTTTTAGTCAACAAAATCACATTAGTGGTTATAAGAAGGGAAGGGGAGGGGGATAGGCAAATCGAGTAGAGGGGGTCAATTGTATGGAGAAGGAAGAACTGGAATGGCGGTGGTGAACAATGTATTATATATAAATGTTTATTTACAATAATGTACACATAATGCTATGATGCAATGTTCCTTCAAAAAAATTAACAAAAAAAACCCAAAAAACAAGGCATGCCCTCGTGGCCTAGTGGGTAAGGCCAGTGGACACAGTTCACGCACATACATCGCAAGGATCCAGGTTTAAGACCCAGGGGGTGGGCGGGTAACAACCAAGATGAACAACTAAATAAAATAATTAAAGTGCTTCTTTCTCTTTTCTTCCTGCCTGCCTGCCTGCTTGCTTTCATTCCTGTCTATACCTTTCCTAAAAAAAAAATCACTATAAAAGCAAAATACAAACAACAAAATGGAATGATAGGTGCATTGGTAATTTTTCTCTGAAATTTTCAATATGCATAAATCATCTGTGTAAAATAATGACAAGAGATCAAGTAAAATTATATATTCAAACACGACAGGTTTTTAAAAGTAATTTTTCTTATTTCATCTTGAGAGTTTACTTCTAATAGGCACAGCTGTAGGACACAAAGGTAACACTTTCTCTTAAAGCAGAAGGCATTCTCAGAATAATCCATGTAACTGTCAAAATTCTCCACTTCAGATTATCTCATAAAACATTGATTTAAAAACGATTTTACACTGGTGAAAAAGGTTCTTGTATTTCACAAATGAGTACCAAGCAGCGACAACGAGTTAAATGGGATATAGCCACACAAAAAAGAAAAGAAATGTTCACTTTGACTTTACTTTTTAAATGACAGAATAATTTTAATATCATCATCTTGTCCGATGGCATAAATACTTTTCTCTGCATTGCTGATTAAAAAAATATTTTTTTCTTTTTGCAACTGTTTATTTTTAAGTAAGAAGACAAAATTCTAAAACTGAAACTGTTGCTGCTGCAGAGTATGAACAATGAGACTGGGGGTGGTAAAAGAGAAAAGCTAGTGCAAACCCTAACAAAAGCCCAGCACATGGCTATGGTTAAATCCTGTGGATGAAAGCACTCTTTGTCTTTCTGGTCAATGCAAGGCCATTGAATATTCCAGCATATAGTCTTTTAAAAAAGGACAGAAGAGGGAGGATGGGGAGCTCTGCCTCTTTAGGGGATATCGCCTCAGCTGCCTGGCTACAACAAGGATGAAGACTGCAAGAAAACAGAAAAGCTTTCCAAGAACGCAGTTATCCAGTCTTTGTCTATTAATACACAGCAGGAAAAAGGACTCAGAAGCCCTGCTTTATACCACATCTCATATTACTATTAAACAAAATTCCAGGAATTGCGTTTCTGTTTTTCAAAGGCCCTTTCCATCTAATTAATTCAAAAAACTACAGAGAAAATAAAGTGTTCTGGCATCCAATTTGGACTCCAGCAATGGCAATCAATCCTTCCTGTTTTGCTTGAGGAGACATTACAAAATTGAGAAAGGCATTTCATTTTTCTGTCCAAGTGTTTTCAAAAGGGCAACTAACCAAAGGAGGTTCTCTAATGAAAGCAACAGTTTAAAGTTTAAAACAGGTTCACAATGAAGACCTCACATTTCAATATACTACACTTTCTCTGAAAATAGAAAACCCTCCGGGTCTGGATCATAATTATTTTCATCACTTCTGTAACAACCAACTAAAGGAAAGTTAGCGAAAGAAGCTGTCATACTGTAATTAAATTTGATAACCCACTGAATAATTATCTGTGAAGTTAGTTGGCATAAGACCATTTCCTTTGAGGTGTTAAGGAGAGAAAAAGCTCATTCTCAAGTATTAAGATTACATATTGAAATGCTGATTCGCTTTCAAAATAGAAAGTGGGGGAGGGCTTGCGCCTGGCAGAGCAGAGTTAGGTCATCACCAGCAAAGGCGCAGCCCAGGGTTTGAGCCCTGGCAGGGGTGGGGTGCATGGGGCAACCAGTGTGAACAACTGAAACAAAATAAAAATAAAGATGCCTCTTCCTCCTCTCTCTCTGCCTGCCTGCCTACTCGCCTTCATTCTAAGGTAGCTCTGCATAAAGTCAACCATTTATAGGTTAGCTACGGGGTAGCAGGGTTTTGAAATGAACATTTCCAGTAATGAGGACATATTTATTTTCTACATCACCCCCCCACACCCTTTTTTTTTGCTTTAAAAAAAAAAAAGGTTCAAGCAGGAATGAAGACAAGTAGGCAGGTAATAAGGAAGGAAGAGGAAGAAGCATTTTATTTACTTGATTTAGCTGTTCATCCTGGTTGTTTTCCCTGGGCCCTGGTCATGAATGGGGGACCCTGGGATGTATGTGGACTGTGTTCAGGGTATATGAGATCACTATGCCATCAGGACATGCCCAATCTTATTTTCTTAAAGATAACCACTGTCAAGTTTCTTATCTTTTCAGAAATTTTCTACAAACATACATTATCAACAACTCTTAAAATTTGCTTCTGAAATTCATCCTTGAGAATGTCCTAAAGTGTCAGATTATCAAGTTTTGAGAACAAAATTTCTAAATATGGATCATTCATAATTATGAAAATATAATAATTAAATTAGGTGAAAGTTATAATGTATCAAGAGTAACAGAACTTTATGGTCTAACATAGGATCTGTAAAACCCATTTTTAGCATTTAATTTTATGCAAGTTAATTAAAACATACATATATAATAAATCAAGCACACTGTTACTTTTGACAAATTATATAATCTATTAACCTTTACAACTATTTCTTGAAATAGCTCATCTTCATTTCCCCCATTTTCTTTCAGTTATATCTTATTTAATGCTAAAATATAGTAATCAGTCTTATAGAAGTAAAATTAGGTCATATCATAAACTAACAAATACCATTCCAAGGCCTGGTTATAAAAATAAATCAAACAACAAAAATCTAACACACTATACAGACTGTAGTCAGTAAATTTGTCCTAACAGATCTGAAATTCAATATATTAGTTTCAAATACATATAGATAACTAATTGAGGATGGAGAGGAAACTATGCTACTGAATATGACTCAACTCAAATTACATCTCAGTATCAGAGCAAGAACATGAACTCTGAAATAAGATTTGAGTTAGAATCCCACATCTACCATCAATATTAGTTTTCCAGCTATAAAATGGCTCCACAAGTAAATATTCTATACGCATGGTACCAGTTACTACTACTATTATTTTAAAGGAAAACTGTTATAATTTATGAATGTAAATAATTCCTGAATGTAAATAATTCCTACATGTAACATTTCAAATACAATATTACCAACAAAGCAAAGTTCTTAGCATAACTGAAAACATACACATATTTATCATATACATTCCATTTAGCACTCAATTTATGAATACACATATGTGCAAAGACACAGTTAAATTTCAAGAAATGTTGAGAACTTAAGCCTTTAGACTCAGCTTATTTTTTTGTTTTTAAAGGAAAGGTGCAGGCAAGGCAGGGAGAGAGAGGAGAAAGAAACTTTTAAATTTAGTTGTTCATCTTGGTTGTTCTCCCTGGCCTTGGTTCCTGAACCTGGGTCCTTGGGTTGCATGTGAACCATGTCCAGTGGCCTTATCCTCTAGGCGACAAGGCATGACTAGACTCAATAATATGATATAAGAATATCTATAAAGAATACCACCTGAGCACACTTTCATTTTTCCATTGGGTCTTATAAAACAACTTATACCTAAAACCACAGAGTGAAGAGGGAAAACCTTAGTTTCTTTCACAACAGGATCCTAACTTTAACATAAATGTGTACATTAGCCATTACGTATCACTTCATTGCATTCCAACCTTTACACGGTCACTGTTAAAAGTAATGTACACAAGATTTTGGTGAAAAGAGCTGCTTGTTGAGCAACAGAATTTCTTCCCTCACTGCCCATATACCAAAATCCTTTCATTCTGAATGCAGTTAGCACTGAAACGATGCTTCAACTTGCTATCTTTACCTCACAAATCTATAACTCAGAATGCTTCAAGTGATAAAATGTCTTATTGTCTGCTAATCATGTCCTCCTGAAATATTCCACTTTAAATGTGACCATAATCTATCATAACTCTGCAATTTTCCCGAAGCCTTTCCTTCCTCCTGCTGCACTATTTCTAGCACCATCATCTTTCCAGAAGCCCAGGCAAGTAGCAGCAACCAACCTTAAGTTCTTTTATTCCATCGCTGTCTACATCATGTTTCATAACCAAGTAAAAATGGGAAACGATCCATTACTGCGGCTTGAATTTGACATTAATCTTTGAATCTATGTCAACATTTTCTCAACTAAATCACTGATTCAAAATGTGCTATCTAAGAAAGGTAAGTGGCCACTAAATCTTAATGGCTTTCACAGTACATAATCAAACTTTGTAAGAAAAAATGTTAAAACTACTTAAATTCTATCTCCCTGGGCCATTCAGTATTTTTTGCTATTTTCTTTCAACCCTTTCTCCTATGTATGTATTTGCTTGAAAATTAACAGTCTACATAAAATACCTTTTACTTATGAAATAATGTAATTGCTGGTATTCATTACTATCATTCAAAAACAATTTCATTTATAAAGTTTTGTTGACTTTTTTTAAAAAGGAAAAATGCAGGTAGGAAAAAAAGCAAGTAGGCAAGCAAGCAGGAAAAAAGAGGAAAAAGCACTTTATTAATTGATTTAGTTGTTTCCCCTGGCCCCAGATCTTGAAACTGGCTCGTTGGGGTGAATGTAGAGTATGTCTAGGGGCCTTGTCTGCTAGGTCACCAGTCACACTTTTTTTGACATTTTAAAAATAGAATACTATTAAAGAAAAAATTTAAAAGCATACAACCACAATCCAGAGGTAAACACTATTAATATCTAGTGTATTTTCTTTTAGTTCTAAGAATTAAATGATTTCAATTCTGTATTGCTAATGAAACTCTAATAGAATATAAAACTTCCCTAATAATAACCTAAACTAACTTTGGCCCTATTCAGGTTATCATTATTCCAAAGTACCATGTTAATTTTCAAAAGTGATTTTGTACATCTTTTAAAACTACAATCCTGGAGTGCCCTGATGTAGTAGTGGTTAGGTCCACTGCTACCACGCAAAAGCACAGTGCACAGACATCACAAAAACCCAGGTTTATGTCCCAGGGATGTGGGGAGACGGATTGGGGGTGGGGTGGGGGGTGGACAATCAAGATGAACAACTAAATAAAAAAATAATGCTTAATGCTCCCCACCAACCCACCTGCCTGCCTTCATCTCTGTCTGCACCTTTCCTCTAAAAATAAAAATAAATAAATAAATAAATAAACCAAACTACAATTCTTTACATGAAGCAGTTCAGGAATAATTTCATAAAGGCAAGAATCATCAATGAAAGTCCATCAAATTAAAAGAAAATTAATTTTTATCAAAGCCTTAAGAATAATTCTAAACTACAATCATCCATTCAAACAAATAATATGCAAGACATCTCAAAGATGGGAACTCCCTTTTTAAAAAGAAATAGAAAATCATACAGAAGAATTATTCTGTGTCTCAGGGAAGTGTGTGTTAAATTAAAAGGTTTATTAAACTATATTCAGATAAGCTGACAACAGCCTACTCTACTACATGCCCTCAGCTCTCCTGGTTCTGAGATACTACCTGGCCCCACTCCATTCTGACTCTATATCTTCCATCCTACCGTGTCAACTGCCTTTAACAACCACTTTGGAATCAGTCCTCCTGCCCACATCTACCCTATCTGAGTTTCAGTCCCATCCATCAGAGTGTCAGAAAAGAGGACCATGCAGAATGTAGAGTTCTATGAGTTGAAACCCATTAACTCATCTGGTCGTCCAATACCACGGAATAGATTAAGACATTTATCAACCTATACAAAGCTCAAATTCCATGTAAAGGGCATAAATACTTTCAGCTATTTAAATTTTACTTATTCACTAATTCATTCAGTAAATATTTCTAAGTGTCTATTTTATGGCAGACATCAAAAAACACTAATTAACACCACAAAGTTCCCCCTTCTTGGAGCTAATATAAAACCAATTAATAGTATGTCAACATCTCTGTAAATGACATCTTCATCCATGGCTTGATCTTCGTATATCCCAGTAATAAATTCAAAACTGAAAAACCAACATTTAAAAAGAAAGTGAAGGTATTTGCATGAGTAAATTATGTAGACAGCCACAAAGTAGTCTGCAAAAGAATAGTCATGCTGTTACATTTTGGGAGAAAAAAAGGTTCTTCCATGTAGAAGCTATCAAATTTCAATCTCTTGTTGAAATGTGAGATATTATTCTAAATGCCAGCAAAGAGGATGAAAGCAATCTGTAAGGGCTTATATTATGAGCATAACATGTATTAAGGAACTAGAACAAAAAAGGTTTTCTAAAATGAAATCATTAAATGCCAATTTGTTTCAGGGCATTATACCACAGAAGAGTCTCGCCTTCAATGGGGTTAACAATTCAGTGAAATGGGTGCGCCTTGGTGGTGCCAGCAACTGTCTGGCTGCAGCGTAGTCCACATAAAGCCCGAAGACCTGGGTTCACAAGCCAGGCTGGAGGGTAGGGAACACCCAAAGTAAATAAAAGTGCTTCTTCCTCCTATTCCTTTTTAAAATAAATGGTTCTTCCTCCTCTTTTTAAAAAGGAAGTACTAAAAGTACACTCTTCTAGGTTCTAAGAATTGACTTGATAAGGAAATGAGTTTGATATCTAATGATTTCAATCAAGATACAGGTTATCAGCCTTCATGACATACTAGAATCACCTACAGAGCACTTAGGTAGAAAGGCAGGACAAACTGAGACCTCAATCTGAAAGCGGTATTCAGGATTTTACTCTTTCTAAGCAATTCCAATGTGCAGTTACGGTTAAGAACTAAAGTGAAACAAGTGTTGAAGCAGAACAGTAAGGAATTAAGGAATTTGAGTGGGTCATAAAGAAGCTGGAAAACATTAAGTAGAGATCAATCTTTCAGCATTCTGTAGTTTAAAAAGTGAAACAAGGTGCACCCTGGCACAGGAGGGGATTGGACACAGTCCACAAACATCCCAAGGTCTAGGGTTTGTGTCCTGGAACTGGCAGGAGCAGCCAAGATGAACAACTGAATAAAATAAAGTGCTTCCACCTCTCTCTTCCTGCCTGTCTCACAGACTCAAAGCGATATGGTTTTATTTACAACAAAGGAGCCAAGAGTATATAATAAAGTCTTTTCAACAAATGGTGTCAGGAAAAGTGGACAGTCATATGCAACAAAATGAATATAAACCACTTTCTAACACCAAACATGAAAAGTAATACAAATGGATTGAGGTGCACCCTGGTGGAGTAGCGGTTATGTCAATCACCTATGAAGGACGCAGGCTACATACTCCTGGGTTCAAGTCGCCAGTCCAGGGAGCAACAACCAGTGCAAAAACTAAAATGGAAATAAAATGGAATGCTTCTTCCTCTTCTCTCTTCCTGACTGCCTGTCTGACGTCTACTTGCCTTCCTTTCTGCTTGCAACTTTCCTTTAAAAAAGATTGGTTTCTCCTGGTCTCCAGTATTGAGTGTTCCAGTATAGGTAAATCTCAAGACTCAGGTTCAAGATCTGGGACCAGGGGGGAACAACCAACACGAACAAATAAATAAATAAATTCTTCTTTCTCCTTCCTCTTTCTGCCGACTTTCTTTCAATCCTGCTTGCTTTCTTTAAAAAAAAAAAGTCCTTTTGTATTGTATTATACTATAAAACTTTCAACTTTTACAAAAGGTCCAACAGAATTAACCATTCTAAAAAATTACAGCAATTCGAATGAATTACAATTATATACAATGGCATAAACCTATGCTGAGTAAAAGAAAGCAGGCACAGGAAAAATTCGGTGTCACTGCATGCATGCAAAGATCAAAACCTGACAGAAATAATCTGAACTGTTAGAAGGTCAATGGGAGCAGATAACAACCCGGAGTTCCCTCTGTGCTTCTGGTAATATTCCATGCCTGATAATCAGTATGTGAAACTTTACTGTGATGTTCACTTATACTTGTTTTAGGGAGGTCTGTTACACAGCAACAGGTAAACCTCTACGCACAAAAACAATTTTTCCATTACAACAAAATTAGGAGGCAGTGTGATGGCTCCACCACTTGGCCACCCTGACCCAATTTCTAAACCTCAGGTATAAAATGAAGTTTGTGAAAATTATCGAGTCCATCACTTACACAGTGCCTGGCACAGCGAGAGAGCTCAAAACTGTTAGCTTTGGAAGTTATCAACTGTTATTTCTTCAGTGTTCTCTAAAAATACTACACTCAATACTCTCTTCTGTACCTTGGCCGTCGCCTTCACATTAGCATCTCTATACTTACCCAAATCGTAACTATCATTCCTCAAAACCAAATTAAAACCCCTTCCCTCTGACAACACGTTTTATGACTATTCTTGTATTCGTTTCTCTTTTCTACAATCAACTGTATTTATTGATTACATATACTCAAAATAAGTAACATATACTCAAAATAAGTAATATTATATGGATTTATTTACCTTAAAAGAAACTTAATTCACTTCCCCCATGTGCTCCACAATGCATGAGACAAAACACACATTAACCAAAGTAAAATTTACCAACTATTATGCCCATCTTTTAATCTGTCACAAAGATAAGTGAAACAGGAACATTTCACTTAGACAGCCCAAGGATCTTCTAGAGATTCCTAATATTTAATAACCATTGCATCATTTCAAAGTCCTTTGTCACCTACCTAATGACAAAAAGTTAAATTTAAAAGTGGGGGTGGGCGAGCGGAGGCAAGAGACAGAGAGACGGACAGAGAAGGGGAAGAGAAGGTTCCATATTCTAAAATGTGAACTCAATGAAAGCAAACATGTATACTATAAAAACCAAAGGATAACAGCTTCTGGGATGAAAAGGAGTTGCAAAAGTTAAGGGGAAAGGAAAATGCCACTTTAGAGAAAAGACCTCACTATTGGCAGAGAACCGCGAGAAGAATGAGAAAATTAGACAGCAATAATAGCGAACACTACTGAGCAGTCTGTGAAACTGGGCTCCATGCTAAACACTCACATGCACTAGTCACTTAAAAGTCAAAAAAAATTGTAAAGTAGGTTCTAGTATTATGCCTACTTTATAGATTAGGAAGCTGAGGAACAGACAGGTTCTATGGTCTTCCCAAGGTCACAAAGCTGCTATGTCAGAGCAGAAATTCAATCCGACCCAGTTACCTGAATTCCAGTTCCAGTAAAGCCTAATATGAAGCCTATGGCCACTATCTTCTATCACCACTAAACACAATGAATGAATCTAGTTGTAAGCAAGTAAGAAATGGAAGCTTAACAAAGTTGTAACTTGAAAGGATGAAGGAGTTTAGATGATCTGCTAACATAGCACACCTGTTCCAAGACATTATATGAAAACTGCTCTATACCAAAAATTAAACAAGTGGAAAGAATAAAGGAGTTTAGATGATTTCTCAATATAGTACACCTCTTCCACTACATTATATGAAGATGGCTTTATACTGAAAAAATATATTGTAACTACAAAACAAAAACAAAATCGCACAAATATTTCAACAGATGAATTAAGTTCTATCCTCCCATAGACTGGGGAACAAAAAATTAAATAAATGATTTATTCTATCATTGTAACATCTTCTGCTGATTTTTTAAAATTTTTATTTTTACATATCAAAATAAACTCACAAGTAAAGGTTCCCCATTCCAAATATATATGTCAACACACTCTGCCCTCCACCAAGTCACCAAGAGTTCTTCATCTTCTGTTGACTTATCAGTTATGAAGTACAAGGGGAAAGTAAAAATAACATTTTGAATGTCATAAATTAGTTGGAAAATCAATTACAAATTTAATCTCACTTTTTTTACACAAACATTTATTATTTAATATACTTTCACACACCTAATGTGCCAACACTGTTAGCAGTCAGCACACAGTTACAGAACAAATACCCTGCCAGGTCAAACAGCATGTTTTCAGTTTGGGCTAATTCAAGTTCAGCTGTGATTTAATTACTATAGACAAGGCCAATGATATTGAGAACTTTCATCTAAGAAAGTAACAGTTCAAATGTGTGAAAAACTTCTTTCCAGTGCATTTAACACATCAGCTGGGGGTTAGTCTGCTCATTAGTATTATACTTGTGAATGATGTGTAATTGCACTTATACTAATTCCGAGTTTCAAGGAGCTGCAGATTCAAGACTCAAACATCTCAATGATCAGGATTTTAGAGGCCAGAGATTTACAAACCAAAATCATGTATGATGACAAAACTGAACATTTGGAAGTACAAATGTAAATATGAGTAATATAATCCCAATTAAAATTAATTTATTCTCCACAAATGTCTGTTCTATTTGATAACAAGATTTGTCTCTTAAAATAAGTCTTCAGGATCCTCCTCATTCTCTCTTAATAGCGAATTACCAAAATACTTAGAGATTGGAAGCCATCCATATAATCTTAAATGGTCTGCAATACATTCCACTGCTTTGCTCTATGCTCTTTAGGAACTGAATCTGCACCTCCGTCTGTCTGCATTTCATTCCACATCAACTGAGAGTTCTAGCAGCCTACACCACAACGCATTAACACCTTCCCCTTCTCTCTGACTCCTGCCCTCTCCCAACCTTTGACCAGTCATTCTTGCGTGCTATGAATTTTGTTCAGGTTTGTCTAGTCACTTGTTTCTTTATATTGCATAGATGAGTAAAATCATCCTGTACAACCTTTTTTAAATTTTTGGTTTATTTCACTTAGCAATAATCATCTCCAATTTCATCTAGGTTGTTGCAAAATGCTTTTTGATTTTCATCTGCCCTCATCCACACCAACTGCAAGAGGGTAGAGTAAGCTTAAATGAAATAAAACATCTTTGAAAAAAAGTCAATCAAAAGAAAAGGAATTGATGCCTTTAGTAAGATGATTTGAAGCAAAACGTAGGCTTAAAATTTGCAAATCTGATACCCTACACTATGGAAATTTAAAGGATAGGCATTGTTCTGTAATTGCTATAACTTTGATTTTATACATTAAAATAAACTTACATGTGTAGGTTCCCCATATGTGCAGTTTGCCCATTCCTAATATATGTCAACACACCCTGCCCTCCACCCAATCACCAAGTGTTCCTCACCACTGTCCAGTGGGCTCTGCCACCACTCCCGTCCCATTCCCTACTGGTCACCTCAGCTCTACTGCAAGTGTCCAAGGGTTTGTTTTGTTTCATCTGTTCCTTTGTTTCATCTGTTCACATTCCACCTATGAGTGAGGTCACCTAGTGTCTATCTATCTGCTTTTGATTTATTTCACTTCATATAATCCCCTCTCGTTCCATCTATGCTGATTCAAATGACAGAATTTCATCTCTTTTAAGGGCTGTGTAATATTCCACTGTATTCTATTCCATAGTATTCCATTCCATTCCACATCCTCTTTATCCATACAACTGACGTTGGGCACCTAGATGGTAGTTTCTAGTTCTGAACTATTATGAATATGCAATAAACATGGGGATGTATAAATCTCTAAGAAATTACTGTTTTTGTATCATTTAAATAAACACCCAGAAATGGCAGGATCATATGGAATTTCCACACTGAACTTTTTGAGGAGTCTCCATATTGTTTTCCAAAGGGATTGCACCAATGTGCCCTCCCACCAAAAGTGTAAAAGTGTTCCCTTTCTCCACATCCTCACCAACAAGTGTTGTTTCCAGATTTTAGGATGATAACCAGTCTCCCAGGTATAAGGTAATATCTCAACTGTTGTCTTGATTTGCATTTTTCTGATAGCCAGCGAGTACTAATACCTTTTCATGTGCCCATTCACCATTGGTATAGCCTCTTCAGAAAATATGGACACAAAAATATGGACAAAATATGGAACACAAATAACTTCTCCCAGTTAGCAGGCTTTCTTTTTGTTTTGGTGATGTTTCACTGTGAAGAAACTTTTTACTTTGACGTAGTCCCAGTAGTTTGTTTTTTCTGACACTGGAGCTGAGCCCCCAAAGACCGTTCCAAGGTTGATGTCATGGAACGTCTTTCCTATGCTGTCTTCCAAGAATGTTGTTTCTTGTCTTAAGTCGAAGTCTTTAGGCCATTTTGAGTTAATGTTCATGAATGATGTTAGAGAAGGGTCTAGCTTCATTCTTTTGTATGTGGCTGCCCAGTTTTCGCAACACTTATTGAAGAGACTTTCCTTTCTCCATTCTATGCTTTTGGCTCCTTAGTCATCGATTAACTGATTGTGAGTCAGTCAGTTTCTGGTGATTCAGGTCTATTCCAGTACCATACCATTTTGATCACTATCACGTTGCAGTAAGGCTCATGTCTTAGGTGTAATCCCCACCCAGATTAGTTCTTTCTTCTCCTAAATGCTTTGGATATTTGGGGTCTTTTGTTGTTCTATACAAATTTTAAGACTTTTTTCTTCTATTTCCTGGAAACCCACCCGTGAGATTTTTAATGGGAATTGCATTAGATCTGCTTAATGCTTTATGTTAAGAGGACCATTTTAACTATGTTATTCTTCCCAAATATGAGCATCACTCTCTATCCTCAATTTGTCTTAAGGACTTATAGTTTTCATTGTACAAGTCTTTCATCTCCTTTGTTAACTATATTCCAAGGTATTTGATTCTCTTTGCATCTATTTTAAATGGTGTGGTTTTCTTGATTTTATTTTCTTCTAGCATGCTGTTTGCTTATAAAAATGCAGTGGGTTTTTGGGCACTGATTTTGTAGCCTGCCACTTTCCTGTATTGATGAGTTCTAGTAGTTTTTTGACATAGTTTTTAGGGTCTTTAATATATAATTATTTCATCTGCAAATAATGATAGTTTTACTTCCTCTTTTCCAATTTGGATTTATCTTTCATAAATGCTTTGGCTAAGATCTCCAGTACGATGCTAAATAACAGTGGTGAGAGTGGACAGTCATGCCTTTTTCCTGACCTTAAAGAAAATGCTTTCAATTTTCCACCATTGACTATGATTTTGGCCGTGAGTTTGTCGTATATGTCCTTAATTGTGTTGAGGTATGTAACTTCTGTCCCCTTTTTCTGTAGGGATTTTTTATATATATCATAAATGGATACTGAATCTTGTCCAAAGATTTCTCTGTGTCTATTATGATTGTGTGGTTTTTCTCCTTGCACTTGTTAACATGGTGCATGACATTAACAGGTTTCCGCATGCTGAACCATCCTTACATCCCTGGGATAAATCGCACTTGGTCACAATGGATGATCTTTATGATGCATTGTTGGATTCGATTTGCTAATATTTTGTTGAGAATTTTTGCATCTATGTTCATTAGAGATATTGGTCTGTAATAGTCTCTTTTGGTGACATCTCTATCAGCTTTTAGTATAACTGATAATATCATCATGTAAAGTGTCTGAAAGTGTTCCCTGTTCTTTAATATTTTGGAAGAGTTTGAGAAGACTAGGTATTAATTCTTCTCTAAAGGTTTACTAAAACAGATTAGAAAAGACCTCTGGTGCTGGGCTTTTATTTTTAGGGAGACTTTTGATTTCCTCTTCAATTTTTTTGCTTGTGATTGTTCTGTTCCGGTTTTCCAATTCTTTCAGGTTCATTTTGGTGGACTGCATTTTTCTAGAAATCTGTCCATGTCCTCAAGGTTGTGACCTCTCAGGATATCTTGTACTTCTGTGACATCTTTTTAAATTTCTACCCTTTCATTTCTGATCCTAGTTAAGAGAGCTTTCTCTCTTTTTTTCCTATATAGTCCAGATAATGAGTCTGTCCATTTTATTTTTTCTAAGAACAAACTTTTGGTTTCATTAATCTTCTGGATTGTCTTTTTTCTTTTCTATTTCAATTATCTCTGCTCGAATCTTTATTTCCTTTCTTCTATTGATTTTTGTCTTTCATTGTTCTTCTAATTGTTTTAAATGTAGAGTTAGATTGTTTATTGGGATTTTTCTAGTTTCCAGAGGTAGGCCTGGATTGCAATGAACTTCCCTCTTAGTACTGCTTTGTGGCATCCCAGAGATGCCATGTATTCATCTCATTGGTCTCTACTTTTTAAGTTCTTCTTTGATTTCCTCTTTTACCCGGGTCATTCAGAAGCATGTTGTTTAACTTCCAATTAATCTGGGGTTTCCAGCTTTCTTTTTGTGGCTGATATTTAGTTTTAAGCCATTGTGGTCAGAGATGATGTCTGGTATGATTTCAGTTCTGTGCACTTGTTGAGATATGTTTTGTGCCCCAATATATGATGTATCCTTGAGAATTTTCCATGTACACCCGGGAAGAAAGTGAAATCTGTAGTCACTGAATGAAGTGTTTGTTATATGTCGAGTAGAACTAACTGTTCCAATGGTCATTTAAAGCAGCTGTTTCCCTGATAATTTTCTGCCTGGTTGATTTGTTTGTAAGTTCAGTGCTGAAGTCTCTTACTATGATTGTGTTGCTGTCAATGTCTCTTGTCAATTCTAACAATACTTGCTTAACAGATTTTGATGCTACATCATTTAGTCCATAATGTATGTTAATAAATTGTCTTATTGCTGGACTGACCCCTTGATAATTATATAATGCCCATCTCTGTCTTTTGTTATGCCCTTGAGATGGAAGTCTGTTTTATCCAATATGAGTAAATCTGCTCCTTTTCTTTGGTTGCTATTCCATGTAGGATAGCCTTCCAACAATTGACTTTGAGTCTTTATCTTTTGAAAGAAGGTGAGTTTTCTCAATACAGCAGAAGGTTGCACTGGGTTTTTTAATCCATTCGGCCACTATCTGTTGTTTGACTTGTGAGTTCAATCCATTAATGTTTAGGGTTATTATTGATGTTGGCTGTTTACTCTAACTTTGTAATTGTTCTACTGTGTGTTGTTCCAGACAGTGTCTTTGTTCTTCTCTTTCTCTTCATAGGTGGACTGGGTGTAATTACGTTTTGATTGGTTTTCTTCTTTTTCTTCTTCTTTTTTTCTCCAGCGATGCATTTTGAGGTTACCCTGAAGATAGCATTAAGAATTCTATGTTTATTTCCTATTTTTATTTGCAAGCAGGTGCTACACTCATTCTAACCATCCACATTTTTGTTCTCTTTTCCACCCCATTTTTTTATATTTGTTTTCTTACTGTTTTTAAATGGGGTTTCTTTACATTTTATCCTTTAGTAATTTTGGTAGAGCTGGTTTTGTAGTGATAAATTTTTTAACATAGCTCATCGGAAAAGCTTTTTATCATTCCTTCATTTCTGAATGATAAATCTCGCAGGATAGAGTATCCTAGGTTGAAAATCCTTTTCTTTTAGCACTGTAAATATATCATGCCACTCCCTTCTTGCCTGTAGCATTTCCATTGAGAAATCTGTGAAGATCTTTTGGGGTCTTCTTTTTGTGCCACTTGTTTTTCTCTGGAAGCTTTTAAGATTCTTTATCTTGTATTTGTGACATTTTGATAGCAATGTGTCTAGATGTAGGTCTGTTTTATTTTGTTTGGAACTCTTTGACCTTCCCGGGTCTGGAGGCTTGTTTCATTCTTCAGGTTAGGAAAATTGCCATCTATTATTTCTTCAAATACAGTTTCTGCCCCCTTTTACTCTTTCTTCTCCTTTGGGATCCCTATGATGTGAATGTTGGTCCTTTTCATGTTATCCAACAGATATTGAATGCTTTCATAATTTCTTCACATTCCTTTATCTCTTTGCTAGTTTGCTTGACTGTGTTCCTTTGCCCTATCTTCTGGCTCACTGATTGTATTGGAGGTTTCATCCCTCTATTGAGTTCTTTAGTTCAGTTATTGCATTCTTTGTTTCTTTGATATCTTGCTTCATTTCTACTTTTTTTATTATTGTTTTTTTTCCTCTATTTTCTTGATTTCCAGAAGTATGTTTATCACCGTCGCCCTGAATTCATCCTCAGGTAGTTTGCATACGTCCTATGTATTCACATTTTCCCAAGATCTTAATTGGATCCATCATTTTGTTTATATTTCTCTGTGTCTTTTTTGGTTTGGTATTCTGTTTATATTTCTTTGGGTTTTGTTTCCCTGAAGTGCTGACCTTGTGGAGGGTATCAACTTGCACCAAAGAAGCCGGGATCTTCATTCTAACACTGGGATTTCTTGAGTTTTGTGGCGTTACCACTGATTGTATTTATTGAAGTTCTTTGGTGAACCCTGTGTTGGGGCCCAAGTGATCATCCTGTGGGGTTTCTGTGTGGGGGATGCAGTCTTCCCCTAGCATCCCCCAAGCACTTAACAATCATGTTGGTTTTGGCCCACAATTGGCAATTAGTCTGTGGTTCTGCCTCTACCCACAGGGCAGCGCTAGTGGGTAGCGTCGCGGGTTTGTGGCTTCTGGGAGACTATCTTCTCCCTTTAAGCCTGGTGGCAGGATATGCGGTGGGCAAGACATCCAGCGGGTGGGTCCTGAGACTCCATGGCAATACAGTGGTAGAAGGGGGTGCAGGTGGGCATTCCCTAGCTGCCCAGACTGCACAGGCTCCAGCTCAAACCCTGTGGCATTGGACCTCCTTCCACCCTGAACCAAGAACGCCTTCCCTGGCGCTGTGTCACGGCCCCAGGAGGTGGGCTCTCTGCTTTTGGAGCAACTCTCCAGGAGGTCCGTTTCTTCCAGTCATTCCACCTGCTCTGCCAGACCCAGAATCCTGAATCAGTGGTGTATCTCTGAATCATGAAGCTTTCGCCAATCCTTTGTCACTGCAATTGCTGTTGTGTCTCTATAGCCTCTGTGCCTGCTTTTCCTGAGTGTTCGTTTCCGGAAAATAGGTGAATTCCTAGTTGCTATTTGGGGAGAATCTGAATCTCACTCCTACTATGTCGCCATCTTGACTCCAATGTGACTTGCTTCTTCAGAAGGTCAACTCACTAAGGTATGTAAAAAGAAGGATCGAGGGCCTACAAAAACAATCTTCAGAATTCTGACATTTTCTCAAGCTGTCACACCCAAGACTGGTTGAAGCCAGTATGCTGGCTTTAAATTTTTCTGCACACCTTTACTTAAAGGAAGCATTCACTGGCATTCATTTTGGTTTGCCAAGTACATTTCTAAATAGCTAAATAGCATAGTTCTTTGAATAAAATTAATACTAACCATCTACAACTGGTCAAATGAAAGTCCTTCATTTTTGTTAAAACATATTCTAACAAACCCCTTTTCTCAACTGCTAACCACAAATAGAGAGGGACAATGCCAGTCACAATTCTGTTACTACATATTTTTTGGATTTGTCCTTCTTTAATACCAAGTCAACCTCTATCAATACCAATATCTAGTAAAGCTAATTAACTGTTTAAACTCATCCAAGTAAACAAACACATTCTACAAGTCCACATCCAAAGTGACACACATTACCAAAAGTAAATGTACACAAGCAACATCAGCTACTACAAGGGTATGACTGGGAAGCAAGAAATTTAATTTTATATCCAATTAAAGACTCTGATTTCTCAATAACTGTGTATCCATTACGCTGATATGCAAAAGATCAATTCTTGCTTATGCATATGGAATTTATGAGCTATAAAGAACAGCTTTGTTAAATAGGGACACAATTAGATGATATAATAAACAGTTACCTCAAAGTAACATGACAATTCTTCAGCTCTGGAGAACTGAACCCTGGGAAAGTAGAAACTTCTAATAATTACAGACTTATAACTGTAAGTTTACTTACTGGTCTCAAAGCTCTAACATATATAGATAGATACTATATATAGAATATAATTTGCAAAACATCTGAGCAATTTTCAAAAATAAGATTAATATGATAAAACTAAAATAGGATTTTAATTAAGATATATTCCATTAGCCTATAAATAAAACTAAATTAGTTTTATTCAAGCATAAGTTATCTCTGTATATCAACTATCAGAGAGATAGCAACATTTAAAAATTTAAGTCACTAGTTTATTTCCAAATTTTAAAAATACACCAAGCAGCTTAATGCTCTTCCAGGACTTAGCACAGTTCATCAAAATCATTCTACTGTTGACAAAGTTACCATGAAAGAAAATAAACGGGAAAAATCTATACAGTTTTTAAGCACTGCTGCAACACTGATTTCACTTTGTAAAAGGACAAGAGTCCTTACAATGAAAGACTACACAGTCCATATGTTAAGAACAACTAACGCTATTAGGCACTTACTATTCCAGATCCTGTTCTAGATACAGTAATTCATTTACAACAAACAAACAAAAAAATCTACATATTTTAGGATGAGAACAGAAAAGGCAACAAAAAAAATCTTTCTTATGCATAGGGGACTTAAGATTTCTGTTTCAGCTTAGGTTACAGAAAGCTTCAAAAAGGAACATGATACTCACCCAAAAAGATGAAAAAGGTAGGTAATCTAAGCTTTTCTTGAGCCCATCAAAAATTGAAGTTTCAAATAAACTGAGTTCCAAAGAGGAATCAGGTCCTCCAAAATAACGGACAAAATGCACATGGCAAACCAAAGTGAGGCAGTTATAATACAGTAAAAAGAAAACCTGCTAAAAGTTTAATAATAAATTCCTAAAAGACGGGTTAGCATACCCAACTGGATGCACTGGATACAATAAATCTGCGCATACTTGCAAGCTCTCCTGTACAGGCCTCCACAGGATGCTCGTAAGAAAGACTGGGTTCATAGCAAAAGACCAGAGTTCCACTTGATAGCACAGGAATGCAGGTGGTGATTAACCATTACTGGGAACAAGCACAAAACACCAGGCAACTGAAAAGGGGACAACAAACCCTTTCTCGCCCAGGAAACTAGCAAACATCTATTGCTGCAGGGTAAGGGCATAAGCAAATCCCTCTAACTCCTGTGGGTAGGGTGAGAAATCATCGTGGGCCTCAGATACCACACTGACATCAAACAGAACTTTCCTACACCTGGCAAGGAGCAGGAAACCCCACTCAAAAACTACTGCAAATACAATGCAAACACTGGTTGCCACTGGGAGGAGGAGACAGAACAATGACAGAACCCCGTCTAACAGGTCCATGTGGAGATGGACTGCATAAGACTGAGGCGGGACCAGGTAGCTGTCTCTCATCATAATCCTGGCAGCAAGTAGCAGCCGCAGTAACATTCTACCACAGGGGTTACCATTAGCCACCGCCATGTGACTTGAAGCCTGTGCTGAAGCCTATACACCGAAGGTAATTCATGATTAGTTTGACTCAACACTCCACACTAACGGCCAAAGGGGTGTGTCCATTTCCAAGCATAAATATTCTTTATCTCAATCTCTATGTCTATATACAAAGCCCAACAGTTACTCAAAAACTATGAAACACACACAAAAAGACAACAATCTAGAGTGAAGAAAAAAAGCAATCAATGTAAATAGACTCAGTGATGACTATGGGACTCAAGGAAACGAAGCGATGACTTTTTCATTACTTCAAAACAGTCAAAAAAGCTGTCAACCCAGAGTTATGTTTGCAGGAAAAATATTTTTCAAAATGAAGGAAACATAAAACAATCACTATCTTGTAAATAATGTTCTTTGTGCCAAAATAAAGATAAAGACTGCTAGCTATTTTTACTTTAAGTGTAATAAACATGGTCAAAAGTATCTTTGTCCTTGAAATGAGGTTAAAAGACTATTTTTTATAATATTCAAACATAGTCCCTTAACATTCAAATTAAAGTATATCATAATCTCCTAAATATCCTTCTAAAAACTTTTCCTATTAAATCTATAACTCTCATCCAAATTATATATGCAGGAAAAAGTTTTCAAAATGAAGATAACATAAAAATCACTATCGTCAATACAAACAATGTTCTTGATACCAAAACCTTTCCTGATAACTCTATACCTCTCATTCAATCTATGATTCGAATACTATTTAAGGAATGAAGCAATTAAAAGAGAATGAAATAAACATGGTGTAAAATGCTGACTTCAATAAAAAGGTTCTCTCCACCAATGAGGAAGGCGGTAAGCGGAGGAAGCAAGGTGGTGGCTGTCCAATGGTCAGTGATGGGGGCTTCTGGCAATTTGGTACTGGGCATGGTATGTTGCTATCTATTTGATATATAATTATGCCTGAACACACAGGTTAGTATTATTTTGTAAATCAACGTTAACCTCAGTATAAAAAAAAAAATTTTAATGGTTCTCTCTGAATAGAGGAATTATGATTGAATATTTTCCAATTTTCCATTATTAACATTCATTATTTTCATTTCTGACAGGAAAAATCTTAATAAACAAAAACAACAGTGCATGAGTTAAATGATATTACACTTTACAGGCAAGACTGAGGTCAAGCACAAAAACTTCTTTCTTCATGGTTGCTGTCTGTGTCACACCAATTTCAAGAAGCAGACATTTTCCTACCTTTTATAACAGTTTAACCATTTTTTTAAGTATTAACAATAAAAAAGGAGTCACTTCTAGCTTACATAATCTACTCACCACCATCTTTTCCAACAATTAAAATAGAGGTCAATAACAAACTAATCTTTCAGGCAGATTTAAACCCAAAGGCCACAAAATTGCTAAGGTTTAATGTCATCTGTTATGCTGATAACAGAATACACAGACGATTCAAGGTACTTTACATACTCTGGTCCTACTCATTATTCTACTAACAAAACACTGCTATTCACATTTATAGATAAAGGAGAGATATCAGAATTCAGATGCTTACAGATAACTATAGTCATATGCATGATCCTCAGTCCCTTAATTGTATTTCTAGATTTCCATGGTTGGTTCCCATGTCACTTGCTTCTTGCTTATTGAACAGACCACATTTAATAATACTTCATATAACTGTCACCAAGAAAAATAATTTAAAATGGTCCATCTAGTCCACGCCCTTTAGAAGATGAAAGTCTTAAGAGTTCAAAATACTGGCTTAATGATACTTAGCTCTTTCAATTAAATGCTTCTATTTCTCAGTCAAAATGAGATTTAATAACGCTATCCAGAAACACAATTTGGAGAATAAGTTCAGAATATACCTCGGACTGAAAAGATACATATATCCTTCAAATAAGATTTAATAATTCTTGATTTCTTTTGCAGCTGAAGTAAAAGCTACAATGACTTTAAGAACTCAAATACAAATATGTAAAAAATATATAAAGAAATACGCTGAACTAAGAAATCCCAATTTCAAGGTAATGATTACCTCTGGCAAAAGGGAGGAACAAGTGATTAAAAGGGTATGCACTAAGGTTTTAATTAATATACTGTCTGTGAAGCTGAATGATGGCTATATGTTTGCTATATTACAGAATATTTTTTAATATCTTCACTATTTCAAAATACGCTTTGGGGGTCGGGGTGGGGGGTGTCACACCCCTGTGGTTTAACAACTAAGGTACAGGCCATGTAAAGTCCAAGGACCCAGGTTCAAGACATGGGCCGGGAGAAGGAAAACATGTATTTTAAGTTTTCAAACCAGATGTACAACTCTGCATCTCCCTAGTCACAAATAAATTATATATAAAACATAATCATTATCATGCTACTACTACAGGCTCTAGGAGGAGAAATACAGCCTATCACAAACACTAAACTTACATACTAACTCCATTCACGACAAATAAGCATCTTTTGCATCCCAAGGCAGTATAAGTCATTTTCATCATCTATATAAAGATGTCAAGCTATCAGTGAAGAATTATAAAAAGCAAATAATACACAGAAAACATGGTTATCAAATGAAAGTTGTTACTAGTGGTAATTGCTAAAGCATAAAGCTGCAAAAACATTTACAGCATTTTATTAACTCTAGCATTGTCATATGTGGACTTTTACTGACAGTGTATACATTTTCCTCCACTTCTAATCTATGGAATAACGGATAGAGGTATAACTGATACGAATGATACAGCACATCCAGCTCTTAGAAATGTAATAAATCATGCCACCAATCTTCACAGGCCATGTTTAAAGCTCTCTATTCTAAGTAGAGACTTCCAGCATGTCTTTAGCTTTACCTTCTTTGTGCCTTCATCCTTAACCTTGACCCCAGTTCCGCTAGCGCTGGTCCTCTCTGAAAGAACACAGGAGAGCAGTATTTATCCTTTAGATATACTGCAGAATCGCACTGCTCACTTGGTAGCCTCTGGTATCTACTTATCTATTTTTCAGATCTTAGGTTAAGTATGTTACTAAAATTTATTCTGGTGCGCCCTGGTGAAGCAGGGATTGGGTGCAGTTCACATACAACCCAAGGTCCTGGGTTCACGCCCTAGGACTTGGGGGAACGACCAAGACGAACAACTGAATAAAATAAATGTTTGTTCTCATCTCTCCTCCTGCCTGCCTGCCTCTGCTTGCCTTCATTCCTGTCTGCAGCTTTCCTTTAAAAAAAATTTTTTATATGTTTCTTTCTGCTTTCTAATGTGACTAATAAAAAAATTTAAAATTACGTAAGTAGCACACATATTTCCACTGGACAAATAAGCTAAAAATAAATTTAAAAATGAATATACAAATGCACCTCAAAAGTATCCACTATTAGTTGAATCTGAATGTGGAACCAAAACCAAATTTAATCTTTTCGAAAATCAAACATGATGGGATAAAGCGGAGTTCCAATTACGTGGGGCGTGGTATATGTGTCTGACAATAACACTCATCAACCTAACAAATTAAAACCATAAATTCTAGTATTCTAGTAAGCAATAAAATTGTTCCTCCTCCTATTACAATAAATTATACTAGAAAGTCTAGTGTACCACAGTTCATCAAAGCCACACCACAACCTCAAAACCCAAGCTCTTTTTATAAAAAGTATAGAGAAATAAACTAAAAAATATCCTAAAATAAGGTATTTACTGACTAGTGCAATCCATTTACCTATAAGCTCTTACTTATAGAATCTGCTCCCTGGGCCTAAATGTCAAAGTTTATACTTTATTATCTAGATAAGACCTATGAAAATTAATTCATTAGGTACATGAATTACACTAACCTGAGCTTCTAAGAATGACTTGAAGAAAACGAAGGATCACAGTAAGAGCATAATGTGCACCTATTCACTGAGCAAAACAAGTGCTGGCATGCGCTGGCGGTTTAGCAGTTAAGTCTCCTGCGTCTGTTGGCACAAACCACATACATCCTAAAGACCAGAGTCTACATCCTGGGTGATCAAGATGAACAACTAAACAAAATAAACTTATCTTCAAAAGTGAAATCCTAAGGACCCCGCTCCTTCCTTGAGTCCAGAAGTTTCAAATGGCTGAGAAGGTTCTGAGCAAATCAAACCATGGGGACTATAAATGGATCTTGACATCTTAGCCCTAAAAAAATGACTAGGCATTCCCTCAACTCTACAAGAATGTATATAAAAGTCAATCCAAAAGAAGTTCTAAGAACTGTTACTCTTCTACTCAATATTCCCATGTAAAAGTCCTAACACCCTTGATATGTGACCCCAAGGATCTCTGCAATATATATGGTCAAGAATCACAGAACCAAAGCAGTCTCTCCTTGATAGTACTTTATAACACACACAAAATGTTATTTACGGTACATGGCCTTAGAAACTGCCCTGAACCATACCCACTTAGCCAAGGCTTCATGATTTACACGTCTATTAAACAGACTTTCACATGAGAAATATAAAGGTAATCTCATCTAAAATGAGTAAAAACTTAACAAATTTTATACAAAGTACAGAGTTAAGGCACAAAAATACTAGTGCTGACCCCAAACACTTAAAAATAATGGCCAAGTGGCTCCATATCCCTTGGAAGAAATGAACAAGGAAGAAATGAACAAAGAATAATTCAAGCTTTTCTTTAATACACCAAATATCACCCTGAATTGCATTTATGTTTCCTTAACCATCCTGCCAGACCCTTATAACTCTGACTCCTAAGACAGTGCTGGGCGTTATCAATTCTCAAAACACATCTGCTGGTTGAATGGATAATCTGGAGCTATACAACGCACATAGCAACTACTAGTTAGATGTGACTATTTAAATATAAATTTAAATTTAAAATTTAGTTTCTCAACCATACCATATTTCAAGTGTTCATGATCACATATGGCTAGGTGGCTGCCACACTGGACAGAGCAAAGAATGCTTTCATCATCACAAAAGTTCTACTGGACACAGCTAATCTGGACTGCCCTTTAGTTTCTGGAAGCACCTGAAATAGTCCACTAATTCAAAATTTTTCCTAAAAAGATTATTAATCAGAGAACCTAGAAAAAAAGTATTTAAAATGTGCTCCAGCCCCAATAATAATAAAATCAAAGGAAAGGGGTTATGCAGGGCAATCTCTAAAATCAGTTACATTTAAAACTTTTCAGATAACTCATTACTGATAACTCATTTCAACATATCTTCTGTCCTAAAAGAAAGCCCTTAGTAAGAAAAGGTTTGGCACACACCGTGGAGGCCTACACACATCCCAAGGACCCCAGTTCAAGACCAGGGACGAAGAGAAACCACCAAGATAAAACTAAATCAAATAAAGTGCTTTTTCTTCCTCACTCTGCCTGCCTTCCTGCCCATCTACATGCCTTCATTCCTGCCTGCACCTTTCCGTTTTTGAAAAATAAAAATAAAAAAGGGGGGACTGCTACCTATTTGTAGGAAAATTTTTTTTTAAAGATATGGAACTATTTCTGCCCTAACCATAAGATAATAAAAAAATAAAAAAATAAAAAAGAATCTTGGAAGTTATCTAGAGGAAAATGCTGATCACAGAGAAGTAAAATTAACCCATTAAGGAGACCAGATAGGTAAAAGGAAAGAAAAAAAACAGGGTACACAGAAAACCAGAGAAGTCTTGTTTTTCATAGACTTATAGCGTATTATCTAATATTCTGATATTTCAAAATAGCCTAATTTAAAGGGCACTGATAACCACGAGTAAACAGTCAAGAAGTTATCCTGAATTAGGCACAAAGTTTTATCATGTGAAAAGGATCCTTAAGTTTTTCCTTGAAAGATCTAATATTATTAACTTAATGCTTCATTGGCAGTTTACACCTTTCTTTCATAATATAATCACATGATACTCATTCCCATAGCAAAATCTATTCCCGCTTGTCAAAACAGATTTCAAATAAGCTACAAATATGCAACTAAAACTGAAAGAATATTTACTAGTAATTTTCAGTGGAAACTCAAGCCCGTGACAAGGTTAAGGATATAAGTACCGCCAAGTGAAAATGAACACAAGAGGGGAGAAACAATAAAACGGAAATCACTTCCCTCATCCTGAAAATGTATTTGAATGAAAATAAAAACAGTATTTTTACTTAACAAATTTTCAGACATTATGATAAATAAAAAGGTAGAATGGCATGTGCCCTGGTGGAGTAGCAGTTTGATCAATCACCTTTGTTTAGCACAGTCAACGTACATCCCAAGGACACTGATTCGTGTCCTGGGTGCTGAGGGAAACAAACTAGTGTGAACAACAAAATTAAAAAACAAAATGCTTCTTCCTCCTCCGGCTTGCCTGCCTAGTTGTCTTCATTCCTGCCTGCACTTTTACTTATTAAAAAAAAAAAAAGTTGAAAGGACAGTCTATTACTTTACTGTAAATAAAAGTATATTCATGTAATAAAGATTTTTTTAAAACGAAAACTGACAGATTTTTTTCTTTTATTTTTAAATAAGTATATTTATTTAGAGGAAGAAAGCAGGCAGGAATGAAGGCAGGCAGATGGGTAAGGCAGGTAGGCAGAGAGAGAGAGGAGGAAGATTTTATCCATCCATTACATTATATTGGCGTTGGTTTTCCCAACCTTCCATGAATCCAGGTCCCTTGGGCTTTAACATGGACTATGACCACCAAAGCCACAGATTTTAACCTGTGAGTCACCAGGAAGTGCCAAATATTTTTCCTGATATAAAGTGTTAGTTTGAGGTGTCCTCAGTCCCAAATTCTTAGGTGAACACAGAATTTTTTCAGATGGCACAAATGCCTCCTTTATAGATTTAAAGAAAAAAAAAAAGGAAAGGCGCAGACAGGAATATTCATCCCTGCCTGCCTTCATTCTTCTAAAAAAATAAAAGAAACCTACTTCATTCACTATCTTTTCAATAGCTATGAAATAAGTAACAGAGTTCTTGGTTTTAATTTTAATGAATTGCTGTTTAACTGTTTTATGTAAATGTGGACTCAAAAAGATTAAAGCTAATTTTAAAAGAGAACTATATAAATTATCTTTATATTGCTATAGGAAGTATCTTAACTGGTACTGCTGTCACTTTCTCTTAAAGCTCTAGAGTGTAGATAGTGGAGCAAAGAGTTAGGCAAATAAGTACTGAAAACTGAGTTTTAAAACATTAAAAGCTAACACTGACTAAGCACCATGATGAACCCCTCATTTTGCTGGGCATATCCGCATAAAAACCCCAGGTGCTAGAGGCTGCTAGGTGCCTCCCAATTCAATTCTCCTCTCTTTGCTCAATAAAAGTAAAAGTACTACATATGAGCTTTTTGACAAGTGCCCTTTAAAAGAGGAAGTATCTCTTGGCTCTCTCCCTTCTCCGTCCTGCTAACTGGAAGGCAAACTTAATGAATAAAGCAGCCCCTTGGACCATAAGAACCACTTAGCGAACAGAGGGCATGCTGAAAGAACAGAAGTTTGGCTCTTCTGACATCTCTGAAGAGATGACACAACGCCTCAGAATTTAGTAAACATGTTAACAGAAGAAGTCAGATTAAAATCAAGGAGACTTTTCTTATATACTAAAGAACATACAGATACATTTGCTTTCATGACCCACTTTTTAAATATTAAGCACACTTAGATAGGCCTGCTGGTCCTTCATAACAACATAACCTTTAGAGGCACGACTAGGTCTTAAGTCATTTGCACAGGACTAGCACAAAGCCCAGGACACAACAAACTTGGCGTAATGAAGAAGGTTCAATTCATAATGGGAAAGAAAACAGGTTACCAACTGACAATGCCCACTAGTTAGTCAATTTGACTAATTAGGTTCTGTTAATTAAAAATCCCAAGTTCTAAGAGAAATGTCAGGTGTAAAATGCCTGGCTTGTGCTTAACTTTACCTGGTCCCAGAACCAAACTATTTCAAACAGAAAGAATGACTTGTAGTCATTTATCAAACCCTACTTCAGTATTAATCTATGAAAGAAACTTAAAAGACATGTCTGCCAAGGAAAGGGATCATTCATTTCTTGATCAATATAAATCAAGAATTTTAATAAGCAATGGACTCCAAATCAACAAACACTACCTAGTATTCAAAGCCTCAGGAAAGGTTATTATCTAAGTAATTAAGCAAATATTACTTTAATATCCCTTATATAATATGCAAATATCCCTTATGTAATTAACTCACAAATGACCAATCCAGTTTTGTAGACTAGGTGTCTTACCTTTAGTTGCACACCCAAAACCCCAATTCCAAAATTTGATTTCATGTCTCTACTTTTTAAACTGAAAAATTGATTTCAATGAGCAGTCAGGTTACTATTGTTAGCCAGCCTTATCCTAAAATTATGCTAATTAAGGCAGCATTTTTTTCAATCCAAAAAAGTAAGCGATTACTTACTTGGGTCACTCAAGTCTAACAAAAATGTTAACTTCAATGACTAAAAAATTAACAATGATTAAGCACACTCCAATCTGTTTTACACCGGCTTCTGAGTAAGAGTGCATCAAGGGGCATGCCCTGTGGCTCAGGAGGCTGTGACACTAGAATGTGGACCACGCAAAGCCCAAGGACCAGGGTACGAGACCCAGGACTGAGGTGAAAAATCAAAATAAAAATGTTCCTTCCTTCATTCCTTCTTCCTTTCCTTCCTTTCCTCCCTCCCTCCCTCCTTCCCTTCATTCCAAAAACACAAAGTATATCACAATACATCTTTTTCAGAAACATACAGTTTCTCTAGACATCTGTGGATACCAACACAATGATCTTCCAATGGCAATAAACTAAAATAGCAACCGTGTAGAAACAATAAAATGTTCTTCCTTTCACACTAAAATTCATGTCACAATAGCTTGGAAAGAATTAGTTATGCAGCAGTTTAAATGATAAAAAAAGAAGAAAGCAGATTTTAGCAAGAAATGACACGAATAATACCACTTTAAGAGACACTAACCTAACGAAATGAGATCTGACATATGCAGAAATAAAAAAGCAAACATTCAAGTGTAGAACCAAAAGATGGCTAATTACTTGTTTCATAAAAGCTTTAAAAACTTAAATTAAGCTCATTAGCTAATAAACTATGAGCAAGAGAGTTACTAGTGGTTACTAAAACAAAAACCAAACAACACACTAAAATCATTCAAGGGAAAAATAAGATGTTCTAAAGTACAGTTTACATGTACTAATTTGAGAATAGTTTAAAAAGTGCAAATCCAGGCATGCCCTGGTGGAGTAGTGATTTGATCGACTGCCTCCAGTCACATACATTTCAAGGACCCAGGTTGACGTCCTGGGTCAGGCCAGGGAGAACAACTAAGATGTCCAACTAAATTAAAATAATGATTCTTCCTCCTCTCTCTCTCTCTTTGCCTGCCTGCCTCTGATTGCCTTCATTCCTACCTGCACCTTTCCTTTAAAAAAAAGAATTTTATATATATGTATATATATACATATAAATCCCTATTATAGAACATTCAGTTTTAATGAGGAATAGCTATATAATAACCATCACGGCATATACTTATTTAAGCATTATGTGCCAAATGTTCTAAGAACTTTACATGCCAACAGTGACTCTCAAACAATCCTAGGAAAAATTATCATTCCCATTTTTCAAAAGAATAGCCCAATGAACAAGGCAGCAAAGTAATTTGCCCAATATAACACTATTATATAAGTGAAGAATCAAGATTCATCCTCAACAGTCCAGGGTTCTTAACTGCTCACCAAACTGCTTCTCTTTCTGTGTAATGTTATAGAAGGCAGCCTATAACACACTGAATAAAAAACGCAAGCGGCAGAACAGTGTGATTTAATGACAAACTTTAAGGACAATGCAATATGCAGCTCTTACATCATTTCATATATATGTGTGTATGTGTATATTTATATATATAATATATATTTATGTTTACATATATTGTTTTTAAAGGAAAAGTACAGGCAGGAATAAAGACAAGCAGAGGTAGTTAAGCAAGAAGACAGGAGAAAACAGTACTTCATTTACTCGGTCAGTTGTACATCTTAGCTGCTGCCCCAAACCTGGGGATGTGAACTCACGTCCTCAGAATACATGTGGACGCCCCAGGTGAAGATGGCTAAGCAAACTGCTACTCCACCAGGAAAAGTCAGTATTTTCAGTATTTATTATCAGTCTACAACAACAAATGTCAGAAATAAACAGGAGTAACTTGATGGCCTAGGAAATGACCAATAATAAGGAACTAAATAAAATATATAGCTTCTTTCCTTTTCTTTCTTCCTGTCTGCCGGCCTACTTGCTTTCATTCCTGCCTATACCTTTCCTTTAAAAGAAAAAATTTTAATGGAAATAATCCAAATAGATTAAAGGTAACTGATGAAAAATAAGTGGGGCATGCTCTGGTGCTCAGGGGTTAATCCCATGTCTGGGGCACAGTTCATATACAGACCAAGGACCCAAGTTTGCAGCCCAGGACCAAGGAACAACTAAAATGAACAAAATAAATGAAATGCTTCTTCCTCCTCTCCCTGCCTGCCTGCTTGCTGCCTGCCTGCCTTCATTGCCACCTGCCTGCCTTCCTCTCTTGAAGGAAAAAAAACAGTTAAAAAGCCACACTAAAAAAAATTCTCTTCATTTCAAAATAAAAAAGGGGATAGGTATGTGTTACTAACACAGAAAACTGTTCCAGTTAGTTAACGGGGAAAAAGACCTATAAAACAGCATATATGAGTGCCCCCTGCAGCTCAGGCAGTGGGGTGACTAAGATGCAGTTCATGCAAAGCCTGCAGACCAGGATTCAAGACCCAACAACTAAGACTGAGGGTGAAAACAACCAACCAACATATACAATGTGATCCAATTTGCTAAAATGAAAAATGTTCAAGTAGGCACAGAAAATAAAGACTTCAAATGGCTGAGAAGAAATGAAACTACAAAAAATTTTCCTTACTAATGTGTATCTATAATGTACAGTAAGATATATCTATTGTTTAGCATAAAGAAAATTTATTATACATTGGTATACATTTATACATTATACAACTTTTAAGACAGCAACAACAAAATGAAGCTATTTCTTGCCTTGAGAGATGGTTATGATACTGCAAATAGAGCTCAAAACATCTACGAGTAATCTTTCAGCAACACCATCCCTTCCCTTTAAAGTTACAGTATCTGATTCAACCATTTTTATAGATGAAATAGAACAGGACACTCAAAAAATAAAAAGTGCCTTGGTATGCTGGGGTAGTACACAAATGTGAAAATGAAACTGACATTCATATGAGCCTAATTAGTATAAAGCAAAATATATCTCATGTTCATAAAATAAAATAGGTTATAGTAAACAAGATAAAGAATGGGTCCCGGTTTTCAAAATATCCACCAAGAAAGCATTTGTATGTGCTCAGGTTTCTTTCTCACAAGTTTTTTATTTCCTTGAATTACAGGGTTCTCAAACTGCAAATCTCAGACAAAGATATCAATACAACCAGACACTAGGAGAGCCTAACAAGTACCAATAAGCATTGTAACAACCAGTGTGAGCAAGTAAATGGAAATAAAAATGAAAATGTTTCTTCCTCCTCTCTTCCTGCCTGCTTGCCTACTCGCCTTCATTCTTACCTGCATCTCTCCTCTAAAAAAAAAAGTCTAACGCCAGTCTATTTATTTCTCCCCATTTTTTAAAAAAAGAATTTATAGTGGATAGTTAGAATACATTAACAAAGCAAAATAATTAAGAATAAAAGCTAAGAAAGCTGGGAGGGTGGGGAGGGGATAAAGATATAGAAAGAAAAAGGAACCAAACCATCTAAAACTCGTAAGGTGCACCCATTATGGCTCATCAGCTATGGTGTAGGCCATGTAAGGACCAAGAATCTGGGATGGAGACCCTGGCCAGGGAAAGGAAAAACAATACAAATAAAATTAAAAATAAAGCAAATAAAACTCATAAAGAGTTAACACATTTAATGCCAACCTTTGGTCTATGTTATATTTTGACATATTTCTCCTTTTGATCAGCTTCTATAATTTATTCCCAGAAATACCCAATGAAGTACAAAAAGTGTGTAAGATAACTGAAAGGAGCATGGTTCATAAGAGAAGAAAATGGAAATAAGGTGCACCCTGGTGGCCTAGCGTTTTAAACCAGGTACAGCTCACATACATCCCAAGGTCCTGCACCCTTTTAAAAAAAAAAATGTACACACACACACACACACACACACACACACACACACAGAGAATAATCCCTCACCTATGGCGGGAGTTACGTTCCACAGACGCCCGGATAGGTGAAAATCTGCGAAGTAGCGGCGTTATAATTTATTATTTATATACATTTTAAGGCTTTATAAACCTTTCCTACTCTCCTAAACCATTCCCACTCTTACTAATCTTCCCCACACTCTTATAAACACTTTCTACACTCTTAAACTTACATAATTTTAACAACATACAAAATTCTATGTGGCTCCTCACTAGTAAAGTATACATGCACCGCAAAATCCCACGATACAGAGAAAATTGTGTGATATAGAACTAGATTTAAAAAAAAAAAACCGGCGATAAAGTGAAGCCGCGATAAGTGAACCACGATACAGCGAGGGATGACTGTATATATCATTTTTGTTTTTGACTGGCTAGAAAGGTATAGGCAGGGATGAAGATAAGTAAGCAGGCAGGAAGAGAGAGGAAGCAGCAGCAATTTATTTTAGTGCAGTTGTTCATGCTGGCTGCTCCCCTGACCCTGGGTCGCTAACCTGGGGCCTTGAGACATACGTGGACTGTGCAAGTCAGAAGCGCTGCATTTATCCACTAGGCCACCAGGACACACCAGTATCATTCTTTAATCATTTTTTGAATGTCAATTATATACCAGACAATATATATTTGGCATTTTGTAGGGAGGAGTCATTTAATTCACACAGCAATTTATGAGGTATTATCAGTTCAAAAAACATTGAATTGCTAAAGATCACATGATCAGAAGTGAGAAAACCAGAATCCAGGTTTATTCAACTCTCAAGCTGGGTTCTTTCTTCTAAACCAGTGTTCCTGAACACTATCTCTTAGAGTATCCAGTTTATTTTATACCTCATGGTTTACCAATTCTTACACATTTGAAACAAGATTAGTTCACTGTGATATCGCTTGAGGTAAACACTAATTATTCAAGCTCAGATGGTAAAGTCTTCCTAAAACTAGTATACTGTCTACTCTTCAATACCACTTCTAAGTGCCATACCCTGCAGCTCAAGTGGCTAAAGTGCAGGCGGCTGAGGCACAGGCTACAAAAGTCACAGACCCAGTTTTCTGAGACCTAGGATGGGAAAAACAAAAACTGTGACTCACTTTTTTAAAAAATCAAATCAATACTATCGCTAAGATCTGGTTTAGGCTTGCCCTAGTAGCTTAGTGGTTAAGGCTGCAGCCTCTAGCTGGCACAGCTACATACATCCCTAGAACCAGGGTTCATATCCAAGGTGGGAGGTGGGGGCGGGGACAACCAAGATGAACAAATAAATTCTTCTTCCTCTCTTCCTGACTGCCCCCCTGCCTACTAGCCTTCAATCCTGCCTGTACCTTTCCTTTACATAATAAAATAAAATTCAGGTTATATACAGTTCTCCATGTCAAAATTTCCATTTCATAGTATCTATTTTATGAGCAGACATGGATCAAAGATCACAATTTAAATATATCTGGAAAATACTGTACACCAGAAACTCCACAACATACAGTGTGCCAATATTTAAAAAGCTAATTACAATGCAAACATATTAACATAAATTAGCTTAACATAAATGACCCCCACTTTTATTAACAAAACTTAAAAAATTATTTCAAGAGTGGAGTAGCGGATTAGTCAACTGCCTTCAGCCAAGAGCACAGGCCACATACCCCAAGGACCCAGGTTCAAGACCTGAAGCTGGATGAAAACCAAGATGAAAAACCTAAGTAAATAAAGTTCTTCTTTCCCCTATCTTTTTACTGCCTGCCTGCTTCTGTTCACCTTAATTTCTGCCTGCACCTTTCCTTTTAAAAAAAAAAAAAAAAAGAGTCCAAAAAAAATTAAAGGCAAGTACAACAAACTATCCTTGGTGTCAAGTCCCACCCACAAAAATTGAAGACAGCATTTAAATCTGTAGAGACTTTACCTAATTTAATTGCAGGGAATATATCCACCACCTAATTCTACTACTCTATTTCATCTTCATTCATAAATATGAATAGAAATTACCAATCACCCAGACATTAAGAACCAAAATTTTTAATAATATAGAACCAAACCTAGAGGAGAGATATCGTGCAGGAAATAGCAAACAACTTTACAAATGTCTAATTAGTACCTACAGAAGAATTCATGGTAATATTTTAGTCAGCAAATAAGGTACATACACACACCCAAAAAAGGAGCAAAAACAAATTCTTAAATATTTTTTTAAATTGCCCTTTCTGTTGTTTTTTATTTACACATCCTTCAATTCAGGATTTCTAATTCTATTAACCTCAGCCTACCTAATATACACGCTACAAGGAAATACACTACAGAGTTTATTACAAAAATACTCTAGAAACTGGTGCAATATGGTGGTGTAATGGTTAGATCAATCACCTCCGAAGGAATGCAGGCTCCTTACTCCTGGATTCAAGTCTCAGGTTCAGGAGACAGGGTAAACAAGCAGTGTAAATGACTAAATGGAAATAAAAGTAAAATGCTACTTCTTCCTTTCTTCCTACCGGCCTGCCTACCTGCTTCATTCCTGCCTACACCTTTCCTTTAGAAAAAAAATTACCCTAGAAACTACAAAAATATTCCTCAGTAGCAAAAAGTTAAATGATGGTACAACTAGGTTAGAACTGTTCATGTATCAACATGGCAAAGATGTATAGGATACATGAAGCATCACTAAATATCACAATATCCCACTTACATTATTTGTAAATAATACATGTAACAATAACAGTAGTTACTATATTACCATAAAACACACAATGCCAGGTACTACTTTAAGCACTTTATATATATCAACTCCATAATCCTCAGAACAACTTGAGGCAATGGAGTCTGAAATTACCCCCTTTCTACATAAGAGGACTCCAGGTACAAAAAGATTAACAGCTTTCCCAAGACACACTAATGACTAAACCAAGGGAGCTAATAAAAGACTATGATCTATGGAACTCTAAATGCCCCAAGATCACACTTCACATTTCCAAAAATCAGAATACAATCCAGAGTCCAGCTCTTCTAAAAACTTCCACATCTCTCTCTTCCTTCAAGTTCCCTCGCTCCTCGCCAACCCTCCCTTTTCTCCCTCTATTGTTCCTTCCTCTTGTTCTCTTCTCAGTGTGCAAATGCATACCACAAGTCTGTCAGTACAGATTGGCTGAAATGTCAAGTGTGATAATTTCTAATGATGGAAGTGGAAGCAAAGAGGGTTTTTCATTTTTAAATATTTACTACAGGCACACCCTGGTGGCCTAGTGGTTCAGCCCACTGTGATGCATTCTACATATATCCCAAGGTCCCCGGTTCAAGACTGGGGCTAGGGAAAACAACCAGTGTGAACAACTAAATGAAACAAATAAAAGTGCTTCTTCCTCCTCTCTCTCTTCCTGCCTGCCTACCTGCCTTCATTCCTGCCTACATATATATTTATTTGTTTATATTTCTATTACTATAGAAAAGTAAATCAATATAATTTACACTCTTTAAAACACATATGCATTATTTTGCTAAGGTTTTAACCTAAATTCATCAACCTAAGACATAAACAGATAATTTCAAAACAGGAAATAAAAACTAATAAACATGGGAGAAAACCAAATCTTATAACAAAAGAAATGCAAAAAAGAAAATCACCATTTACTCCGTTTAACAAAAAACTTTAAACTACCATGTTTAAATGATGGAAAAAATAGCAATTTTCAAATAGCAATTTGTATCAATTATTTCCTAGGTTCATACCTGCTGACCCATTATTTCTACTTTATTAAGGAAACATCTAAAATATTAAAAGACAATACACATAAAGATGCAAGCTTCAGCATTTTTCCTAAAAACAAAATTGTTAACTTAATAATCCAGTAATAAGGGATGTGTTTTAAGTACACTGTGATAGTCATATACAGAAATGTATATTAAAGGCCTCAAAACATTTATCGGAATGGTAATATACCAGTGTTAAAATAAAGGGCACACCCTGCTGGAGTGGAGGTTCGGCACAATCCACGTACATCCCAAGGTCAATACCCTAAATCCCAAGGACCCAGGTTCAGGTCCCAGGGAGAGGGAACCAAAATGAACAACTAAATACAATAAATGCTTTATCCTCCTCTGCCTGCCTGCCTACTTGTTTTCATTCCTGCTTGTACCTTTCCTTTAAAAAATAATTCCTTCAAGGAAGTATTTTGAAATGTTAATAACTTTATTAATGGGTGGTAGAATTAAGACTGATTTTTCTTCCTTGTTTTTTACAATGACTATATGTGGCTTTTCTGGGGAAAAGAACCTTTTTTTAAGCAAAAAAAAAAAAAAAAAAAAAAGAAAGAAAGAAACCTTTTCTATTCCTCACTTTAAAAGACAAATGAATGAAGTAGTTGTTACTGCCCATCCAGATATGCCATATCTTACTGGTTGCTAAGCAGCAGCTCCTACTGTTCCTATATCATGCCCATCTCTAGTCAGACAGAAAGGACAGAGACGCAGGCAAAACATGTCCCATCTAAATGTCAGTGCATTCACTAGAGTAGTCTGAACAGCACACATAATTCTCTACTCAAAATATTCCCTATCTTTCACTTAATTTTCTAGATTTACTTTTGATGTGGCATAGTGCTCCTCACATAAGCCATACATAGTAACAAACTATACCCATATATCCCATTCAATAAATCCACACACCAAGCCAGAAATCACTGTCACACTGGACACTTAGGTAAGCCTTGCCAATTTCCAAAAATGGCCATCACGTTCGGTGAATGAGTGTACACTGAAATTTCACACTCCTGGTGCGCCTGTTGGAGTAGCGGTTAGGTCAACCACTTTTGCAGGAGCACAGGCCATATACCCGTGTTCCAGTCCCAGGTTGGGGGATGGGTGGACCACCAGTGCGAACAATTAAATGAAAATAAAGTGCTTCTTCTTCCTCACTCTCCTCTTGCCTACCTATTCGCTTTCATTCTCGCCTGCACCTTTCCTTTAAAACAAAAATTTACTCCTGCAGAAAAGGTGATTGGTTCCTTTGCTCAAGGTATAAATCCCAATACACTGGCATTCCCTCCCAGCAGCAGAATCTGCAATACAGTAACTCTTCCACAGGAAAAGTCCAATTCTCATGGCAAAAATCTTAAAAGAGAATTCTGGCCCAGGATCCACGCCCCAGGCTCACCTGCTACGTGGTGACAGAAACCCCCATAGCCACACCATGTGCCCTCACTGCTACAGCAGCAGCCACTTTTGTCTCAGCTCTGCTGCAGAATAAAACGAAAGGCAGCACAAGGACAAGATGGCAATGGACTTAAAAAACAAAAACTGAAAGTACACGGTAGCTCAGGCTAACAGGATGACTGGGGTGCAGGCCATGTAAAGTTTACCAATTTCTGTTTGTGACCCAGAGCCAGTGGCAACAATTTTTTAAAAAGTTGAAAAGTAACTGCAGATTTCTGGCCAAGATGGAGACCTGGTAGGAGCAAGACTCACGTCCTCGCCACTGAGCAACCAGAAACTTACCTATTTTCCTGAAAAAACACTGTGGAAAAGCAAGCACAGAGGCTTAGAGACAAACCAGCAAATGTCAACGCCCCACTTACAACAATTGACTGATCAACCAGGCCAGGCTGAAAATTAACATGGAAACAACGGCTTTAAGCGACCATCTGGAACAAATAGGTCTAACAGACTTATATCAAACACTTCTTTCAATGACTACAGATTTCACTTTCTTCTCAAGTGCACATGGAACAATCTCAAGGATAGACCATATGTTGGGACACAAAACATGTCTCAACAAATTTACAAAGACTGAAATTATACCAAGCATATTTTCTGACCACAAGGGCTTTAAACTAGAAATCAACCACAAAAAGAAAGCTCGAAGACCCCAAATTAATGACAGACTAAACAATATGCTTCTGAATAACTCGGGTAAAAGAGGAAATCAAAAAGGAACTTACTCAAGAGACAAATGAAAATGAAGACATGCACTAATCTCTGGGATGCAGCAAAAGCAGTACTAAGAGGGAAGTTCACTGCAATCCAGGCCCCTCTCAAAAAACAAGTAAAATTGCACACAATCTAATCCTACATTTAAAACAATTAGAGAAAAAAGAACAATTAAAGACAAAAAGCAGTAGAAGAAAGGAAATAATCAAAATTTGAGCAGAAATAAATAGAAAACAAAAAGATAATCCAAGAGATCAATGAAATCGAAAGTTGGTTCTTTGAAGAAAAAAAAAAATTGACAAACCAGTGGCTAGACTCGCAAAAAAGGGGAGAAGACTCATAACTAGAATCAGAAATGAAAGTGGAGAAGCTACAACAGATACCACAGAAACACAAAACATCCTAAGAGACTACTACAAAAACTCTGTACCAACCAAGCAGACAACCTTGAGGACATGGACAGATTTCTAGAAAAACACAATCTACCAAGACTGAACCAGGAAAAACTAGAAAACCTGAACAGAACTATCACAAAGAAAGAAATTGAGGCTATAATCAAAGGTCTCCCTAGAAATAAAAGCCCTGGTAAAACCAAAAGGTAACCTACTAACTGGGAGAAGATATTTGCATTTCATATTTCTGACAAGGACTTAATATCTAAAATATACAAAGAACTAATAAAACTCAATAACAGAAAATAAGCAATCTAATCAAAAAGTGGGAGGAGGAATTAGAGAGATATTTTTCTGAAGAGGATATATTAGATCACCAACAGGCACATGAAAGGATATTCCTCCTCCCTGGCTATCAGGGAAATGCAAATTAAAACATCAGTGAGATATCAACTTACACCTGAGTGACTGGTTATTATCCGAAAGTCTGGAAACAACATGTTAGTGAGGATGTAGAGAAAAGAGAACACTTTCACTGTTGGTGGAAATGCAAACTGGTGCAAGCCCTATGGAAAACAGCTTGGAGATTCTTCAAAAAGTTGAAGATGGAAATCCCATATGATCTGGTCATCCCACTTCTGGGTATTTACCCAAAAGACACAAAAACACTCATTTGTAGAGATTTATGCACCCCCATGTTTACTGCAGCCCTCTTCACAGTAGCTAAAAACTGGAAACTACTTAAGTGCCCAACATCAGATGAATGGATAAAGAAGATGTGGTACATACATACAATGGAATACTACACAGCCCTTAGAAGAGATGAAACCCTGTCATTTGAATCAACATGGAGGGATCTAGAGAGGATTATACTAAGTCAAAAAAAAAAGAAAGATACCAGATGACTGCACTCTTAGGTGCAACGTGAATAGACAAAACAAAGGAACAGATCTAATAAAACTAACCCTTGAACACTTGCAACAAAACTGAAGTTACCAATAGGGAATGAAAGCAAAGGGGGTTGGGGGGGTGGGGCGCACAGAGAAATGGTGGCGGAACCCATGGGACAATGATAAAGAACACTTGGTGATTTGGTGGAGGGTAGGGTGTGTTGACATATATATGAGGAATGGGAAACCCTTACATGTGAGTTTATTTTAATGTGCAAAAATAAAAACTAATAAAAAAAGGTAACTGCAAAAAATAATAATGGATAAGGCATCAAAAAAAAAGTGACATTAATCTGTCACATGGTTAAAAACAACTCTTTGAATGATGCCTATTTTAAACTACTCTAAACCATTTCTCCTGGTGTCATAAACACAAATTTGGGAAAACTGGCACTAGAACTGATATGGTAAAATAAAGATTAATCAGAATGCTGGGAAAACACAATTCATAAGTTTTTACTTAATAGTTAACCAAAAACTAAAATGGCAATAACATCCTGTTTCCCTGCTGAAAATCTACAAATGTATTTTAAATTCTCTTCACTCTCTTAAAATAATGAACATAATCTAATCTGTGTTCGCTTAATCAGGAACTTGGAGGGAGTCACATTTTAGCTTCCTTTCACTTATAAAAAAAGCTTTATTTTTGTGATTACAAAAGTGATACAGTGAACATAAACAAAAATTAACATAGAAAGAAAATGAAATCTCATCAGCAACCTGACATAATCTATAAACACGCTATTTAACCAAGCACTTTTTCTACTTTTCTTTTTTTTTTTAAAGGAAAAGGTATAGCTATATAGACTGAAGGTGAGCAGGCAGACAGGCAGAGAGAGGAGGATGAAGCATCTTACTCATTTTTATTTAGTTGCACGTCCTGGATGCTCTCCTTGGCCTGAGATGCAAACCCAGGTCCTTGGGATGTATGTGGACTGCGCTTCAGCTGGAAGCAGTTGACCAAACTAGGACTCCACCAGGGCATACCTCTACATGTTTTTAAAATAAAATTTGATCATCTACTATCAACTGATTTCCACAGAATAAACGTGAACTTTTTTTGTCACTAAAGGTTTTTCAAAACATTCTGTATAATCATCTTTTCTTTTTTAATAGTCTTGATTATTTTATCTTTCCCTCCAGCCCCAGGTCTTACCTGGGTCTACGAGATTTACCTGATTTGCACTTTAGCTGCCTGAGCCACAGGGGTGCTCCTGCAAATTTTTTCAAAGTAAAACATAGTATTTCAGGGCATATTCAGCCCATAATTTGGCCATCCTTAGGACTTCAGTGTGTTTCAAAAGGTTTACTATTTTAAGTGACAACAAAGTAACAATCAAAATTGTATTCTGAACACCACAGGTTCTGTTAAATCACCTAGGGGCACAAGAAAAATCCTAGGTCAAATTGTGTCATCTACCCCATTTAACTACAGAGACTCACTTTAATCTGTCTCCTTTCAAATACTGGTTTAGTAAAACAGACTACATCCAAACAAAAGACAGCAGCAGAACTTATGGAATAAATGAAAAGCAATTTTATGAGGCAAAACTGATTCAGGACTCTAATAGGACATTTCTGAGGCTGATCTTCAGATTTCTGGATGAACAGAATAAAAGACTCACAAGAGGTTCTAAAGACTCCCAGTACAGTAGAGAACCAAGCACTGAGAATGAGCAGCTTGAAAGTACACCTTATATGCATCACACATCACAGAACTCCCTTAGGTTAACAAATGTATTTGAAGATGCCAACTATTTCTGGTTCTATGTAGAAATTAGACCTGCTAACACTAGGAACGTAGATAAAACACCACCTTTTCAAGGCCTTTCAACAAAGAGCTTCTTTATGAAAATAAAATCTATTTTTCTCCATCCCAAAGACTGGTTTTTAATGCAACTTCAATTACTTTTCCAACCTTCACAAGTCACAACTGAGCTAGTATCTCCCACCATGAGCTTAAGAACCTCCCAAAGACCTTTCTTATGCGATCGGTATTAACAGTAACTAATGCAGTTGTACAGTACTATACAATGAAATATATCAACATTTGAAAAACCTGCAAACTACAGTGAATTTTTATCTTCCAAATGCTTAATGCATGATGCTACAAAATCATGCAAGGGTAAAAAGATACATTCAAAGTGCAATATAGACTAATGGATTTAAGGACATGAAAAATTCATGGGCATGGCTTTGGTTTCAAATTGAAACTTACAAGAAACTACTCCCTGTCGAGTGTTGGTGTAGTAACAAAGGATACCCACAATCATCTGAGTACCATGTTAACACACCCTCTTCTTCCCAAATATGTGTCTGAGTAAGACTTTTAAATAGAACAATGTACAGCAGAATGTAAACAGAAGCAGATGAGAAATTCATTTATCTTCTATGCAGCTCAACATTAAAGATATATTCAAAAATATAAAATGCCACTCTTCTAAATCTTTATGGAACATTTGCATGTCTCCTGGAGCATTTTTTTTGATCTACAGAATTAAAATTTATGGGAAGTTTTCAATTCTGCAAGGAATTTGTTGCACCTAAAATCCAAACCACTGCTCTAAGAGCGCAAATATACTTAAGCCTCCTTCACAATGTCATTATCAGGTGAACCAACACTGACTCCTAAAAGTTCCTCTCTATTCTATTTATTTTATAGTTAGATTAGAAATTTTTAAGTTAAATTCCACTTTTCATTTTTATCTCTTCCTACAACCTCCTGCAGTATAGAGCAGGCATTAAACATGTGCTGTCTCTGTACTAATCACTTAAAGCAACTTTCAGAATGTTATTTTTAAACAACTAAAAAAAAAAAAAAAAACCCCCTCAAGGATTCCTACACATAAAAAAGTCCTCAATCATTCATAGAATTCTAATGGCACTCTGAAGAGTAGTATCACTAATTCTACAACTATCAGCTAGGGTATCTGCCACTGAATAAAAGGCCATCTAAAAAGGGGATGAATTAAAGGATCTTCCATGATACATTCCAACCCTTCACATTCTAAGACTCTTTATTTCTTTTCATTCTCAATCCCAGCATAAAACAATGCTTGATACTATAGTTGTGGGGGGCTGGAAGATGAGTCAGCAGGTGAAGCCATTTGTGAGAAGCCATTTGATTAAACTTGGAACAACAGAGGGAAGTCAGCAAAAGACAGCTGGCATTGTTTACACTGCTGCACATGCAGTTCACAGGCCTGTAAAACCACCTATTGTCAGCAAATCCCGTTGTTTTTTTTTTTTTCAGTTAAGGGTTAAGAAGCATCAGACTTAGCTACCAGCTCCTAAAACACGGTGCACAATCTCTTTTCACAAAGCAAAACTAATATAAGCGCCTAAAGGAACATTCAAAAACGATTCTTTCAAGAAGGAATGTATCTAACTGCAATAACCTGGGTCTCTTCAGAGATCGCTAAATAAACACATTTAGACACAAGAAAAAGTGCTTACAATAAAAATAAGGTGGGTTTTTTTTTTAATCACATAATACTAAAAACTTTAAAACACAAAGAAGGGAATGGGAAAAGGTGAGTAAAGCGTGAAATGCTAATTTAAAAAAAAAAAAAAAAAAGAGGCAGTAAGAGTGAGAAGGAAGAAGCATATTTAAGTACGGAATAAAGAAAATCTTTATTCATTCTTGGTTTTCCACCCTAGCCCAAATCTTGAACCTAAGTCACCAGGCTGTATGGAGTCACTAGGCATGCCCTGAATTGCTAATCTTTGAGAAAACCAGAGGACAAGCAATCCGAAACTCAATGGAATTACTTACTTACTTTTTTTTTTTCAAGGAAAGGTGTAGGCAAGAATGAAGACTAGCAGACACAGGCAGGCAGGAAGAGGAGAGAGAGGCATTTCATTCATTTTATTTACCTGATCATCTTGGTTGTCCCATCCCCACCCCCCACCTTGTCCCTGGGATATATGTGGACTGTGTCAGGCTGAGTTAACAACCACGCCACCCTCACAGGCCTGATTATTTTTAACCCAGTTATACTTCTCAGTCAAAAATGTTCCATCTTTAAGAATTCTTCTGTCACAAAAAGGATCTCCTCCAAATATTTATTTTTTAAATTGATTTCCATTAAGAACTTGACTGAAAAACAACTCCTAATTGCTTTCTAATTTAGTATTATTAACTAGGCATTACACCTAAATAACTTTTTTCATTTCAAAAGCAGTCGAATTAATCTAAAATTTCAAATTCCTAACTGAACAAGCAAGGAAATTATATATTTGTCTGTATATCCCCTTAGGCCTATGACAAAAGGTACCCTAACACTTAGCAAGCAAGTACTTTCATTATTGTGTGTGCCATTATTTGAGTACAAAGACAATAAGCCTCATAAACTATAAACTCGAAAGCTATCTACAACGAATACTAGTCATGTACTAACTGTAAACAAGTTGAAATTTAAATCAGAAATACATGTGGTTTCATTAATAATAAAGCTCAAGTGATTCTTAAATTCAGGCTGGTTAACAACTAAGGAAGTATACCTAGCTGCAAGTTTTCTTGAACAAAATCTCTATATGTGATTCATAAATTTGGCAAACTGCAGATAAAAAAAGTAACCAAACTGAAGTCACCCTTAGAAAAAGTATATACAACTGATTTTAAAGTCTCAAAATAAAAATTACAACTTACACATTAAACCTTAGATCTGAATTATTATAAATCTATAACCCAATTCCCCATCGTAACAATCTTCCAGGAGCGTCCTTCTAGAACACAAATCATTCCCCAGCCTACAACTTTGATGACTCCCTCCTGTTAACTAGGTGAAATCCAAGCTCCCTAGAGTTTGCCTTATAAAGGCCCTTCTTGTGGACTCTAATCATCTGTCCCCTTCCTCTCCTCCAAACTTGCTCCAGCGATGATGAACAAGTCATTTTCACTGTCCTAAGACCTGTGTGTGCTGATTCCTAGCTGGAATACTCTCAGCCTAATACTAATTTTCATAGTAATTTTCCTGCCATATTCAATTCAAGTCCAATTTATCTGTCCCCTTCTCCAAGAAGCCTCTTCTCTCATTCCTCCCAATCATCTCCCAGGCCCCCCGCCCCCAAAGCAGAGTGACCCTCCTCAGAGTTCCACAGGTCTTTTGCTTCCTAATTCCTGTGTCTCCTATAAGGCTATAAGCTTCTTGAAGGCGAAAATCATCTCATTTCTAATTCCTCAGTGATCTTTCTAGGACACATGATCAGTGCTAAATTAACATCTTCTGAAAAAATTAAAATATATAAGCTAAAATATGTAAAACTAAATATATAAATATATAAAACTAATATATATAAACTAATATAAGAAAACAGGTTTATCTTTAACCTATAAAGAAAAGCATTCCAATTTTGCTGTTCCATATTCTGAAACAGCCTGCCAACTTACCCGGTTGGCACAAACAAGACTAACAAAGCAGTTCTCAACTTGTGAGTTAAACTCCTTAGGTTCACAAATTCACTGTTGACTATTTCAAAGTCTAAGGTATTATGTCCATTCACAATGAGGCAAAGGCTGGCTATCAGTTCCTTTTCTTCTGCTTAAAAGTCATCACTAAGTATGATTAACACTGACTTTATTATGCTATGCTTAATTCCTGATTAGCATATAATCATCTTTCATTATAAGTGTGGATTCGAATTAATGATTTCATAATGACTGCTGCCCAACAGCACCCTGTAACTAGCCAGAGTAGACAGTGACTTAAAGACTTTTATTGATAAAATGATTATGACAGAAAATAATCAAAGAACAGCTTTAACTATAACTACCCAGGCACTCCCTGGTGACCTAGTCGTTTAGTTCAAATATTATATATAATCCACGTACAGCCCAAGGTGCCCAGGGACTGGAGAGGCAGCCGAACGAACAACTAATGAAGAGCTGCTTCCTCCTCTCTCTGCCTGCCTTCCTGTCTACCTGCCTACTCGCCTTCGTTCCTGCCTGTGTGTGTGTGTGCATGTATAGACATACACACATACATATATTTTTATATAACTAAACAAATTAAAGCCTATTAGGACTAATTTTAGGCTTCCAAAATAAGAGGAAGGAAATTCATTCAGTCACCAATTTTCCTTAAATGCAGCAACGAACACTTAAGAGTTCAGAGTTGAAAGTTTAAATCAAAAGGCTACCTGTCAAGTATTAAATGTCACCTTCCCCAATTACATAAAGCTCGCTGGGAATCTAATCTGGAAAGCTTAAAAAGGTTGTGCTTTCTTGGTTCTCCTTTTTCCTCTTAGCAGCTGTGGCTTCTTTTTTATAGCTTCTTCATCATCTTCAAACCACCAGACACTGCATGGATTACTAAGAACCTTTGATTTTCTCTCCACTCTCTATTATGCTTTTAATTTTCGAATTTGTTTTTCCCTTTCTGTTCAACTGACTTCCATCTATTTTCAAACCTCTCCAGTTATTTCCATTTGTCAAATTAATGAAATCCATTCATTTCAAATCTGACACATCCAAACTGAATTTATCTGCCCACTATCTCAAAACATGACAATTTTTTTTAAAGGAAGGAAGGGGGATGAGGGAAAAAGGTGGCAGTAAGGAACATCGGAACTCTGGTGGGTAGGTGTGACATGAAATATAAACTAAGATGCAATTTCAATATCCTAAAAGGGTGCACCCTGGTGGAGCAGTGGTAAATCACCTCCAAAGAGGCAAGCCACATACCCATGGGTTCAAATCCCGGGTCCAGGGGGAACCACCAGTGTGAACAACTAAATAAAAATAAAAATAACGATGCTTCCTCCTTCTTTCTGCCTGCCTACTTGCTTTCATTCCTGCCTGCACCTTTCCTTTCTTAAAAAAACACATATCCTAAATGGAATTTAGCATTATGAACTGAAGAAATATTACTTTAAAAAAAGGAAAAGTTGCAGGTAAGAATAAGGTGAGTAAGTAGGCAAGGCAGGAAGAGAGAGGCAGAAAAAGCACTTTATTTAGTTGTTCACCTTGGGCGCTCCTGCCAGGCCCCAGGTTTCGAACCAGGGTCCTTGGGATGGATGCATGTGTTCTACATTGCAATGGCCCCATCCACTAGGCCACCAGGGCGCACCATGATATAAAATTAAATACTACATTTTTGTTTCTCCATCAGTGACAAGCTTTGAGTCAATTTTCACTCTTTTCTTTCTTTCATCAAGTATATTTAAAAATACCTTTCTTCCTTTGATAGTTTTCATGACAGGATCCTTTCCTTTTCATTTCCCTCTGCTAAACCTTGTAAAGTGTGTGTTCCAGTGGTCTAGTGGTTTAGTTCACCAGATGTAGTCCATATACATCCCAAGGCCCCCAATTCAAGACCTGAGTACAGTAAAACCAAGATGAACTAAATAAACCATTCTCCTCTCTCTTCCTGCCCTCCTGTCTACTTGCCTTTATTCCTGCCTGCTCCTTTCCTTTAAAAATAAGCAAACTTGCAGAGCTACACTATCTCCATCCATCCAACACAACTTTAATCTTCCTCTAATGACCAAACATGTCAGTAGGTCTTAGATCTTCAGAAATCTCCACCTGCTATATGACAAAACTCGAGATTATTTAGAAATACAATGTTTCCAAAACTGTCACATGCACTGCACATGCCTACAGTTTTAGATTTCACAAAGCAGGCTTCTGACTACTACTACCCTATCTGAACACACCATATACTTTATTTCCTAACTGCTGTAAATACATTTTCTCAACTGTAAATGTCTTTCGCCTGACATTTACCCAAATCCAACTTCCTATCCTGCAGTCCCCAAGGATCTTTCAGTCCCATGATCACCTGACTCCATCTAGAGCGCCTTAAATTTTTTGACGGACGTACCTAGGACACAGAGACCACAATCTCAGGTTTCTTATGTATCTACTCGACAGCTAGCACATACTGTTATTTTTTTAATAAATACTTGCTCCCTTAGTCATTTAATAAATAATTACTGTATGCCTAAGTACCAAGCATTATTAGTTTAATCTGTGGTATCAAAACAATGACCATGTTTTGGCATTAAGAACTGTTAGATGCTGTACCTTTCCTTTAAAAACATTTTTTAAAAATTTTCAAACTGCTAGATGCATTTGTCAGTTCCTGAAATACCTGTGGGATGAAGACTCTGGGTGATACTTCATACAGCATTCAGCAGAAAACAGGTGGTATATTCAAAGTGGATAATTTGAAGAGAACTTAAAGAGACTACAAAGATGCAGTCTTGAAAAATCAAGGATTTATATGGCACTCTGGAGACCATAACAGGTTACCACGATAACCCAAATCTAAGGGAAGGAGCAGTTACCACAAACCACATGGAAGACCATGGATAGAGGTGCCTGAAAAAAACCAGGTTCTTCAGTCAAGTGCTGCAGACAACATATGGTGATCAAAGTTAAAAAGATCTAGGGCAACAGATATCCCAGTAGTACTCTGACTTCATTCTCATTCATTGCTTATCATTATCTTCTCATACTGGAAATAAGAGGGCAAGAGAAATTTTAATCAGATCACATGAATTAAGTCTGTCATGTTAGAAAGCAAAGCAAAAAATGTAAACAACCAAAAGCAGTTAATTGAAGACGTGACACTGAATGATAAGCATCATTTAATGAGGCGCACCCTGGTAGAGCAGGGTTTGGGCAAAATTCACATACATTCCAAGGTCCTGGGTTTGTACCCTGGGGCAAGAATGAATGAAAATATTAAATAAATGAAGTTTCTTCCCACCCCCACCCCACCCCTTCCTGCCTGCCTCTCTGCTCGCCTTCATTCCTTCCTGCAACTTTCCTTTAAAAAGAATCAAAAGAATCAACCATTAGATCAAAGTAGATAAGTTCAGCATCTGGAGAGTTATGGTGAGGACAATATAAATTAGATAATTGTCAGCATATATATGTATGTATGTGTATGTGTGTGTGTGTGTGACTGAATGTTTAGTTTCTATTTAAGAAGATGTCAAAAGACTCATTATTTTCTACATGTATCTAGAAATAGGTGAGGAAATAATTCAAAAGATCAGAATGAGGATTGTCTGGTGAGGATGGAGAACCATAAGAGAACCCGTGTCTCATGAGCCAAGTAACGCTTGATTCGAGGAGCAGGGTGTGGATCAGAAGTGTCAAATACTGCTTTAAGACTTTACACATTGAGATCTAAGAAATGGTCATTTGTTTTGGTGTTAAGCAAGTGATTTTACTGAAGAGTATGAGGCCTGGATCTCACAAAACAGCCAAATATTTGACAACTCCAAGACACCTGACTCCACTGGCTTTGGTGATCACTCCACCTTGAGGAGCATAAAGGTGGTATGATTACCCTCGACTGTCGTCTGAATTAGACATCTTAAGCTAAAACTTCATAAAAGCTTCTCCAGTACCAATTTAAATCTAGAAAGTTCTTTATAATGATCAGTGTAAGGCTAAATGAATGGCTAATCTGTAATTTGTTAGACTGTCTTAATTTGCATATGTGTCCTATTGCTAATTTGTGTTGTCTTATGGAAGGAACTCCCTCAAACACTGGTGACCTCTCTCCGTCCTCTCTCGTCAGTGGGCTTCTGCAAACAGAGCATGCAGGTATATGACAAGACAAATTTCAGTGCATAGTCTTCCTATTCACCTACCAACCGACCTCCTTGAAAAATATTGCCTTTCTTAAAAGAGTAGTGTTATGCAAGTGAAATCAAAATTTTTCTCTAGCAGGATATAAGTCAAAGAAGTTTACATAATTTGAGCAGTTACCTACCCTCATCCTGGGTGTTTTGTTCTTTAAGGAATGGTTCAGACAGGAGTGAAGGCGAGTAAACAGGCAGACAGGGAAAAAATGAGAAGGAAGAGACATTTTATTAATTTTATTTTTATTTTTATTTAGTTGTTCACATTGGTGGTTTCCCCCATACCCAGTAAGTAAACCCACCAGGTCCTTGGGATATATGTGAACTGTGCTCCTTTGGAGGCAGCTGATCCAACTGCTATTTCACCAAAGTGTGCCTCCTCAACCTGTTCTTGATATTTTTGCTTCATGCTATATAAAGGTCAGTTACCAATGTTATGATTTTGAACTATAATTATGTACAAGCTCTGCTATGAGTTCTTTTAACTCCTTGTTTTCATGAACCACTACCAGATAATAACTTTACTCTCCATAGAATAGAAAAAATCATCTCAGGAACACTTCCATTGATGCCATTACTTTCAAAAAACTGCAGAGGTCTGGAATTTTGATTAAATGTTCAAGTTATTGTCTGACAGTCTGTGTATTTTTAACAAACAAATGCAGCGTCCCTTCTGACTGAACACTTGGTTTTAGTCCCTCATGAGAACTTAACCATTAAAACTGATTTTATTTTTACTCATAAATTCAGTTAACAATTTCCCTTATATCTGGAAACCTCCTTAATATTCTGTGCAGCTTTTTCAAAAGTCTTGAATCGCTGTTTATGAATAACTCCACGAAAATAAGTTCATAAAATAGCCACTATTTTCCATCTCTTTTCTACTTCTCTTACTTTCTCAAGATTCTATCAGTTCTTTCTTTTTCCCTTGAGCATTTAATGTTACCATTATCAAGTGGTCCTTTACCCGTCAGTTAATTTGATTCTGGAATACACAAAGGAATAAATATTCTGAGAAAAATTAGAGTGACCAGAAGTACCTTCCTGGATGCTATGGGGTCAACTGGAGGTTTCTTACCACTGTCCTTATCCTTGACACTTATTTTCACACATGGTTACCTTTATGAACAGCCCAAAGCCTTCAACTCACTGAAAGCATGGATAAACTTCCTCTCTGTACCCAGACTCAGTTTGATAAATGCACGAATGAAAGAAAAGGGCTGTTATTTTAAAGCGCTCGTGAAGCTCGCCCTGGTACAACAGCAGCCAGGTAAACCGCCTCCAAAGCAACATAGGACACAATGCCCTGTGTTCAAGTCCCAGGTCCAAGGAGAAACAACCAGTGTGAACAACTAAATAAAAATAAAATAAAATGCTTCTTCCTCCTCTCTTCCTGTCTGCCTGCCTACTCATCTTCAGTCATGCCTGCACCTTTCTTTTAAAAAATAAATTAAAACGCACATGAACTATAACTTATGATATTCAAATGTCTATCATTTTATCTCCATTGAGTATTACTATTCACCAGACCTAGCGTTCAGGATTTAACACCAGATGTGCTCTGGTAGAGCAACGGTTAGGTCCACTGCTTCCCAAACGGGCTTCATATATTCCTAGGACCCAGTTCACATCCCAGGGCTGCGAGGAACAAACAAGATGAACTAATGAAAAACAAATTAAAATGTTTCTTCTTCCTCTCTCTTCCTGCCCGCTTGCCTACTTATCTTCATTCTTTCCTTGATCTTTCCTTCAAAAAAATAAAAATAAAAAATTAACACCAAGTAGATGGCAACTAGACACTTGTGGTGGGCATGATGAGGCACATACAGATACCTGAAACTATAGTGCTGTAAACCAGTATTACCTCTATTTAAAAAAAGATCAAACATTAATAAAAAATATAAGTATGGCTCATACATGGGTTCCATGGTAATAACTAAATAAACTTCAAACCTTGTAGCTCATCAAAATAGTTTACTTAGGCAAATTCAAAAGAATATAAAATACTTACATCTTCTAAATAAACAAATTGCTAGAAATGAAGTAACAATATTGAATCTGCAGGTCCTAATACCACCTAAACACAAATGTCTTTCAAATTCAAGTCTCTGGGCACAAAAAACGGGCAGCAAACAAAACTTCTTTGCATTTTTTCCTTTTATCTACTCTGCTAACATCAAAAGGAATCCTTTTTAAATCTCATCAAGTATTAACATGAATTAAGAAAATGATCTCAGAGAATTCAGATGCTAGCCAAGTTCAAAAATTAAAACATTAATTATACATGATAACAATCTGAAAACAAAGTGGAAACTACTAAAAATAAAAAATAAAAATTATTAACAATAACTGAAAAACTAAAAAACAGTATTTTAATTCTCAAATTACTTTTCACTAGGAACCTGGATTAACAGATCCCTCCTGTATTGTGTTTACAACATCAGGTAAGCACATTTCCCTAGGCAGAAACTGCTACAGCCACCACCTTTTCAGAAACTACTAAGTTTAGAAAACATTTTTCCTGCACTATCTATCATTATCAAAACTCTCTGAAAGAGGGAAAGGTCTTTAAAGACAAGAAAACGGAAATTCAGAGAGGTGGTTATGCAGTCGCATAGCTTTAGTGAGCGGAGACTCATACTCGGTGTTTCAGACTGTTTTTCCACTATCTCAGAGCTACACAACTATTTTTGAAACATGAATATAGGATAAAAACTGTCAGCATTAGGAACTTGCTGAATTCTTCAACTGCAGAAATTAGTAAAAATTAACGTGGGCCGAGCCCCGGTGGAGCAGTGGCTTGCTGGTAAGCCTCGCAAACACGCTACACGCACCCCAAGGACCTGGGTTCACATCCTGGGGCTGGGGTGAAAAACCAAGACGAACAACTAAATAAAGTAAAGTGCTTCTTCCTCCTCTCTCTTCCTGCCTGCACCTTTCCTTAAGAAAAAAACAAAACAAAAAATGGAAATGGAAGTCATCTAATGGTTGAGAATACTTAGTATTTATCGAGTTTTTAACTTCTGTCTTTGTAATACTTTATTTCAATGTGACAGCTGTGACTGGAGCAATTATCGATGTTATCAGAAAATTAAGCTTTCTATTTAGAATCAATTTTTTGTTTTTTTAGAAAAACAGCAGGCAGAAAGGAAGAGAAAGGAAAAAAGAAGCATTTTTATTTATTTCTTCATTTCTGGTTGTTCCCCAGGGCCTGGGTTGCATGTGGTCTACACCCCAGACACCAACTTAACACCTGAGCTACCAGGATGCTGCTATAGCTAATTTTTTTGTGGCTATTATGTCAACATACAGGCAGGAATGAAGGCAAGCAGAAACAGGCAGGCAGGAAGAGAGGAGGAAGAAGCATTTTATTTATTTTTTATTTAGTTGTTGATCCTGGTTGTTTCCTCTGGACCAGTCTTGAACCCAGGTCCTTGGGATGCATATGGACTGCACTGGTCAGCTTAACCATTAAGCTACCAGGAGTGCCTATAGCTACATTTTTTAAAGACTAGCTGTGATTTTTGTTGCATGTAGGTCCCACTTGGTGCAGTTCACATACATCCCAAGGTCCCAGGTTCACATCCTGGGACCAACGAGAACCACCAAGATGAACAACTAAAATTAATAAAGTGCATCCTCTTCCTCTCTCTTTCTGCCTACTTATCCTCATCTTCATTCCTACCTGCACCTTTTCTTTAAAATAAAAAAAAGAATGAATCTACATTTTTACTCTAGAAGTCATCTGGAAAATCTACTTATAGAAAATTGTTTTCAGGAGCTCATTCATTCTGTACAATTAGTTATGTTTACTACAGTTTTAAGAAAGAAATGGTATTCATTTGAGGAGTGTATTTGAAGCTCTTGATTTTCCTGGGAGTTAAAATATGAATTAATTAGTTTGTATGAATTCTGAGTTGCCCAGAATCTCAGGATTTTGAAGGCAACTTGGAAATGAGCTGCACTATCATTTAATCAATGAGGTCACTGTTTTTATTCCAGCTATTTAAAAATAATATTTCAGAGGTAGAATTCTGAAAGGAGGAATTGAATTCTTATATAAGTATGTAGCTTTTGTTTTTTAATTAAATATATATTAAGGAAGCTTGGAAAAGGAGGGGTAAAAAAACCTTCTATTTGTCACCCTAGTGCAATAATAGCATGTTTATTTGCTTCTCTATATACATGCAAATGTAATCAATACTGTACATACATTTTGTTTTCTGCCTTTTTCTTTACTGTAGTTCAAGCACTGAAGCAATTCTGTAACTAAAAAATATCAGAAGCAATCTATATGTGAATACATTACATATGAGTAGCCTATTGATAAACCACAGCATGTCCAAGCAACTGAATAGTCTGCAGCTATTAAAAAAAGAATGGGGAAGATCTCCAAATAACCAAAACAGACTCATTTGTAGGATATACTTTTAACTGAAAAGACAAGACTCAAAATTATTTACAGTATACTATCTTAATGTAAGAGGCTGTAAGAAAATGTACAGATATCTACTAACTTGTTCAGAAGAAATACAGGAAGGATGAATCAGAAATTAAAGAGATCGGTTATCTCTAAGTATGGGTGGAAAAGAAGGAAGAAATAGAAACTACATATCAGAGATGGGAAGAGTAACTTTTCTGAGTATCTTCTGTTTTGTAACTCAGAGTTAGAATCATAATAATGTTTCACATATCCATATAACAAGCAAAACTAAAAATTGAGGAATAGGATAAGCAATTCTCAAACTATTATATATGTATACTGAGTAAGTAAGTAAATTGTAGCTAATAAGAGGCAGGTTCCTCTCTGTTGGAATAAGATAACAAATAAGGAGGAAGTTAAAATGAGCCAAGTGCACCCTTGTGGCTCAGTCAACTAAGATGCAGACCATGTAAAACGCAAAGTCCAATGACCTGGGGTTTGAGATGAGAAGCGGGGGGAAATCTGGGTGGCACTGAAGTAATTCTGGAGCTATCACTATAAACTCCTGGTTATTAATGCACAAATACAGAAATATACATAGGTGTATTAAGTGAGTTAGTATACATACATACATTTCCTAAATAGGTCTGCTTAAAAGGTCTAAAAGTCAAGACACTCTAGTAACAAAGAGCACACCAAAGTCCAGATCTAATACCATTCTCCATGAAAAGAATCAGGATTTCTTAGACATATGGTTGATCCCAGGACTGGAAAAGGGAAAATATAAGATGAGCCTGAACATCTTGTTTCCCAGAAAGTCAAGAAATACTTTTAAAAATAAAAAAGTTAAATTAAAAGGTGGTGGCTTGCTGAAAGACAGGGCCAATCTGAAGGAATTTTTAACGGTCAAAATGAGAACAATTTGAGTAATAAAACAAATAACGATAGTACTAGATTTTAATTCAAAGTAAAATATATATACTTGAGTTCATGATAATATAAACAATAAGTAAATAAACAAATAGAGAAGCAAGAACTCTTCCTCACAGCAGCATTAAAATTAGTAAATGTAAAAAGCAAAGAGATATAAAGTACCAATTTGGCAGTCACAAACTTAGCAAATGTTTCATATAAGATCTACCAGTAACTAAAATTGGCAAGCCAAAGTTTGAGAAACATTATTTGCAAGATCTCCCACAAGGCTGCGGACACCAATTTAACCAAATCAAGGTAATCATCACTATATAGATACCATGAACTTCTTGACATGATGTACTGAAAAGGAATGTATTATGGTATTCTTATCAAAATTCACCTCCCACAGATTATAAAAAACATCAAACAAATCCAAAGTGAGAAAAGCTTAATAAAAGACCAGTAATTTTCAAAGGTGTCAAGATCATGAACGGTGAAGAAAGACTGAAGATTAATTACATATGAGAGGTAACTAAGGAAACAACTACTAAATTCAATGTGGAACCCTAAAACAGAAAAAGATTAGTGTACACATTGGTAAAAAAAAACTCTGTAAGGACTACAATTTAGTTGATAATATTGTATCAATATTAATTTCCTGCTCTTGATGATCCTACTATGGTTGTATTATGGTTATGGAAAATGTTACCATTAGAGAGAGTCAGGTTAGGGAACTCTTCCTACCATTTTAGCAAGTTTTCTTTATGTCCAAAATTATTGGGTGTGTTTTTTTTTTTTTAAAAGGGGACTGACAATACTTTGCTCCTATTTAGTTCACATGCTGAAGTCAAAGATCTTTATAACTACAAAATCAAAATCAAATTGATGGGTCAAGGGTTATAAAATGTTTTGCTATCTCACAAAGTATTTTAATAACACGTCAAGAAATAGCATAGACTCCTAATTTTCTAAGCTCTATTATAATGACTAGCAAGTAGGGTAACTATATAATTTATCATCCAAACCATGACCATTACAGGAGTAAGGGGACCTTTAGCCACCCATACAGTACATCAAAGTGGTCAATGATATCTCATTTATTTAAGTTGGCATATACTTGATTCTTAGGAAGTCGTTCTTACCTCAGTCTCTGGAACATCCCTGGGGGAAGAAACAAAAAGTTAGACCAGAAGATCGCCAAGTAGAATATGTAAAGGGAAAATAAGCTAATGCCTACTTACAGGCTTAGATCTTTTCATTAAGATTTCTTAACAAATATAAGAATGAAGTCACTGACTTTCCAGAACAGCTTTCACTGCTTACCTAAAAATATGCCATATTCAAGTACCCTCACCCAGTCACCACAACATAAAAAGGTAATAAGGTCAAGTACTCTGATGTCTGCATCTGAAACAGCAGTTACCTCAGGAAGTTGGATTGATTCCAGATTCTAATATTTCTGAAAAAGATCAACAATGTAACATTAAGACTCTAGCTGAATATATTAACCTCAAAGACTCAATAATATTAATCATGAACTAGATGCCATTAAAAATCTACATGGGTTAATTAAGACCTAGTTTCTTTGCATAGTTAATAAATTAAGCCAAAGATGTGCATAATCATTTATAAAATTTAAGAAGTAGACATAACCTTTTGGGTGTTTTTGTTTTTTTAAAGTAAAGCTACAGGCAGGAACGAAGGTAAGTAGGCAGGTAGGCACAGAGAGGTGGAAGTAGCACTTTATTTTTTACCTGGTTTTCACATTGGTTGTCCCCGACCCCAGGTCTTGAACTCAGGACCGTGGGATGCATATAGGACCACTTCCTGGCTACATTAGACCACTAGGCCACCAGTGCTTGCCCAGTGGATCTAATCTTTAAAAATCAGCAACCCCACTGCTATTCTCCTAACCTTTCCCATTCCTTACTTCAACATTCACACCTTAACCAAATCTCTAAAAATACTGTTTATCATGCCAGTTTCCCAATAAATAAAATACAAAAGAAATTCAATTGAGTTTTGACAAGATGCCAAGACAATTTGATGAAAGAAAAATCTCTTTAACAAATTGTACCATGACAGTATATCCACATATAAAAAAATAAAATTGGAACCCTATTTCACATTATATACAAAACGTAATTCAAAATAGATCAACAAACTTAAGTGTAAAAGCTAAAATTATAAAACTCTTAGAAGAAAACAAAGTAAATTTTTGTGACTTGGTTAGGCAAAGCTTTCTTAGTCACAAGACAGAAGCAAAAATGACAAAAGAAAAATAGAAAAATTAAGACTTTACCAAAATTAAGAACTTTAGTGCATCAAAAGCCACTATTAAGAAAGTAGAAAGAAATCTACTAAATAGGAGAAAATACTTGCAAATGTTACATCTGATAAGGGCTTTATATATAAAGAACTTTAATAACTCAATAATAAAAAGAATACAATTAAAACTGGGCAAAGGATTTTCAAAGACATTTCTCCAAAGACAAATGGCCAATAAGTACATGAAAAGTTGCTCAACATCATTAGCCGTCAAGGAATGCAAAGCAAAATCATGAGACATTACTTTTTACCCGCTAAGTTTATGAGCAAAAAGATAATAACAAGTGTTGGAACCCTTATAAATTGCTGGCAGGAATGTATATTGTACAGTCACTTGGGAAAAGTTTGGCAGCTCTTCAAAATGTTAAACATGGAATAACTTCCTCATGCCCAGCAAAGGCACTCCTAGATACATACCCAAAGAAAATGAAGACATACATCCACGCAAACATGTTCGCGGCATAATCATTCATAATAGCTAAAAAGCTGAAAACTGACATGTCTGTCAACTGATAAATTAATAAAGAAAATATGCTTGGAATACTATTCAGTAATTTAAAAGAAAAAAAGAGTACTGATACATGCTGTAACTCAGATGAACCTTGAAAACATTATACTAAGTGAAAGAAACCAGTCACAAAGACTGCAGATTATTATAATTATTTGAAATGTCCAGGTTTAGCTCATCTATAGAGGCAGAAAGTACATCTTTAACTGCCTGGAGCAGGAATAATTGGGGAGAAAAGGTGGGCTTTTAATACATTGGGCTTTTTTAGGAGTAATGGAAATGTTCTAAAATTGATTGTGAGAGTGACACGATTCTGTGGATACACTCAAAACAGTTACTGATTGTATAAATCAGTGGTTATAAACTGTATAGATGAATGGATTATGTCTCAATAGAATTGTTTTTTTTGAGGTAATGACTTCACACAAGTAAAATCTTTCTCTTCTTACACTCATTCAATGCCCTCTAGAATGTAGATTCATTATCCCACATATTCCACTACAAGAAATCTCTATCCCAGCACACTAACCAGGGTCCAAACAACCCGCATACACCACTTATTTCAGATGCGATCTTTGTTCACACTGATTACCCAACTCACCCCAATCCACTTCCTTCTACCTATCCGAACCTTGACTACAATCTTAAAAACTTCTATTTAAAAAAAATTTATTATTTCAGTTTCAATTCTTTCTCATATGACTTTGTTGTTGTTAAAAGGAAGGTAAGGCAGGAATGAAGGCAGGCAGGCAGAAGGCAGGCAGGAAGAGAGATGGAAGAAGAAGTTTATCTATGCAGTTACTCATTTCCAGTTCTTCCCTCCAGCCCTGGGCCTTCAACCTGGGTCCTTACACTGTCTGTTGGCTGTGCCCGGGCACACAAGCTAAACAGCTGAGCCACCAAGATGTGCCTTATATGCCATTTTTTGAGGAGTCATCTCCCTCTTTCTTACATTCCTCCATTTAATCTTCAAAGTTCAGCATACCCTGGTGGAATAGCAGTTAGACTGACCACCTCCAATGGAGGCTGGCCACATGCCCTTGAGTCCCAGGCCCAGAGGGAAACAAACAGTGTGAACAAATAAATGGAAATAAAATAAAATGCATCTTTCTGCCTTCCTGCCTACTCACCTTCATCCCTACCTGCACCTTTCCTTAAAAAAAAAAAAAAAAAATGTTACCAAAGAGGACAGAATTTAAGTCCATTAAAATTAAAGTCTACAGAAAAAAGGACAGTAAAGAAACATACCAAAATGTTAAGTGATTACGTGCTAAGATAATGGGTTAATTCTACGTTTCTATTAAATTTTCTGATTTGATTATGTGTTACTCTTATAGTCATAAAACAAGGATTTTAACAGTAACATTTGACTAGAAATACTTACCTCTTTGGCCTTTATACTAATGTTAATCCTCAGTATCTATATTTTAAAGATAACTCAGTCACTTCAGATGGCTTTGCAAATTGGGTCAATGCTATTCCATCCCAAAGGAAATTATGCAACTATTTTCAATTCAATTACATATCAGTGCAAAATAATTTTAGGACAGTCTTAAATGTTAAGAGTTGTGATGCTATCCTACTTTCACGAAAAACTTATCTTTTTTTTTCTCCCTGTGACTCCAGACAGGATCCAAAGAAGAGTTTTACAATCTCTTCTCTGGGTTTTGTGGAGACTTACTTTACTCTTCTGTATTAGCCTCTTAAGTAAAACTTATCTTAAAGCTGATTCCCAGACTCTAACTTAACCACTCAACATTTAGTTACTTCCTACTATCTGCCAAGCACTGTGCTAAGTTCTGAAAATTCAACACTGAACAAAACAAAATTCTCTACCTTCATGGTGCTTACATTCTATTGATATAACTTAATGCCTCATAAAAGTCAAGGAACATACACCTTGGGCTTGAAAAAGTACAAAACTACCAGTCAATGAAGGTCATAAAAACTGACTAATTTCAAATGTACTTAAAATAGTTTAAACTATCTCAAATTTCAGCTGAGGCTCCAGGAGAGTGAAAAATTTCCTTCTAGTTGGCAGCAAGCCGAAGAACCAGGAGCTATTTGAGAATTCAGAAGTAGCCTGGGATCCTGCAATATATCATCAACGTAAATCTCTGCAGTTTATAAACTGCTTGAAGTCATGTGCCTCACTAATCATCAGGAAAAGTTTTCTATTATATTAGCTCAAAGTAATATTCCTAAAGTATAAGGAGGTTGTCTCACCACAGGAGTTTATTCCAGAACTTACTTCCCTCACATCTCCTAGTAACTTACTGTATCATCACCCAGAGCAACCCAGCATCCAACCACAGCAACCTTATTTTATGGTCTCTAGCTATCCCGAAACAATCTTCACTGCTAAAGTCCAAGAGGCATTGTCATCTGGCTGCATTTAACATTAAAACGTCAAAATAGAGGCATCTTTTTTTTGTTTTTAAGCATTTGATTTTAATTTTATTTAGCTGTCACACTGGTTGTCTCCCTCAGACCTAGGACTTGAACCCAGGGGTATGTGGCCTAAACTCCTTCAGAGGAGAATGACTCAACTGCTGCTCCACCAGCGCACACCTAAACAGAGGCTTCTTACATGAGCTAATTTTCTTCATCAGATCCATGTTAGCATGCTTTTATTATCCTAAGTCACCATAGAAATGGTGACCATCAGACAACGAAACCATTAGTAAATAAATCTCTACAAATCCTTCCCCTCTACTTGCAAGAACAAAACAAACCTCAAACCATAACCTTCAGAATCATAAACCATTGTAATTCAAGAGAGGCACTTAATAAGAGAGTCTAACCTCTTCATTTAGAGAAGAACTGATGCCCATAGCAGTTTGTGTGACCTGGCCAAGATAACAGAGAGATTAAAATGGAAGAGTCAAATTCAAAACCAGACTATTTTCTAACTCCAATTCAGGGGCACTTCTCAATACACAAGCTAAAGTTACTTGTATTTTAAGGCTAGCAGGTACAAGCCAAGTCCAATATAAAAAGGTCAGAGGTATGAGATGAAGTGTGAAGAACAGGAAAGGTCCAACAGAGATCAGATATGTGTCTTCTCATATTAACTTCCCAGATTATGATGAAGATACTTTTTGAGTTTACAGCAATTATGTTTTGATGGCCATGTTCTTTGGTACCTCTATTCTAACTTCCCTGTTTCTGCTAAATACTTGAAATATGACTGAAATACATTTTATAAAGTTCTATGCAGCAGCAACAGCAATGGAACTGGGAAGTCAGCTCACAGGGAAAATTACTTAAACCTCTTAAATCTCATGTATTTCTTATCCTAATTTAGCTCAAACATCAACTTCTTCCAGGAAGCTCTAATTCCTCCTTTCCCCAGACTGGACTCTTCAATAGTTATCAGTGTACCTGAGCCTCATGGTATTCTGTCCATTCACCTATCTAGGCCAAGTTCTTTGAGGGCAATGATTGTATCTTAGTTTTTCAGCTCATACCTAGCACCGAGACTGCCACAGGACAGGTACTGAAGAAATGAACAAATGAAAAAACTTGCCACTTACATTGAAGTCCCAATATAAACAGTTAAAATATGGCAACCCTATTATGATTTAACACGGTTTTTGAACATTTCTTAGGAGACCTTCCTGCAAAAAATCTGATTAGAAAAGCAACTTATCAGTCAGCCCTTAGATGGTTTAAATTCTCAGTTTGACAGGAAATACCTCACTTTAATACCCCTAAGTCTAGGGACAGGGAGTAGCAGCATCAGAGGCCCCAATATGACTCAGGCATCTAGGCAATATTCATCCTTCTTCATGTCCATTTTGCAACAGTCTCCCCTCTCACCTTCCTAGAAAAGGATGTGGTCTCTAGGAGCATTTTGCTGGACTTGGAAACAAACAGCAACATACACCAAATCAAATGTGACAGGCCTATTTTATGCTTTAAAGCTCAGTGTGCAGTGTGATAAAGATAGCTGACAATGAATTAATTAAGACAAGGTACAGTATCGCTGCATTCCGGATTATTCCACGGAGCTTTATTGTCTATAGAACTTCCCCCAGCGATCACATACCAGAGAGCGCTCTTTCTCCCATTCCCACATGCAGACTTCGTGAGAAGTAACCCAGCATAGCAGAAAGGACATTCATGGACTTGACAGTCAGTCATACCACGACCTACACTGCAGACTACCACTTAACAGATGGACAGCCTTGGGAACATTACCTGTCTGCACTTCACCTTCCTCGTCAGTAAAACAGACACAGTTCTACTGTCATTAGTGTTGTGAGAATTAAATACAATCATGCACGTATGGCTACTAAAACAGAAGGCATTCAATAAATGAATATTTTTATTTTCATTTATATTATTCATATTTAGTTTTGGTGAAAGAGGCAACAGAGAAAGCAAATGTTATCGATTTCAAACTGTAAGACAAAACTGAAAAATCAATACACAAAATTAAAAATTACAATACCCCTCCAAAAAAAAAAAAAAAGAAATATGTTTTCAATATATGTCATAACTAAAGCGAAACAGCTGAGAACACAGGTCATTTGGGGGTCATCACAGGTCTTTATCAAATTCAGTTTCTTCAAAGAACCCAGTGCCCTGACTTTCTTAACCAAACTGCCCAAAACAGTAAGTTTCCCCAGAAGTGTCAGTAACCCTGAAATTAAATCCTGAAGGCTTTTCATAGAGAGAACACTGTGTACCATAAAAGACTGCAAAATACAGAAATAGTTCTGTATAAGTCAGAACTATTTGGGCATCTGAATTCAAATTCATTTCTCCTTAATTACCTGAAGGATAAGTAATTTCCATGTAAAGAACTAGATTTTTTTAATGGCTGTTCAGGAACACCCCTGAAATTATAAGCAAGATTTTCTATGCGTGAACATTTTTCTGTGGAGAGAGTCTATAACATTCATCAAAATGTCAAAATTGTTTGTTACCCTGAAAAGTCTAAGAAATACTCTTAAGAGTCTAACAGCCTCTTGGAACTTAATATTGGAGAACTGGGGTAAGCCTATCTGAAAGGCAAGTATTAGAAAATGCCAGTATCAACAACTATTCAGATTATGCTATGAACACTCTAAATGTAGTTTTCCCACTTTTTGCATCAGATTTTATCTTCTTTCAGGCCCCAACAGCCTTGCTCATACCCCATCTCTTGCTTCTTTGCAGTCAAAGGTCTTCACCTAAAATGGTCTTATGAGGCTGCAAGCAATAATGCCTATTCAAGCAGATTCCACTTATATCCATCATATACTATCATATCCATCATATACTATACTAGCATTTCCCTTCTTGTGTGACTTGTCAAACTGAACACTAAGCACAAATAAAGACCATCTCGTCACATGAATCTCCTAGTATGTTTACAAATTTAAAATAATATCCAAACACACAAATTGAATCATCACTTCAAACACAAGTGTATACTGAAGAGCTGGAGATTTAATCAAGCCATAGAAAGAGTTATTCCAGCTTTTCACTGCAGTCTTTATGCTTCAATGACTAGCGACTTACCACTTGACCACCTTCATCACACAAATACAAATGTCCACACTTCCTCAAGGTAGAAAAACAGAACAACTCTATTTCTAACCAATTTCCAATTACTACTAACAACATTTTAGCATTGGTATGTTCTTTGGCTTTTTTTTTTTTTTTTTTTTTCTTCTTTCCCTTAAGGAAGCAAAGTAGAGAAGAAGCATCTTTATATAACTATTTTGCTTTTTCCACCCAGACCTCAGGCATGATTCTGGGTCCTTGGGCTTTACATGGTCTGCATGCCAGCATCTCAGTCGCTGAGCCACCAGGGCACACCCTCCCTTAGTATTTTCTAATGAAATCTGTAACCTATACTTAACTTACAACATAAGCTACTTATTTAGATTTTAGAAATTACCACCTTTCTGCGTATAAAGCAAAGAGAAGATAAGAGTTGTGAAATACATCCAGATAAATTAATTTTAGCTTCACCATGAAGTAAAAACTTCAAGCCCCAGAAAGCCAAGTATTACTGCAAAGAGGTTTAAGAATTATCTCCACCAGAAATTACATCTTAAAGCTGTTCCTTCTTACAACTTCTTTTATTCAAAAGAAAAGTTGTAATATCAGTAACTACTCTTATGTTGCAAATGACAATAAATTCACCAAGCACTCTCACATTCAGCACTGCAGTCTTTACTAAATCAAGAACACATACTATGGGCTTCTTTTCATTTCTGTTTCATTGCCAAAACAGTCCAAAGATGCAGATGATGAAAAATTTATTTGTACAGAAATTTATCAGTCCTAACCAAGTATGGGCAGTCGGGGGGGGGGGGGGGGGGGGGGGGGGGGGGGGG
>RJWH01000878.1:145328-156661 GCA_004363575.1 Solenodon paradoxus | reverse complement strand
AGAATTCTCAACGGTGAACAATTCATAATTGAACAGAATCATGCGGGATAAAAACATTATGAAATCAGCACACACATCACAGTGGAATGGAATTTATCTTTACTCTGCGCCACACTGCCTGGATTGAGAAAAAATGTGGACTAATGATATTTAAGAACAGAGAAAATGACACTTGACAAAAACCAAAACAATGACCTGAAATGACTCTAGAAGAGATACCTTTCCTTTCTCAAACTAGACTGTGAAATAATCTGTGGACTTCACAGCAAGCAGTTAATTTGCACAAACATCCTAATCTCTCTAAAAGTCAAATAAATGACACTAATTCAAAAACACATTAACATCTAATAATTATGTTTCACATAAACACAACGGGTGGGGGAGGGGTGCGTGATGAAATGTTATTCTCCGGTAAGTAACACCTTTCTAAATAAACCTCCGTGGAATTCATGAATTCAACGTTTTACCTTCACTGGCTACTCTGACTTAAATACCTCGTCTCATCACCGTTTTTCAATCAAAGCTGTCCAAAAAAATTCTACAACAGAGCATCTAAAATGAAAATTAAGGCATATTTCAATAACAGACTTCCTCCAGGGACCCTACTGCCTTCAAGACACCAGGCCTATGCAGAGTAAATCAAAAAGTCCTTTAAAAATAATCAGCGTACAACAAGGCTTCCAAGAAGTGAGACTTTGGGGGGAGATGGGTAATGTCAGTTAACTTCCTCTTCCTTTAAAAAGGTCAAAGACGGGGAAGCGTCCAGTCTAACATTTCCTCCTTAGATCGCGTTCCACCACAAACCGCAACTCCGCCAATCGCTAAAAAAACATTAGCCAGAGGGAGTGCTTTTTGTAAACTCTCACCATAGATTTAAAATTCAACTTACCTTACGAGCCGATTAGTTTCAAACAGGAAATTTACCAATAAAGTTTATTTATGTATGACTTATATTTAGGGAAGCCCACCTTGCCCCTCTGCAGGGAGAGCAGAAGGGGGAAGAGGGTGTAGTCCTCAGCAACACAGAAAAGCCTTCCTGCAGGGCTGGTCCCCAACACCAGCACGTTCGGCCAACAAGGGGCGGGGGGTGGGGGGGTCGTTTAGAGGAGGCCAGGAGAAAAGGAGGGTCTCCCAGCTCTACCGGCAAAGGCTGCAGCAACAAGGCCCGCAGGAGCTAGCTCTCACAGTACTGCGAGGGGTCCCGGGGACCCCGGCAGTGTTGCTGCGAGGGCACCCCCAGAGATCCGTCAAGCCTGGGGCGGGGGCTTGGGAAGCGGCCCTCCTCCTAATTGGGGTGTGACGGCCGGCTGGAGGGTCCTCGGAAAGGCCACGACCCGCTGATTTGCGGCGAAAAGAGCCCAAGGGCCAGCAGGACGGTGAAAAGGATACTGTTGGGGCGCCTGGGTCTGGAGGGCCCTGATGTTCGGGTGAGGAGGGGCCGCTACTGCCGCTACTGCCGCCGCCGCCGCCGCCGCCGCCGCCGCCGCCGCCGCCGCCGCCGCCGGGAGAGGAGGCGGTACCGCTACCGCCGCCGCCGCCGCCGCTCCGGTGCCGGGTCCGGTTCCTGCTGCTGCCGCTGAGCCTGATTTCAGAGCCGGTTTCTGCGGTAAACTCATGGCAAAGCGAAGCCACCAACCCCCCCAGAGTGGGACCGGGCGCGCCGGGGTGCAGGGGCCGGGGGCAGCGCGGGGGCGGGATGGGGACAGACCCGGGGAGGCGGCGGGAGCGGGGGTCCGGGGGGAGGCTGGGAGGAGGAGGAGGAGGAGGGGGCCCGGGCCGGTCACACACGCCCTCCGCCGCCGCCGCCGCCGCCGCCGGCAGCAGCAGCCGCCCCGCGGGCCAGCACCACCGGCTGCCGGTCTCCGTGACAACGCGACCCCGGGTGGGGGGGGGCCGGACCCGGCGGGGGCAGGAGGCGGAGAGACCGGACCTTTCACGGCAATATCCTCATGGGCCGGCGGCGGGGGGTCTTTATCCCCCTCCCCGGGGGAAGCGGCGCCCTTCTCGGTAGCAGGGCTCAGGCGATGCCGGCGGATTTTCTTCACTCAACGAGCAGAGCATCCAACATGGCGCTGCGGCCGCCTCCAGCAGTCCGGCAGGACGGCCGCTCGGAAAACTTCGGGCCTTTTCGGTGTGGCTCGGGAGGCCGAGGGTGGGAAGCCCCTTCGGCTCTTTCCGGAGGTTGCGAGCAGTCGGGATTCTTCGGAAACACTCGGGGGCGTCTTCGGCCGCTGTTCGGGAACGCGGTGAATGTGACTTGCTTCCTCGGGAACAATCGGCTAGAGGGGCTTTCCAGGCTAGCTGCGGCGGGGATGCGCGGCGGAGGGAGCACCAAAGGCGAGGTCTGGTCCGCAAGAGCCCTCCCCTAAAGCCCAGCCTGGAAGAACAATGGTAACGGCCCTGGAGCCTGCGGTCTGCAGCGCCCTGCCCGTAGGGGCTGGAAGCAGTGAGGTGAGAAACGTTGGTTACTGTGGAAGGAACCGCTTAACCAATGTGAAACCCGCTGGAAAGGAACCCGCCGCCTGCCCCCTGTTGGCGTAACAACTACTGCTCGCCGGCCCTTAACCACGCAGGGCGCGTCCATTGTGTCGGCATTTCGCCAAGTACACGCAGAGGGTAAGTGGAGTGAGGAGCCCATTTGCAGAGTTGGAGAGGAAAAGTGGCTGGCCCAAGGTCACCCAGCCATGAAGGACAGAGCCGAGCTTGGATCTAAATTCCATCTTCATCTGGATGAACGGTGTGGCCTCCCAAGTGGCTTGGGGACCAGATCCAGCCCACCTTATCTAATCAGCACCCTGACTGAGGGTCCTGTAAATGGGTTCTAACAAGTTTGGCCACAGGACTGGAGTGCCCTTTGGCCAGCCACCAGTCATCGGTCATTACCCTAGTTATGCTGGGCTAGCACTTATTGATAAAGTCCCTTTCTCCCCCAGCTGGACCCACCAAGACCACCCCCAGCCCCACTCGCAGCAGTGGCCTGGTGCTAGGCACTGGAACATGGAGGGCCAAGGACTGGCAGGAAGCAGTAATGCTTACCAGGCACTGAGCACCTGATATTCATCATCTCATACAGTCTTGTGAAAATAGGTCGTATCCATTTTACAAATGAAGACACTGAGGATCAAAGAGCGTTGATACCATCACACAGCTCTCACACTGCTTTCCTTTTAATTCACATAAAGCTGTACACTTAGTGAGTACTTAATCCTAGGAGCCCTAAAAGCTCCCTCTGGAAGAAAGCGCATCTGGAAGTTGGCAGGGCCACAACCCCGCACCAATCTCTCGATTGAGGGTTCCTAACCCTGAAAAGCCTCACCACCCCCATTTCTAGACTGGAAAACAGAAGGGACTTCATATTCTGAAATCCTAAACTATTTAGACTTGTAACACCTGGTTACTTAGGATTGGATTTTCTGCTCTTCTCCAGGCATACCTGACTCCAGGAAAAATTCCCAAGTGGTCCTTCAGTTCCCCATATTCTTCTCCCAATTTCAAGATATCAGGCTTCATCCCAATCAAAACCTGTTGTGGGCTGGGGTGTGTGAAAATGGCTTTTCTTTTACACTAGGGTGATAATTGGCTGATAATTGCTTAATTGTTACTCTTTCCTGAACTGGTTTTATTTCCTAACTTAACAGTAGTGATTACTATGTACTGGTCTTTGCTAAGCATTTTATGAGCATTATGTCTCTTGAAAAGGATAGACCTTGGGCAAAACAAATGTAAAAGATAAGATTCTGGCCGCAGGCAATCAATGCTGGGAGACTTTAGGAAACAAAGTCAAAAAGCTTTCTTCTAAAACTCTAGCCCTAAAGCACCTTCCCCTGGAAGCATCTAATATTTATTAAATACCTACAATGTGCCAGAATACAACTCTGCTAGTTATTTTGCTTAGATTAACTCATTCCCCTCAATTCTGCAAGGTATTATTATGTCCCTTTTACAAGTAAGCTGAGGCTCAAAGATGTGAAAAGCAAGCTGTTTAACTTTTAAGTGAAAACACTGGCATTCAGACTCAAAGCATCTATCTAATTCCAGGTCTGATTTGCCATCAACATGGCAACCTCCCCATGTGGCTAGAAGCATGGTTAACCAGAAAAGCTGGTTTTGTGATGGGAGCTCCCCCATTGCCTTCTGGACTCAGTCTAAATTTAAGATCCTACAGCCCCCCTTCCATGGCTCAGGCAGCTAAAATGCAGGCTCAATTCAAGATCTGTCCCTCCTGGCGCGCCCTGGTGGAGTAGTGGTTTGGTCGACTGTTTATAGAAGAAGCACAGGCCACCTGCATCCCGAGAACTTGGGTTCACATCCCAGGCCAGGGAGGACAACAAGATATACAACTAAATAAAGAGGTCAGGTGCTTCTCTCTCTTCCTGAGTGCTTGCTTACCCACCTTCATTCCTACCTGTACCTTTCCTTAAAATAAAGTTTTTTAAAAATCCTTCCTTCCTGCCACTCTGCTTCAAATCTAGAGCTGTAGTCCCCTTGGTCAACTACAAACAAAGCCATTCTTCTTGTAGTAGGGCCTGTATGCAGACTGCTACTATAAACCATAATCTCAAAGCATCCTTTCTTCCCTTAGCCAACTGGCTAATTTCTGCATCTATTTAAAAAAAAAAAAAAAAAAAAAAAGAATGTTTGCGCTAGTGTCTGACTCAAGCATCAAGCTCCTGCCTGGAGCACAGTCCATGCATATCCCAAGAACCCAGGATCTGGAGGGTGGGAACAATGAAAATGAACGACTAAATAAATAAAATGTGGTGCACCCTGATGATCCAGTGCTTTAGTCCACCATGGCACAGTCTGCCTATATAACAAGGTCCCTGATTCGTGACCCAGAGCCCAGGAAAACAACCAAGATGAACAACTAAATAAATAAAATGCTTCTGCCTCCTCTCTCTTCCTGCCTGCTTCTGCTCGCCTTCCTTCCTGCACCTTTACTTGTTAATAAATAAAATGCTGCCTCTCTTCCTGCCTGCCTGTTGCCTATCTGCCTTTATTCCTTCCAACCTGCCTTCCTAAAAAGAAAGTAGAACCGCTAGAATCAAATAACCTGAATTTGATTCTCAGTCATTTATTATTATTCTCAGCCATTTATTATTATTATTCTCAACTGTATGACCTTGGAGAAGTCACTGAACCTCTCCAAGCCCTGGTTTTCTTATCTGTAACGTGGAGACTCTACCTCCTATCTAGAGAAATGACACAGTAAATACAAAGTGCTTAACCCAGTTCCTGCATCATACTAATTAGTAGACACATTTTAACTGAAATTCATTTTTAGAGGAACATTGCTTAGTCATTTTAAATTTCCATGATAACAAGCTCCCAATAAATAGGATGTGAAAGTTGTTGAAGGGCGGAATAATTGTGAATCTCCAGAGGATTCCGTGTTACCCAGGAGATACCCCGGGTACCCTAGGGCCCAGGCTGGGCTTGCTGCAAGGGGGAGAAGGTGCGGGTTCTCTTGAGCAGACAGCTCTGGCCCCACCAGAGGAGTGTTGGACCTTTGACCAATTATCTACTGTTCCCAAAGCCCACCACGCTGTGTCCAGCAGAGACCTGCATTCCCCAGACTTACCCCACCTCAAACTAAATACACTTTCCGATGTTGGTAGACCAGCAGTTGGGTCCACCATCTCCAGCCAGGCATAGTCCACATATATCCCAAGGATCTGTGTTCATATCCTGGGTCCCAGGAAACAGTCAGGATGAACAACTAAATAAAAATGTTTTCCCTCCTCTTCCTGCTTGCTTGCTTACTTGCCTTCATTCCTGCCTGCACCTTTCCTTTAAAACAATTTTAAGGTGCGCCCTGGTGGAGTAGTGGTTAGGTCAGTCACCTCCGAAGGAGCAAGCCACATACCCCTGGGTTCGAGTCTCAGAGCCCAGGGGAAACAGTGTGAACAACTAAATAAAAATGAAATAGAGATGCTTCCTCCCCTCTCTTCCTGTCTGACTACTCACCTGCACCTTTCCTTTAAAAAGAAAAAAGGGTGTGCTGCCCTTAGTCTCTTAATTGACATCCATGAGGCTTAGTTTACAGTATCCCGATGTCTTTATGAACCCTGTGACCTTGGAATCTCAATCTTCCATTCCCTCAAGTTAAAGTACACACACACACACACACACACAAAAGCTCTCAAAAATATTGTTGCAAGCTAGAGTACTCTGACCTCCTCATTTTTCCTCTGGAGGGGAATACCCTTTTAGCATAATGGCAAGGGACATTATGCAGCAGAAGCCATCTTTAGTAGCCACAAAGGGTTTGTATGTGATTAGGAGCTTTGCTCTGAGACATGCAAATACTCCCCCAAGGCCTGACAAGGTAGAGCTAGCATGAACTTTAGTGACCCAAGACCTGGACTCTAAGCAGTGAAGACAGAAATTGAAGATTAAAAACAAAAAACAAAATGTGGATTGGGGAAAAGGAGACAGGAAGACCAAGGGAAGAGCCCCCTTCTGAAATAGATGTGGGTGAAAGGAGAGAAGCCCCAATGGGAAAAGTAATGTTGTGCCCCATTCCCTGTGCTGCAAACACAAGGTGAACGGGCCGTACGTGCTATGCCCGAGGAAACTGCCAGACATCACAAAACCCAGAAGACCTTGTTCCTTGTAAACTTTGGAGACAGAGGTGGACCCTAACCTTGCTGGCTAGCAATGCATCTTTCAGAGGGTTTCCTAACTTCTCTGGTCATTCAGAGACTGAAAGTAGGAGGCCTCTAAAAGATTAAAACAAGCCCTAAAGGAGCTTGTCTGTGGAGAGAGTATCTCCAGGGCCCAGGGCACAGGAGGCTCCTTGACAACCTTTCATTCCTTCCCTGTTTTCTCCAGGGCAAAGTAGCAACTTCTCTACTTTGCTGCCTTGTCACTTCTCTTGGGACCTACCTTGTTGTCCACAGGGTGTAATGACCTTCCATTTCTCAACTGTTCCTAGAGGTGGCTGCAGTCCTCCCCAGTCACTGTGGCTGCAGGCATTGCAACTTTACCAGGTTCAAGAGGGAGCAAAAAGTATTCTATGTTACTTGAATTTAACCACGATTTTTTTTTTTAAGCATTCATCTTTTTTGTCTTAAAAGGAAAGTTAAGATTGAAGACAAGTAGGCAGGCTGGCAGGTGGAGAGAAGAAGAAACATTTATTGTTATTTAATTGTATGTCTTGGTGGTTCTCCCTGACCCAGGACATGAACTTGGGTGCTTGGGGTGTATGCAGACTGTGCTTCGGTCGGAGGCAGTTGACCGAACAACTGCTCCACCAGGGTGCGCCTAATCATGATTTTTTTAAAGATTTATTTTCTTTATTTAGAGGAAGACTGCAGGGAAAAACGAAGGCAAGTGAGCAAGCAGGCAGGCAGGAAAGAAGAGAGAGGAGAAAGAAATATTCATCCATCCATTTAGTTGTCCATGTTGGTTTGCTCACCTCGGTCCTTGGGTTTTACCTGGACTATGCCACCTGGAGTCACAGACTGAAATCATTGAGCCTTCAGGGCGTGCCAGTCAAGATTTTGTGCGTGTGTAAGTATTCTGTCCTAGTCAAGACTGAAAATGCTTAAGGAATTGCCTACCCGGTGTCCTGGTTTTAGTGACAGAACTTAGAGACAGGACTTTTCTCAGTCATACAGCAAATGAGCAGCAGAGCCAGACCAAAACTTGCAGCCTCTCTTCTTTCTCTCTGGTACCATCCTCTGGTTAAGAAAGAGACTGACTGGGAGGAGCTGTTGGGCACAAACCCCGGAGACCCGGGTGTACGTCCTGGGGCTAGTGGGAACAATCAGGGTGAACGCCTAAAATAAACACAAGTGTCTCTTCCTCCTTCCTGCTTGCTTACCTACTCATCTTCATTCCTCTCATTAAAAAAAAAAAAAAAAGTCAAAATCTATTCAATGGTGTCCACAACCGAACGCGATCTCAATCTCCCAAACCTTTCCCTCTCTGAGCTCCTCACCTCCAGTTCTCCATCTTTCATGCATTGACCCTTTTGAAGTCTCTTTATACTGAGTACACTCCTGCCTCAGTCTTTGCACTTTGTTTTCTAGCCTTGGGACGTCTGCATGGCTCATTTTCCCTCTTCAAGTCTGCTCAAATGCCTCCTTAAGAGGCCTCCCCCGACAATCCCCTGTCAATTAGCAACCCACCCTTGCGCAACCTCGTGATGCCGAGTCTGCCTTAATTTCCTCGGTTGCCTCTGTCACCAGCTGACACTGAATTTGCATATTCATGAGTTTATGGTCTATCTCTCCCAGTCAGGATGTTAGCCCTAGATGGGTAGGGATTGTTTCTGTTTTATTCGTTGCCATATCTCCAGGTCCTAGGTCATGCCGGACACATCTTATGTGCCTGTGATACTGTAATTTCTAATTAATACATATTTGGTCTTCCTCCCATTCCTGCAAGGAACCTCCCGAAATCTTGGAATTTCCTAAGTGATGAGGCTGTCTTTTGTTATGTTAATGAGATATCTTTGGGGGGGAAGCCCCTAGGTCACCTGAGGGGAGGAGCTGGTTGCCAGGGAAACCAAGTCTGATTAGATGATTGTTACTTCCAGCCCTACTACCCTCTTTTAAGAAAGGGGAGAGAGCTGGAAATTGACAATGTCAATCACCAATGATCAATGATTTCATCAGCCATGTCTGTAACAAAAACCTGAAATGACAGGATTTCAAGAGCCCCTGGGTTGGTGAACATTCTGGAAGAGTGGCACACTGGGAGAGGGCATGGCCGCTCCTCACCCCCATACCTGCCCAGACCTTGCTTTATGTGTTTCTTCTACCTGGCTGTTCTTGAGTAGTATCCTTTTCTAATAAACCAGTAATCCAGTAAGTAAAATATGTCTCTGAGTTCTGTGAGCCGCTCTTAACAAATTCATCATACTCAACGAGGCGGTGCTGAGACCCTGAAACCACGAGCCAGTTGTTCAGAAGCTGCTGACAGCCTGGACTTGTGACCAGCATCTGAATGGTGGGCGGGGACCAGTCTTGTAGGGCTGCATCTTTAACCCGTGAGATCTGTTGCTGTCACCTGGAGGGTAGTGCCAGAATTCAGTCGTAAGAAACCCAGCTGGTGTCTGAGAATTGCTTGGTCATATTGAGAAAAACCACATGAGAATGCTCAACAAATGTCGAGGGCGTGAACATAAAATGATGGGTGCTCTAGGTGTACAGGTCTCGGGAGTGGTGGGGGAATGCAGAGGATGAAGCAATGTTACTGGGTCTGGCTCTTCCACCTTCCATTCCCTGACTCAACTTGGGCAGAGTTAACTTATCCTTTAAGCTGAACTATCACTGACAAATAAATGCCTTGTTGGGAAATAGAATTGAGCCCATCCGTGCATGTCCATCATCACCAGGACACAACTTTTCTCTCCTGGTCAGTTTGGAACAAAAGTGGGGAGCATTTTCCTAAAAAGAGGGAAGTGAATCCAGGGAGCTTTCCGAGGGACCTAAGGACACTAAGGGACCCATGTCCCAATCCCAACACTGCCACTTTTCTTTTCTCTTTTTTTGCGAATTTTTTTATCATGGCAAATTGTGCACAATGTAAAATTGACCACTTTAACCACTCAAAAAACTTGTTCTGCCTCTAACCATTTAATCTTTTTTTTTTTTTTTTTTTTTTTGTAAGGAACTGCGTAGGCAGGAGTGAAGTCAAGCAGAGGGAGGCAGGCAGAGAGAGGAGGAAGAACCACTTTATTGATTGTATTTAGTTATTCATCTTGGTTATTCTTCCTGGCCCTGAGATGTGAACTCACGTCCTTGGGAGGTATGCAGACTATGCCAGCCAGAGGCCATGGACTTACCTGCTAGACACCAGGATGCAAACCCAGGTCCTTGGCATGCAAGTAGCCCACATTCGGTCAGAGGCAGCACTAACCACTGCTCTGCCAGGGAATGCCCTTTGCCCACTTTGTAATTCTGCCGTTTTGGTTTTCAGAGAGGAAGAAAGGAAAGAAGAGGAGGAGGAGGAATACACATCTTTATTTAGTTAGTTGTTCCTTTTAGTTCTTAACCACCACCCCGGCCCCGGCCTCAGGTCTCGAGCCTGAGACCTGAGCTGTATGTGTCTCCTACAGCGTCTCATCCCCACAAGGGTGCAACCCTTGTTTTGTTTGGTTTGAGTTGTTGTTCTCACCACTCTGTCACACTTAACTAAGTGTCGCCAAGCAAATTACACAATCTCAGGTTCTTCAATGGCAAAAACAAAAACAAATTAAAGAAATCTAGTCCTACTTCCTAATGCTGCTGTGAGGATAAACTAGCAAGTGGAAACCAGCCATTAGCACATATGATTGATAAAATAACAAAAACTAACATTTACTGAATATTCACTAGGAGCCAGATATTGGGCAAAGCTCTTAAAACATTTTAACTCATTTAATCCTCGTAACACTCCAATAGAGCTCTGAGTACTAATATCGCCTGCTGATAGGAGGTGATCATAACAGGAGCTTCCTTCCTCCCTTACCTAGCTAATCACCTAACATGTTCAGCAGGTGGCTGCTGGGCCAGGAGTAAGACCTCCTTTGACCTCACTGATGCCAGACCTTACTAGCAGAAGCACCTACATGCCAAATCAACTTAGCCTTGTTACTAAGATTAACCGGCACTGCCCCTGGGCTTGGCCCCGTGAAAGGTCCCCATTACCTGCCATTGCTGGCCTCAGTACTGTCTAAACCAAGGAACTTCACACAACCACCCACATATCCCAGCCTGAATCTGGAAACCACATGCTTCTACCCTGGGTGGCCCAGGCTTTCTCTGGCCCCTCTCAAGTCTGATGCCATTTAATCACCCTGCCAAGTTTGCTGCCTTGGGAAAATCCTGGACTCTAGTTTCCCTGCTATCTAATGACTAGAACAGGAAGCTGGATCTCCAGATGCCCACAGCTGGCGCCAGACACTCGGCTGGCTCCGATAATCGCCATGGGAGCCAGCTGGGCATGCCCTGCCAGCTTCCGAACACCTGGAAAAAAGCTGAGGTGTGTTGCTATGCTCTGCCTTTCCCATTGACACGAGAAGGAAAATAGCAGCAATTTCAAATTAATTCTGAGGATGAATATTTTTCAGTCTCCCACATTTGACAATCTTGCTCCCCCGCCCCCCACACCCTCATTGCACATCTTTACTTCCACTTGAATCAGAGAAGTTGAAGAAGATGCTTGATTCTCACCCTTCTGCAGGGTAAATGGGGGTTACATGAAGTGCAGGTTCCTCCGCTGGTCCCCAGGACCCTATTTCTTTCTCTCTCTCTCTCTCTCTCTCTCTCTCTCTCTCTCTCTCTCTCTCTCTCTCTCTCTCTCTCTCTCTCTCTCTCTCTCTCTCTCTCTCTCTCTCTCTC
>RJWH01000878.1:110603-145228 GCA_004363575.1 Solenodon paradoxus | reverse complement strand
GCCAAGCAAGCTCCTATCTACCTATCAAAACCCAGCTCAAATTTCGAGCTTTGTGTGGGACAAGCTTTTCCTCGATTCCCCTCTTCCTCCCCAAAACAGCGTCACTCCAGCCCTGTCTTCTATTGCTCTCTGTGGTGGACTATTTTCTTATGATTCAAGCACACTGTGTTCGTAAGGGCTTACGGAGGCTAGCAGCAGGCATGTGGTAAGTATAATAAGAAGAAATGTGAGCTTATTTGTCTCTTCTATGAAGTTGGGAGTAGCTTAGAGGTAAGCATGACAGCTTGCTTTCGGAACATGAAAGAAAATAGAACCTCTTTTCATTTCATGCCACAGCATGACCAGCTTTCAACACCAAAAGTACTAAGTGATATTCTTGACCTTCTCAAGTCGAAGTGTCAGGAAGATTCCCCTTAAATAAATGTAAGGTAGGGCGTGCCCTGGTTGTGTAGCGGTCTAGTACACCTGGGAGCTGTCACACAGACATCCTAAGATCCCAGGTTCAAGACCAAAGGCCCAGATGGCCTGGATAGTGGGGTTTGGGGGCGGGGGGGTGGTCAACCAGTGTGAACAAGTAAATAAAAATAAAATGCCTCTTCCTCCTCTCTCTTCCTGCCTGCCTGCCTACTTGCCTTCATTCCTGCCTGCACCTTTCCTTTATATAAAAAAAAAAAAGGGAAAATAACCAGTGTGCCCTGGTGACTTAGGAGTTAAGTCTGAGACGGGAATAGTCCAAGTGAAGCCCAGGCACTTGGGTTTGCAACTTGGGGCCAAGGAAACAAACAAATTCAGCAAAAAAAAAAAAAAAAAAAAAAAAGACCTTTGGTTTCAAACCCAGTTTGCCCAGGTTCAGATCTCAACTCCATAACTGCGAGATCTTTGAGATCTTAGGCAAGGCATGTAACCTCTCTGACCCTCTCAGGCAAGGCATGTAACCTCTCTGACCCTAAGTCTCTTTATAATATGATAATGATATTAGCACCAATTAGCATACTCTGGTGAAATAGTGGTTAGATCTGCTGCCTCTAGCCAAGAGCACAGTCCACATACGTCCCAGGGACCTGGTTTTGAGTCCCAGGGCCAGGGAAACAGCCAGATGTGCAACTAAATAAAAATAAATAGAATGCTTCTCCCTCCTCTCTCTCCCTGACTGCTCTCCTTCATTCCTGCCTGCACTTTAAAAACAAAAAACAAAACAGACGCACCCTGGTGGCCTAGAAGTTTGGTACACCGGGTCTTGTCCACAGACATCCAAAGTCCCAAGTTCAAGACCCAGGTCCAAGGGAAACAACCATGATGAACAACTAAATAAACTAAAATAAAGTGCTTCTTCTCTTCCTTCCTTCCTGCTTATCTACTTGTCTTCTTCTTGTCTGCATCTTTCCTTAAAAAAAAAAAAAAAAAGGCCTGCCCTGGTGGCCTAGCTGGTAAAGTCACCAGACATAGTCCACACGTATCCCCAGGACCCAGGTTTGAGATCCAGAGCTGGCGGAACAACCAAGATGAACAACTAAATAAAATAAATACCGTGCTTCTTTCTCCTCTCTCTCTCTGCCTGCCTGCCTGCCTGCCTGCCTGTTCACACTCATTCTTGCCTCTAACTTTCCTTTAAAAATTAAAAATTAAGATAATAAATAAAGTCCCATCTCACAGGACTTTAGAATGAGTAAAAAAGTGCCTGCATTAAACCAAAACACAAGCCCACTCTTGCATTTGAGGTGAGTGTAGTATTTGCATAGATCCCATGTGGCAAGTCTCAGAGCTGGCCACCTAGGGTCTGTGAAGAGGAGAATCTCTGGCCCCCAGCCTGCCTGCCCGTTGGCCAGCCCCAGGCCTGGAAACGTGGAGGAGCCGGCTGCAGAAGGTGGTGCGGTGCGCATTCGGCCCATTTGAGAATCAGTTTTGTCACCTCCTAGCCAGGCTACCACCACCACTGTGTCCCACGAAGAACTACAATGTCTGTCTTACAGGGTAGATTCCAGGATTCCAGGAGAAAACATACGCAAAGCACCCAGGATTGGGCCAGTCCCAGAGCTGCAGCTTGGTGCCTAGTGAGAGTCCCTTTTCCCTTCCTGGGCACCCCGCCCCTCAACTGTCCTCACCTCTGAATGACCCTGTGACCAAGTTCAGAAGTGTCTGCTGCAGCTGTCGCTTCTGAAAATTCATTCCCTATCTGTTTTTTTTTCTTTTTTTTTATGTTTAAATGTTTAAAGCCTTAAACATTCCCAAATCAAGGGTTTAAGAAGACAAAAAGACCAAGCTGACCAATCCACACCGCAGCTTGTTGGCAAATGTCCCAGAGGTCCTTGCTCTGCTTGTCATTGAGCTTGACATTCAGTTCTTTCCATCAAATTCACTCACATCCCACAAGATCAATGAGAAAAAATAGTGATGATCAAAAGGGCCCACAAAGGCTCTTGGAGTAACTCTCCCAGCAGGATTTTTTGCTACACAAAAGTACACGCAGGGGGTGTTCCCTGAAAGCGCCTGGCTTGGCTTGCAGGCATCCTAGAGACACCAAAAACCGTTCCCATGACAACACTGCTGCAAATGTTATATATAAATGTGTGCATGTGCACAGCCACACAGAGCTGCACGGAAATAAACTCTTGGCACGGTTCTTTCCTCTTCCAAACATGAAATAACCTGCAAGGGTTGATCGCTGGAAAAGAGAACAAAGATCTGGAGCAAGCATGCTTCCAGCGGACTGGCTGTTGGGGATGTCCACCTGTGCTGATAGCCGTTTTGTCACTCTTTTTGTTTCCTGCACCTGGAATAGAGTAGACACATCGCAAATAATTGTAGACTGAATGAATAAATGACAGATACATAGGAGAAAGGAAGTGAGGGAGGGAGAGAGAAACAGCCTGGAATGTCAGAGTTTGGAGAGCCAAGCAGTTGGATCTGAGCAGCGTACAACTGACTCAAATCCCCTATTTTCTGTTGGAGAAATGCGAAGGGATCTTGCTGAAAGCCACACAAGAAATGACTAGCTGAGTCTCATTCAAGGAGATGCATTAAGCACTTAATGAATGTGAGTTCCATTTCTGTCTGAATGAAAAACACATTGACAACTGCTACGTGCCAGCAACCGTGTTACGTGCTCGCAGACACTCACGATTCACGACGGGGCAGACGAGTGTTTGGATCCCCATTGAACAGCCAGGGAAACGAGGACGCGGGAGAGGTGGAGTCACGTGACCCAAGTCGGGGCGCTACTGTGCGGTGGACCCGGGACTGAATCCCGTTTGCTCAAAGCCCGGATCCTAAGTCCCGACAGCGCACCGGCCCCACCTTGAGTGCGGCAGGTGGGGGCGGGGCTGGTCTTGCGGGGGAACAAAAGGGGAAACAGAGTCCGGGACCAGGGCGGCTTCCGTCCGTCTCTTTAGGGTTTCTCGCCCTCTAGTGGTGGTAGCTTGAAACTGGCAAGAAACCACTCGCTCGCCCTTTCCTAGCAAACGCCCTCTCGGGAACAAAGTTTTCTGCCCTGAGTGGTTTGGAAGGAAATGCAATTGGTACACCGACCCGGCTCCCTAGTGCCCTGGATGTGCCATGCTAACCTCTTCTCTGCTTCCTGACTGATTTCCCTGTGTCCACTCAGGTCCGCCTCCAGCCCAGTCTCTAAACAGCCCACTGAAGAAGAGCTTCAACACCCCAAGCCTCGTGGAACCGCCCTGCTTAATATGCTCCAACAGCTTCCTATTGCATTTAGGATATAACGGAATCCTCTCATCGTCCGGAGAACCCTGCCAAGGGCCACTGCCTCTCTTTGCCTCCGCCCTCTTTCTCTCCCGGGCCTCCAGCCTGGCCAGCCTGCAGCTGCTGGCTTGCCTGTGTTCCAGCTTTTTCCTTATCTAGCCTTTCCACATGCTGTTCCCTCTGCCTGGCACGCTTTTCCCCACCCTTCACCTGGCAGGTGCCTGCTTGTTCTTCAAGTTTCACCTGAAAGCTTGCTTCCATCTCCTTATAAGAGAACACCTTTAAAAAAAAAAAAAGTGCATTATCTCCTTTGTTTACATCACTATATTCATTTTAGCATCCCAGTTTATAAGCATTTCACACGGCACTGGCCACCAGAGTTCTACTAGCACTCTTTTTTTGTTTTTGTTTTTCACGTGTTCTTTTATTGCAACATTTTTCTTTGCAGTTCTTACCTAGCTGGGCACTCCCCTGCGCCTCCATTGATGTCATCTGTGGTGTCATGCGGGTGGCAGCCATCAATACTACAGCCCACAGACTGAGCAGTCCCCAGGGTCTCTTTAATAGTTCCAGAGATCTGTGTCGCATTGTCAGGCAATGTTGACAATCTCATCAAAAGCAACATTTCCGCTGTGCTTCATGTTTTTCTGCTTCTTTCTGTTATGTGGTGGTTCCTCGAGGGCTTTGATGATGAGGGCAGAAGCAGAAGGTCCCATCTCAGTCTGGGTCTGTCTGTTCTGTATGGTCAGTTTCACTGTCATCCTCAGACCCTTCCAATCACCAGTTGACTGGGTGGTGTCATCACCAACCTTTTGCGGGGACAGACCCAGGGGACCAATCTTGGGGGCCAAGGCAGACGTAGCACCAACTTCCCCACTGGGGCGCCTCAGGTATATGACTTCGATCTCGTTGGGGTCGAACTTAGGTAGCATGGGGATGGTGGCTGGTGTTGGATGAACCTGGACTTGGGATGACTGGAGAGAGTTGCCTCCTCCAAGCTGAAAGCTGAAGGTTGCTAGTGCTGTTTACCTCCACCAGGTTCCTTCCCTCCCCTCCCACCCCAATGGCTGCCACTGTCTTGCGTCCGATGACTTTTCCAGCATTTGTCTGTTCATTTGTTTCCTTATATTTTACATATGAGTGAAACATCTCTCTCTCTCTCTCTCTCTCTCTCTCTCTCTCTCTCTCTCTCTCTCTCTCTCTTTGGTAACACTTAAATTCTCCTGCATCTGTGGGTTGAGAATGTTGTTTCCAATTTCAATTCTCTGTCCCATCACTGACTGCCTTTCTTTTTCCTTTTCATTTTATTTCATTTTTATTTAGTTGTTCATATTAGTTGCTGCCCCTGGTCCCGGGACACGAACCCAGGACCTTGTGATGTATGTGGACGATGCCCAACCACTACTCCACCAGGGCGAGCCTGCCTTTCTTGATAACCAGCAAGAACCCTACCTCATTCAATGCTGTATTCCCAGCATCTAGCACAATTCCTAGCACATAGTAGGCTCTCAATATTTGTGGAATGGATAGGTGAGTAAAGGGATTAATAAAACAAAAACTATTGTTTGTTTGTTTTTAAAGGAAAAGTGCAGGCAGGAGTAAAGATACCAGAATAGGCACTTGGATCTACAAAAAAGAAAAATGAAACTCTCCAGAAATGGTTGCATTGAAAGTAAATGTAAAAGACAAGCTTTATTATTTTCGATCACCCTAAAAATGGTGGATTATATTATTTAAAGAGAAGAAGGAAAGAAGAAAGGCAGAGGAGGAAAAACTTGTTATTATTGTTTTAAAGGTGCAGGCAGGCATGAAGGCAAGTAGGCAGGAAGGCAGGGAGTGAGGAGGAAGAAGCCCTCCATTTATTTTTATTTAGTTGTTCACATTGGTTGCTCCTTCACCCCTACCGCCCCCCCACTCCAGGTCTTGTACCCAGGAACTTGGAAAGTACATAGGACCACCCTCTGGATGTATTAGACTGCTAGGCCTTAAGGGTGTGCCTGGAAAAAAGATTTTTTACTATTTAGTTATTCATTTTGGTTCCTCCTCCCACACACACTGTTAGTCACAAACCCCAGTCCTTGGGCTTGATATGGTCCGCGCTCTGGCTGTCTCAGCTGCCTGGGTGACAGGACACAACTAATTAACTATTTAAAGCAAAACTAATAACAAAATAGTGTGGATTGGTGCCATATGTAAAGATAAAATGTATGACAATAATACACAAAAGGTAAGAGGAAAGAGTTGTGATATAAAATTGTAGGTTTCTTTCATGTGAAGTAGCATAATATTATTTGATATCAGACTGGATTAATTAAAGAAATACATCATAAACTCTAAGGAAAAGATTGGCAAATAACACCTGTGGGCCAGATATGGCTCGCTGCTGTTTTTGTACAATTTGCAAGCTAAGCCTACTTTTTACATTTTTACACAAGAGAAAAGAAATCAAAAGAAGAGTTATATTTCGTGACACTGGAAAATTCTATGACATTCAAATGTCAGTGTCCATAAACATGTTAATGAAACCGGCTCTTTCATTTTCATGCGATCTGGGCTGTTTTTGTGCTCCAGCAGAATCGAGCAGCTGTGACAGGGAGAGGTGGCTCTGCAGAGACTAAACTGCTTACACGTTGGCCATCTACAGAAAACGTCTGACAGCCTCTGCTGTGCGGATCCCTGAAGCAGAGATTCTGGATGCAGCGTTTTCTCTCAAGGGATGTAAAGGGCTGTCACTGGTTGGATCTGAGGGTGGCCCACACTAAATCAATTGAAATGCTGGCACTGCCTTGACACACTTCAGAGGAAGGTGTCCAGAGGTGTAGGGAGATGAGAATAGCAGTGGCTTTGTCATGAAAGACCTGCTTACCCGCTCTGGGAAGGTCTGGAGGCCACGCCGTCTACCCTATGGCAAACACATTCGTGAGAGCGCTCCAGCAGATGTCGTTTCTTTTCTCTGGAGGTCAGAAGTTACCATGGCAATGGCTGCCATTGAACTGGGATCTCGAAGTACATGGAGATAATGAGCTCCTGCGGGGCTAGGGGTCAAGTAGCCATGCTTACCCACTGGAAATAAGATGGACTTGATCACTGTGGATGGCAGAGCTGAAGCAGCAGTCGGAATAGTCTGATAGAGAGCTCAGCATTGTCTGGTTGACGTGGTAGATAGACCCAGAAAAAAAAAGAGAAAATTGTTTTGTCTACTAAAATTTTTCCTTTATTTATACTTGTTAAGGAGCGAAAGGAAGGGAGAAGGGAAGAGGCAGCAGCATTTTAAGGAGGAGAAGAAGGAAGAGGGAGAGGGAACACTTTTCTGTTTTATTTATTTTGCTGTCCCTCCCCCGCCCACCCCAGCCTTGAGCGGTGAACCTGCATCCTTGGGTTTCACGTGGTCCACACTTCAGCTGCTGGCTTAGCCACCTGAGCCACCAGGGCACACCAACTAAATTATTATTTGAGTGCACTGTGGTGGCCTAGTGGATAAGGCCACCAGATGTAGTCCACAGACATCCCAAGGGCCCGGGTTTGTGACCCAGGCTGGGGCCAGATGATATGATGAACAACTGAATACAAATAAGTAAAATGCCTCTTCCTCTCTCTTTCTTCCTGCCTACTCACCTTCATTCCTGCCTGCATCATTCCTTTACCAAAAAACAAACGAAACAATTTCTTTGACCTGTAATAAGCAGAGGAGTTCTAGGCTGAGTGAACAGAAGTGTGAGTTGAGCCCCAAAGGAGAGTGTCATGGTCTCTCAATCAATTCTGAACTTGAACCAGTTCAGAAACCCAGAGGCCTGGAATCCTTTGAAGGAAGAAGAATAGGTCCCTTGGAGGAAGGACCATGATACATTCCAAAAACAGGTATTTTAATCTTTCTCTCATCCTTCCACAAAGAGAACTCTAGCTACAGAAAACCTGATTTTTGGGGAGAAGGAGATAACCAGCCTGTCCCAGGTTTACTGGCCACTGACCCTGAACTGCTCTGAAGTATCGCTGTGGTTCAGCAGTCAGAGTGGGGACGGAGGAAGAGCAAGTGATCAGAGGAGTGTGTTCCAGGTCTGACCCACACTGTGCCCAATGCGCTCTCAAATTAGGGCTATTCCCACAGTTCTGGAAATTCACACTTGAAACAGACACACTCCGCTGCTGGCAGGCTCCCCACAATGTTCCCCTGCACTGTGGAGGGTGGCCTAGCGTGGTAGGAAAGGCCAAATGTAAGCCGGGAGAATTGCCTCTGCCTACAAAACTGGTTAAGGCCAAAGCAAAACCATGTTCCCAGAGGGATTTGTAGACCTGAGTGCCACTGTCAAAGTTCCGAAGGAGGCACTCCCACCGTTTCTCCCCTTCCGCTTGCTCGTTTGGCCTCTGCAGAAAATAGCTGGACCTCGGAGAATGACAACGGATGATCATACACTTCCTAACTCAGATGCTGCCTCCACTGCAGCCGCTGTTCTGGATATGGTTTCATTGCTTGAGCAAATCGACACACCCTCTGTGCCATAGTTCGGTCAGTCTGCTGAAACAAAAATACCATAGCCTGGGTGACTTACGCAACACGGGTCCCGAAGTCTACCTGACCCTGGGAAGCCCAGGACTAAGGCCCTGGCAGAGTCTATGTCTGGTGAGAGCCCACGTCCTAACTCATAGAAGGGTCCCTTTCTTGCTGTGCCCTTACCTGGTTCTATTCACTTGTTTGCTTATCTAGTTTAAGAGAAGAAGGAAGGAAGGAAGGAAGGAGGAAACATTTCAGGAAGGAAGAGACATCTTTATTTAATTAGTGGCTTATTTTGTTTTTTTCACTCCGGCCCTGGGTTGTGAACCCAGGTCTTCGGGCTTTACATGGTCCACACCCGGGGCACCTCAGCCACAAGGGCGCGCCCTCATTTGAGTCTCTTTAGAAGAGCACTAACCCCATTCATGAGGGATCCACCCTCATGTCCGAATCACCTCCCCAAAGCTCCATTTTCTAATACCACCATATTGGGGGTTAGGATTTCAACAAGAATTTTGAGAGACCACAGACATTTGACCCATAACATCCTGGAAGCTGGTCTATAGCTATTGACGTGGCAGATGCTTCTGTCTTAATGCGTGTTAGCAAAGGCCACAAGAAACCACTTTCTTTCTGCAGGCAAGGCCAGCCTTAACCTCCACAGTCTCTCCCCAGGTGCACACCAGCGCTGCAGTCCGATGGTCTCATTTAGTCCTGAGGGGCCCGGACTGCTTTTTCCCTCCGCAAGGCTTCATGCTGGCCCATTTCCGACACGCTGATTGGAGGTGGGCAGGAGTCACATGCGTGTAGACATAGGCGACACACAGTGACAAGATGGGGGAAACAAATCCTGAAAAAAAAACGCAAAACACTTGGCCGTCTTCCGCCTCAGCGAAAATCCCAGGGGGCCTGGTGGTGTGGGGCAGGTCAGGACAGGCCTTCTAAGAAAGAGACAAATCCTTGTCTTTTCCCCTTCTACCACCCAAAAGAAAGCACGACGCCTCGTGGTTCTTTTTGGATTTGGGCTGCCTCGTGTCCCTGCTTTACACACGGGCCGTAATCCCAGACCCAAAACGCTGCTGGCTCTGCATGGGGCCCAGGAACGAGGAGACTGTGCCCCCGGGACCAGGCTGCGTGTGAGCTGCTGTGGCCACGTGGGCTGTGGTGCAGCAGGTCCTGTGACGTGTCCCAGGCAGCTATTGAGGTGTGGAGCCTGTGGCCGGTTCCTCCAGGCGAATAATGGTGTAGCTCTTTAGGATCTGAGAATGAAGCCTTTTCATCCTCTGTGGATAACTGATCTCTTTGGGAAATACCTTTTGTCTTATAACTGGGAGCTTGACCTAGATGCTAGGCGATTTAAGCTGCCATCATGAATTGGGGACAGTCTGGCCCACCAAGGTGTAAAATCGGGCAATACTAGAGCACTGCTGACCCAGTCGAGTGGTGCATTTCAGACTGGGCTGGAGGAGGCCCTAGAGACACAAGCAAATTGCTGAAGGAGGCGGCCCAATGACATTCGGCATGACCCCTCCTCTCCTTTTTTATTTCCTCTTACACGCTCCTCTGTTTTTAAAAATGTTCGGTGCAGCAGTTATTACTAATAGAGCCATGCTAAGCCCCAAATATGCTAAACTATTAGTTTCTCATTTATGACTTCTAAAAGACTCCCCTGCAGTTTACTGAGGAAGAGAACACTCAGACCTGACTTAGAGATGTTTCTTTCTTTTAAAGCGAAGGTGCCGGCAGGAATGAAGGTGAGTAGGCAGGCAGAGAGAGGAGGAAGGATTTTATTTTTATTTAGTTCTTCATCTGAATTGTTCCCCCGGCCCTGGGTCGTGAGCCTGGCTCCTTGGGATGTGTGTGGACTGTTTGGTAGCCTAATCCAACAGGTCACCATGCACGACCCGACTTTTTTTTGTTTGTTTGTTTGTGTTTTTTTAGGGAAGTTGCAGGCAGGAATGAAGGCCAACAGGCTGCCAGGAAGAAAGAAGAGGAAGCATTTTATGTATTTTATTTAGCTGTTCATCTTGGTTGTTTTACCCCCGGTCTTGGGTCGTGAACTTGGGTCTTCGGGGTGTGTGTGGACTGTGCTCGGCTGGAGGGGGCAGACTTGTCTGTAAGATTCCAGGGTGACCCATAAAGCAGACATATGTAGCCCTATAGGCACTTTCCGCGACATCCCTGAAGGATGGTGGTGACATTTGTTAAGTGTATTCTAAGGATTGTGTTTCTGTTGTTGCTGTTATAAGTGGGATTTTCTTACCCATTCAGTCTTCTAATTGCTATTCTAATTATATTTGTGATTATGAATGATATTTATTGTTACATGTTAATTTTATAACCTGCCACATTGATTAAGTCTTTTCTTGTTTAAGTTAGTTTTATTTATTCCCTAGGATTTTTCCGGCACACAATCATGTCATCTGCAAGCAGAGAACATACTATTTTTGCTTTTCCAATTCTTATGCCTTTGTTTTTCTTTCTTTCTTTTTTTTTTTTTTTTGGCTAATTATATTGATCAACACCTCCAGAACAATGGTAAATTGTAAGGAAGTTATTGGAAGACTGTGTTTTTCTGGCTTCAATGGGAATTCCTCTAGAGCTTCTGCACTAAAGAAGATGCAGGCTTAATTATTGAGATATTAATATTTTACAGCATTAAGGAACTTCCTACACATTACTGTTTCCTCAAGAATTTTTTTAGGGAATATGTGTTGAATTTTATCAAAGACTTTTCTAGACTCTATGGGGATTACCATGTGATTTTTCTCCTTGGATTTATATGGCGACATATGAATAGATTTCCTAATATTGAATGGTAATTAGATTCCTGGTATAAACTTCACTTGGCCGTGTATATAATTTCCTTAATGTGGTATTATTGTTAGTTTGCTAATATTTTATTTAAGATGTTTGCATGAATATTCATGTGATATTGGTCTGTAATTATTCTTGTTATTATTTTTAAGTTTAATTGATTCTTTTCTTGTTTTATCAAAAGTAGGCAAGCAGGAAGAGAGAGGAGGAAGATGTATTTTATTTTATCTTAATTTTTAGTTGTTTACACTGGTTGTCTCCCCCAAGACTGGGGACTCAAACCCAGAGATATTTGGCCGGCTCCTTCAGAGGCCATTGATCCAACTGCTACGCCATCAGGGTGCGCCTCACATAGGTTTTAGAAATGTATTTGTGGTGAGCCCTGGTGGAGTAGCAGTTAGGGTCCCCCCTTCCAGCAGAGCACAGTTCACATACAATCCCAAGGACCTGGATTCACATCCTGGGGTCCGGGGGAATAATCAAGATGTACAACTAAAATTTTTAAAAAGTGCTTCTTTCTTCTCTCTCTTGCTAACTGCCTGTCTGTTTGCCTTCATTCCTACCTGCACCTCTCCTTTAAAAGAAAAACAGTATTTGCATCAAAACAACAAGGAGATATCACTTCATACCTGTTGGAAACAAGTTTTGGTGAGGATGTGGCGAAAAGGGAACACTTTTACACTATTGGTGGGAGTGCAAATTGGTGCAGCCTTTATGGAGAAAGCAGTATGGAGATTCCTCAAAAACCTGAGAATGAGTGTTGGATCTTGTCAAAAGCCCTCTCTCCATCTATTGATATGATCGTGTGGTATTCCTCCTTGCTCCTGTTGCTAGGGTATATGACATTAATAGATTTATGTATGTGGAACCATTCTTACATCCCTGGGATGAATCCCACTTGGTCATGATGGATGAGCCTTTTGATGCATCGTTGGATTCGGTTTGCTAATACTTTGTTGAGAATTTTTGCTTCTATGTTCATTAGAGCTATTGGTCTACAGTTTTCTTCCTTGGTGACGTCTCTATCCACTTTTGGTATCAGTGTGATGTTAGCCTCATAGAAAGTGTTTGGAAGTATCCCCTGTTCTTCAATATTTTGCAAGAGTTGGAGAAGAATAGATACTGCTTTTCCTCTGAAGGTTTGGTGTAAAACTCATTAGAAAAGCCATCTGGTCCCGGGTTTTTATTTTTAGGGAGACTCGATTACCTCTCCAGTTTCCTTGCTTGTGATTTTCTATTCAGGTTTTCCAGTTCTTCTAGGTTCAATCTTGATAGACTGTCTTAATTAAGTTTTCCTTTAAATCTATTTCTCTCTTGGGCACCTTTTAGTTTAATTTTCATGTATGATATGATTTTATATTTTATTCTCTGAGATCAATTCTCATTTCATTTCTTCCTTTAATTTGTGGGTCTTTTTCTTTGCTTCTTTGTATTTTTCTTTATAGTTCTGATTTAAGATGTTTTCCCACATCCCCAAGTGCTTATTTGAGGATATTTAATTCAGCTTGCAGTGCTACATTACGGTTTTCTTCAGAATTACACCTGACTTGGGGGAGATAATTTTTATCTGTCGAGATGCTCCAGTTTGCATTTTTTTTCTCCCTTTTTTAAACAGTGATTTTGAAAGGCGCGTTCTGCGGGCTTCCAGCCCTGTTCATTCCTGGACTCAGGAGCTCGGCTCTTGAGCGCCCTCTGCTCATGGCTCTGCTGCCCCTCTTCAGTGTCCTCTGAGTGGTGGAGAGGAGGGTGCCAGAGAGCCGGCTTTTCTTTACTGTTGCTTGTTTCTTAGGATTTTTAATCTTCCCTTCTTATTCCCTTCTTTATTGTTCCTTTACAACCACATGCACAATGGGGGACCATCCTTACTCTGTAATCTGATTTTCACCCCCCCGAAAGCAATGCTTCTGCAAGGCCTGCCACTCCTGCCAGATGCTTCCCAGTATCTGGTGCTGCTGGCAGCTACTTTAAATTTTTTAAAAACATTTTAAATTGAACCAACACTGCATTATAACATTCCATCGGACCCAGGTGGGCATCATTATAAATCAGTATCTGAATAACCTACAATCAGTTCACCACCAAAAGTTCAATTCCATCCAGCAGCCAGTGGACTCATCCTCCTTCTCTCCCTTGGGTAACCACTTCTTTGGTCTTATCATCTAAGAGTTTCATTTTGTTTTATTTAGTTCAGTCTTTTGCTTCTTCACGTACATGTCAGCGAAACCATTCGGTGTTTGTCTTTCTGTAACTTATTTTACTAAGCAGAATCTACTCCAGGCCCATCCATCTTGTTACAAGAGGCAGGATTTCACTTTTTAAAAATGAAATGGCTAAGCAGTATCGCGCTGTGTATCGACACCACACCTTACTCCACTCACCTGCAGGCGAGTGCCCTGGGCACCTAGGCCAGTCCCAACTCTTGGCGATTGTAATGAACAGGGGCAAATGCACTTTAAAGTTAATGAACTCTGTCACCTCGAAGTGAGTGACAGTTCCCAGGTCCCTACATGCTCATCAGTGTTTAATATCAAATACCATCATTTTTGCCAATCTGGTGAGTGAAAATGTTACCTTATGTGATTTGATTTGATTTTAATTGATTTTTGAAGGAATCTTGCATTATAACATCCACTAGGTTTAAGGAAGACATGGCAACAAGTTTATCTCTGCAGAGAATGCAGCACATTTACCATTATTTCCTTTTTTCCTTCACTTTAAAACTCATTCTCTGTACCCCACTTCCCCACCCCCAACCCTCAACCACATCTTCCTGCACCCACTGATTTTTATTTTTGCTGAAAGTCTATTGTTGCTCGATGTAGTGCATTTTTAAAAGAAGTCTACGTGGTTATAAATGCATTTCTCATATTAAGATTATCTTTTCAAAATTGCTTGCTTTTTCTATTTTTTCTTCTCTAAGTGGTCTGTTTAAATCTTTTTGTCTCTTTTTCATCTGGTTGGGTTTTTCAGTTGGAGTTATTTATGTTTATTCTGGATCATTAGCTATGCATGCTGCAGGTGTTTTTCTCTCCCAGAATGGCTCTCGTCTTTTAGTTTTATTTATTGTATCTTGTTTCTAGAAGGATTAAAATTTGATATCGCCAAATGGATAAGTCTCTGATTTCTTGTCTTCATTTGTGTCTTTTTAATTATTTTAAAGAGGAAGGAAGGGAGAGGAAGAAGCAATTTTATTTTTTAAAGGAAAGGAACAGGCAGGAATGAAGGTGAGTAAGGAGGCAGGTAGGCAGGGAGAGGAGGAAGCAGCATTTTACTTATTTTAGTTGTTTATCTTGGTTGTCCCCCCACCCATCCCTGGGACACAAACCTGGGTCCTTAGGATGTATGTGGACTGCACCTGAGCAGAAGCAGCTAACCTAACTTCCACTCCACCAGGCACATCAAAATGGCCTCTTTTAAAACAAGGGAGAAGGAGATCAGGGGGAGGAGTTTTGCTCCTTGAATAGGTGCTTGCTTGGGTCACCACTGCCCCTTTGGGTTTGAATCCTGATCAACCCCCTTCAGTTGAGCTTCAGTTGAAATCTCTCCCTCTAGTCTTCTCTGGCCACCCAGCACACCAGCCGCAGTCTCTCTGACACTGGTGTATTTTGGGATGGTCCCTCGGTCATATATTATTTATAGCTACCTAGCCATCCAGCCCTCCTTCCATCCAGCCCTCCATTTATCCAACAGTCACTGAGCCTACTGGGGGCTGGTCCTGTGTCAGTCACTGGATGATGGAGAATGTCGCCTACAGAATGGAAGCCTCTGTTATGGCTTGACTGGCGCCCCCCTAATTCACATGCTGAAGTTCTAACCCCCAGGACCTGGACTGTGACCTTATAGGGTCATTGTAGATGTAATGAGTTAAGATGAGGTGATTAGGGTCATCCAGTTGTGACCAGTGTTCTTATGAAAAAAGGGGGGGCGGTTAGACACAGAGAGAGACATGCACATGGAGAAACGAGGGTGAAGAACCAGCTTGTGGACACCCTGACCTCAGACTCCAAGCTTCCGGAATGAGGAGACAATAACTTCCTTGTGTGTTTCAAGGCCACCAAGTGTGTGGTACTTTGCACTGACATCCAGCACTGAAACACACTGGTAGGAGCAGGAGGCTTGTGTGTTCTGATCTGGACTGGAGGTCAGGAAGGGCTTCCTAGAGGAGGTGACTGAGCTGAGCTGGGCACTGAAGGACGGATAGAAGTTTATCAGGCAGAGAAGTCAGAAGAGCATTGCTGGCTGAGGGAAGAAGAGATGCAAAGTCTAAGCGGCTATTAGAGAATCTTCTTGAACTTCTTTGGGTTTCACTACTCCTGTCTGCTCTCTTCAAGTATCCGAGGCTGGAAGTGCTCTGCTTACATTCTTTGCTCCCAGATAACGGAGTACTTTTTTCCCATGTGACCCATGGGCCCAGGTGGTGACATGGATCATCCTCACCAGCAGAGGGCGCAGCACACACGATTTTCTGGATGAAGACGGTTGGCCAGGTGGGCACAGGCCGGAGTAACCCTCAGGCCTCAGTCAGGATTCAAGTCCTCTGCCCTGAGGAGGAGGTGCAGCTGGTGTTGGTGACATGGGGCTGGGGCCTCTGCTGGCTGCTCCCGGCACCCACAGGACACATACCGCTCAGGGAGGACACACACTCAGCCACACGGCTCTTAGTATGAGTACTTTATTTCAATTACAATAGTGCCACGCCAAACTACAGTAGCACAGAACATAGTAACACAAGAAAATAGATTCCCAGCTCCAACCCCATGTCCCTGTGCCCGCAGAGAGGACAGCCCTACAGCAACCTTAAGGGGAAGGGGCTCTCAGAGGGCAGCTGCCGAACTCCCTTTTCCGAACTCCAGAGTGGGTGAGGGGTTGCTTCCAAGCTTCCATGCCTGCTGGGCCTGACCCCCCGCCCCAGGACACCCTGAAGCAATGAGTGCAGTCCACACGGCCTGTGGCTGGACCCTCGCCCCAGAACACCTGCTTCTGGAGGGGGCAGCCAACAGATATTCTCCAGACTGAGACCCTCCCTGGGGACGGGAGGCACAGGAGGGGGCAGGGAAAATCTACATCAGTGTGGAAGGTGCACGTGACTTTAGCTCTTTCTGGGACTCATCTCTCCCCTCCGAAGGGCTGAGGCCGGCTGCCCGTGGAGTCCACTCCCCACTGGGGTCCCAGCCTGGGCCCATTGGAAGCAGATGAGGATTGTCATGAGTGAACCCAAGGGCTGATGGGACGGAGCCCAGTGCGAGTTCGGGGCTTCCTCGTGCTGCACATCACGGTGCCTCCCGCCTGCAGGCCCGAGCTTCCGAGCTGTGGGGGGCATGGGGGTCTGTGGGCACTGGAAGAGGGGGTATGGCCTTGTGTTCCGGTCAGGTCACTTGGGGGCTTGCTTCACTGAGGAGGCCTAGAAGGCCCTGGGGTGGGGGCTGTCTCCTTGGGACAGAGCCCAGGGCTCAGCCTCAGATAAGGCACTAGAGAAGGAGAGGGGCTGGCTGGACCCTGGGGGTCAGGCCCAGGCAGGGCGGGGCAGGCTGGAGCACAGAGGGAGGTTTGGGCAATAAGAGCCATTTTCTCTTTTCTCTTCCCCCGGGTGGAGGGTGGGAAGGCAGACCCAGAAAGACTGGGATCGGGGACTGCTGCAGAGAGAAACAGGCCACTGGACAGATGTGGACAGAATGGGGCATCCGCTGGGGGTCTCAGCCAGGGAGGGTTCCTGTCGCCCCCGAGAAGGGCTGCTGGCCATTACCTGGCCTCATTCGCCCCAGCCATCAGCCCCCTGCTGTGACTTTGGCGATCACACCCTCCTGGCTGAGCTCCCACTGCTGGACTCTGGGACAGAGACTCCCTCCGCTGGTCCCTGGGCCTCTCCTCTCTGCACTGGGCGACCAGGGCTGGATGGGGACCTGTCAGGGGTGAGGCCCAGCCTCTGCCCAATTTGGCAGCAGAGGACGGAAGACCGAGGGGAACAGTGGGGCTTCCCTTGTCCATAGGTTATTTAGAAAAACAGAACATAATAAATACACCAATTCTCCCCTTAAAAAAAAAAAAAAAGGTGTTTAACATGTATTATTTCCCTGAAGACTTCCAGTGTATTCCACAATGTTTAAAAAAGTTTCCCCCCAAAATATATCTTTAAAGCATTTGACACAGTGGTATCTGTGGCGTATCTGGTGCTGGAGGGGGCGTGGGGTTGCGTCCCCCACCCTTGTCGGCGTGGGGCCCAGCCTGGTATGCAGCCGGCTGGCACCCAAATGCCCGCGTGCGCTGGCGCCCGTGTGCCGGCACGACAGGGTCTTCACAGGGAGTCAGGTCTCAGATCTCGCTGAGGAGCCCGCACCCCAGGCTCAGGCTCCAGCTGAAAACCCTCCAGGGCGGGGAAGGGGTGGGTGGCCGGGCTGCTGGGACACCCCGGACGCTGGCTGGAAGGGACGCCCCTGCTGGCCCCGCACTGGGGGCGCGTCCTCAGCCCCTCCCCGCTCCGCCCTGGCTCCTGGTGCTCGGCCCTCACCAGACTTCACACTTGTGACGGGGGTTCATGGGCGAGCCAGGCGGGCAGCGGAAGTGCTCCGAGAACTCCCTGGAGTTGGAGATGGAGCCGATGACCCGGAAGCGGGACGGGCTGTGGGGATCGGTGATGAGGCCTTCGTGGGAGCTCTCGGGCGTGCGGACAGAGCACCAGACCTTTGTGAGGAAAAGGGCCAGAGGCTGGGTCACCGCGGGGACCCAGAAGCTGCCCACCCGGCCCTGCTCGTGACACAGGGGATGAGCCTCCCAGTCAGTTCTAAGATCCCGGGGAGTCAGGAGGTTCTGCCAAAGTGGTTAAGAAAGATGATGGACTGGTGTGTCCCTGTCCCTACTCCAGGCCTCTCCAGCTATGTTCCTTCAGCCACAGCAGCACCTGTCTGCCCTGAGCATCCGGTTAGACTGCGCCTGAGGCATGGCCTGGTGGCTCTGGTGTCAGGCGTGTGCCTGGGACACCGCTCACAGACAGCCCAGGGACCCAGATCTGCGGCCCAGAGCAGGGGAAACTACAATGAACAACTAACTAAATGCTGCTTCCTCCTTTCTCTTCCTGCCCGCCTGCCTTACTCCTTTAAAAAAATAGAAGAGAAACAAAAATTCACCCGAACAAGGGGTTCTGTCCTCAAACCAGTTTGAAAACCTCGACCTGGGCCCAGCTCGCTCGCTGCCTGAGTGGAGCAAACCATCGAACGGTCTGGCAGGCGTGGGGTCAGCAGAAGGCTGTCAGCAGAATGTCAGCTCCAGGGACAACTTGGCACCTGAGTTTTAGAAATTTCTAGAACCCCAGGGCCACAGGCCCTTAAACATCATCTTGTCCACTAACAATAGGAGGCATCTTACAGGTAGATGCTCAGGGCCAGTCCGGTGAGATAGGAGGATCTCAGTTGAGGGGACCTGCCTTTCGGCTCCTAGAACGTGGAGATGGCAGAGGCCCGGGCCTGGCATGTCTTCCTCCACACTTACCTGTGCAAACCCCAGGAAGAAGAGCTGGTTATTGGTGAGTCCCAGGGTGGGCAGCGTCTGCTCAGCGCCGTTCCTCGTCACCCAGTTCTGGTAGGCCTGGACGAGAGGAAACAAGGGACTCACGTGACCCAGGAGCCAGCGGTGGTGACAGACGGGCTGGGCGGGCGTTCAGAGCGGGCAGCGCTGGTTTCGGGGGTCTGGGCCTCAGCTCTGCCGCCCTGCTCAGCCTGGGGGAGCCCCCTCCTGTATCCGCACTTTTCCCGAAGGGAAGCGCGTGCGACTCGGTCTCTGCTGGGTCTGTAAAGGCACTTTCAGCTCTGGCCGCCACCCCAATGTGTGTATTCAGCTGTCCTGGCTGGACACCAAGATCTAAGGTCAGTCCCAACTTAACATGACACACACAGAATGACAGGCCACACGTGTTTCCCGCCACCGCCAAACAGAGTTATCAGGCCCAAACCCCAGGACTCTTCCTGGACTGAATTCAGTCCCAGCAAACACCCCAGAGCTGACCACCGAGATCTCGGCTTTCCCGGGGCGCCAGCCCATCCCTTACCTTGACTGCCTCATGACAGCTCCCTAACATTTCTCTAACCCACACGGGTGCAATCCAATCCCTCCTGACACAGCAACTGAACACATCCTCACACAGCAGAGCCGACAAATGCGTGGAGGGGCCCGACTAAACATTTTCGGCGCTGGAGCCCTGGCGTCCGTGCACCACGTCTTAGCTGCCTGAGCCACAGGGCGCCTGGCTGGGCCGTTCTGAAGGGTGACCTGGATGCTCTCATTCCTCTATTTAAAAGCCTGTGGGCGCTGTCCCAGAACCAGGGTAAAACCCGCGCTCCTGCCCGGCTGTCTGGGTGCGCCCCTGGGACCTGGCAGCCCCGCACGCCCTCTGCTGCACCTGCCCCCCCCCACCCCGCCCTTGAACAGCACAGCCTCTGCACTTACTCTTCCCCACCACTCTATTCCATGTCAGTGCCCAACCCCACGACTCTTTATTATGTGTCGCATTCTCTGTTCTTCACCTTGACAATGCCTGAGATTACCTTAGTGATTTCTTCAGGCATGTGGGCCTTCCCGGCCCCTCCCTGCCCACCAAGACTGTGAGCTGTGAGAGCAGGGCCCACCTGTTGTTCCACACAGTGCGTGGTGGGCAGGAGGATCCCAACACACTGACTAATGACCTCAGACAAGTTTTCAAGCAGCTCTGGACTCGGTCCCCCCATCTGGGTCGCGAATCGGGTTGTAAGAGCCACCTGCAGAGCGCCGGGTGGCTCAGGTGCTGAGCCGGCGCCTGGGGCCTAGACCACGCACAGCCCAAGGAGCCGGGTTCTTGGACCGGGGCCAGGCAAGGTCATCTTTCTGACACCCCGTGATGCAGGATTCGTCTCACAGCCGAACACACCGAGGATCAAGGTTAACCAGGACTTGAACCCAGGACTGGCTCTTGACCAGTGTCCCCCCAATCCCGAAGCCCACTGTGGCCTGAATTAGCGGTAGAAGAGGGACGAATAGCAGGTCTCCGAGGCCCTTCCTGCCTCTCAGTGAGGTCGACTGCAGGACACGGAGCCCCACGTGGCAGGCCCCGTGCTGCCACAGGCTCGCCCTGCATGGTCTCACTGCCGCCCACCTCCCAGAGGAGGGACGGCAGCGGCACTGGACAGATCCCAGCCTGGCTGTGTGGAAGCAGCACTCTCACCCGATAGGCCGCCTTGAGGCCCCCGTTGTCGGCGATGTTCTCCCCGAGCGTGTGGCGGCCGTTCACTGGCTCCCCGTTGACGCTGTAGCTGCTGTACTGCTCCACCATGCACTCCGTCTGCTGCCTGAAGGCCTCCACCGACGAGTTCTTCCACCAGGGCCGCAGGTTTCCGTCCTTGTCATACTCTCGTCCTGGGGGTCGGAGGGAAGCGTCAGGCCTGCCCCGCTGCTGGCCCAGGAGCTGGCTGAGCTAGCCAATGGGGCAGAGGCCCAGCAAGTTCACAGTGCACCTGGGTTCGCTGCCCAGGCTGGCCAAGGGCGCAGGCATGGAGCCTGCAGCCTGGCATCACACAAGGCCCCAGCCAGCCCTCAAGGTCCCACCTTTCCTCCTTGATCGTGGGGTCCCCAAGACAGGAGGAAGTGAGAAACATTCTGGAATAAGTGGTAAGAAAGGTATGCATTTCAGCCCCCTGGCTGTGGTCGGACCTAAGTCTCTCGAGTGGTGAGAAATGTACCCCTGCTGACTGCTGACACCCTCAGCCCTTCCCTCCCTGGGACCAGATACCTCCCAGGAGCAGGTGGCTCCCCTGTGCGACACAGTATTCACAATCGCCACACGAGACTGGCCTCGAGATGACTTTACTGACAGGGAAGTGGGGGCTGGGAGAAATGAGGGGCCAGCAGGTGGCAGAGTCAGGATTTGAACCCAGATCATCTGACTCTAGGGCTAAGACCCTGGATGAGGAGGGAACAAAAGCAGCCGAAGGGCCCAACTGCAGGGGACCCCAAGGAACCTGTACCTTGATCATCAAATGCATGAGTCAGCTCGTGGCCCACGACGACGCCAATGCCACCGAAGTTTAAGGCCCTGGAGGGGGGACATGAGGCGGGGGTGCTGCTGTGACAGGGCTCCGCTTCAGAGCCTGGAGACACAGCCCTGAAGGGTCCTGTGTGGATGTGACTAGAGGCCAAGCCAGGCCCCTGAGGCCAGTGAAGGCTGGGTGGTTGGCTGAGGTCAGCCTGTGCCCAGCGGGCACCATGCCGAGGCCAGAGGCTCCGCAGAACTGCGCTGTTGTCTGGGATCACCTGGCGTTAGTCTGCAGCCAGCTGGGCATTAGTGTCCGACTGTACAGATGAGCAGACCAAGCACAGCATGGTTCAACGAAGGCCCATATGGTCAGCAAAGAACAGATCTGGGATTCAAACCCAGGACTGTGCGGATTTCTTTTCTGAGACAGTGCCCCCGGTTTTCCCAACCTGCAGCTGTGGCTGTTCTAGGGGACCCCCCCCACATGGAGTTCCGGCAGGGTTCCAGGTGCAGGGGCCCGCCGGCGGGTGCGGGAGCAGGGTGGGACGGGTGGGAACAGCAGCAGTGTCCTACTTGGGCGAAGAGCGCGTGTAGAACGGTGCCTGCAGGATCCCAGCTGGAAACACAATCTCATTCTTGGTGGGCGAGTAGTACGCGTTCACCATGGGGGGCGTCATGCTCCACCTGCAAGGACACACACGTCACAATGACGGTGCAGCTATGGTTGGCGGGGTGGCCAGTCTGCAGGGTATCAAGAGCCTTAAAGACAGGGATTTCCCTTGACCCCGATCCACAGCACACAATCAAGCAGCACTGGTTTTGAGTTGGAGATGGGGGGCTGAAGACACCCACATGTCTGCCTCCTGGGACACAAACCCTGGTCCCCGGGACACATGTGGATTACACTTCAGCGGGAGGAAGCTGAGCAAACCACTACTCCACCAGGGCGTGCCTAAGTGCATAGTTATTAATTTCATTAAACCTGGACCCTGGAGTACAAGTCTCTCAATCTCCTGTGTGACTAGAGGCTACACACGGCACTTGTGCTTTTTCATGGGTGTCATGAGGACGAGTGACAGGGGACAGCCTTCCAGACTGGGTGCTCAGCGGACATGAACAGACAAGCTTATCATCTCAAGGAAAACAACTGACGCCATTTGTCACCAACAATCAAAGTCTACGTTTTAAAACAAATGTGCCACTTTGAGCAAAAATTAAGACTTTGTAAAGCTTGTCCTGGCCGCCAAGAACGCGACAGCTTCCCAAAGCGCAACGACTTTTCTCAGGGCGTCCGTGGTGGGATTACTGAATGAGGACTTTTTTGACATTGCAGAATGAAAGTGCCACTATCTGGAAGGTCTGCGAAACTCAGTGTACAATCGTATTCCAATAATCGATGTGTGATACTGTGGTTTACGAAATCATGAATCGAAAGATTCAAAGTGCCAGACAGATGGGCGGACTTTAGTGGAATATGAAGAGTTCCCAGATGTGGCTTTAGATTCCAGTGTAACCAACCTTCGAGAAAGGTCCACTTAAGTTCTGATGTCAAATCAAAGAAGAATGTGTACAAGTATAAGAAAACTATTAAAGCACCCTACCTTTTCCAAGGACGTATCTGTAAGAGGCTAGATTTTCTCAAAGGAAAGGTGCAGGTAGGGCAGGAAGAGTGAGGAGGAAGAAACACACATTTATTTTAACTTAGTTGTTCATTTTCCCCTCGGGCCCAGAACACGACCCTGGGCCCTTGGGATATATATGGACAGTGCGAGGTCACAGGCAGTGGACTAATCTACTAAGCCACCAGGGCACACTGGAGATTTTCTTTATCTATTTCAAAATAATACACTGTAACAGACTGAATGCAAAAGCAGATGTGAGAATTCAGCTGTTTTCTATTGAGACATTAAATATGCAAAATAAGACTTATCACTAGACTTAAAAAATTAGTTTTTTCATAAATTTTCACAAAAATCAAAAAGCTCCCTGGGGTCCAATAACTTTTTAAGAATATAAAAGGATCTTGAGGCCAAAAGTTTGAAGGTGATGGCAGAGAGTAATAAAATATTTGGTCTCTAGATTTTTCTGGTGTGGAGGGTGAGGGCCACTGAGAAGTGGAGACAGAAAGAACATTTTCACCAAGAGCAGAGACAGTCACTCTGTGTCCTCTAAGTGAACCCCATGGAGATGTGGTAAGGGAGCCTGAAACCATAAAAAGATATTGAGAAATTCAAAACCTCATATTTATATTCAAATAACCATGGATGGGTAGCAAACAAATTGAATGAAAAATTTTAAACTAAGTTAAAAGACCTCAGATGACTCTGAAACATTGTGGCAGTGTCTATGACATCATCTGGATAAAAATAACCACCTTTTTGTGCATTTAGTGGGTAACTCAGAAACAGGAAAATTGAGGAAACAGGGATGGTCAATCCCCTGTTGTCCACGAGGTGGCGCCAGAAGGGAAACTGCTTTCACCTTCAGTAAGATTGTTCCAGCAAAATGTTTTAGCCACTGGACTCAGGACAGACACTGGGCCGGTTACATCCGAGTTTTCTAGATTGTTACAAATACTTTCAGTCTGGTACCAGCTCTCACTCCAGATTACTCTGATTTAAATAGAATATAGATCTGGAAGGGGTATTTTAAAAAGAAATTCCTCAGAGGGTGCTGGTGCGCTGAGGTGCTGGAGGTCCAATCAGAACTGGCCCCAGGCCTGGGGAAACTGTCCTGGGAAACCACGGTGTTAGTGACGAGTTAGAGGCACCAGCCTGGTCGAGGGCCTGCTTTGTGCAGACACTCCCCAGAAGCTCTCACACGCTGTCACGCACGGCACCTCCCACTCTATCTGCAGAGAATGACGCAAACTCTGGAGGGGTGGAGCTGGGACGTCAGGCCAGGTCCCTTAACTCTGCCAGTATGCAGGGCACAGGGGGACACTCAGACTGGAGCTGACTTTAGCTCCTGGCTGGACAACACTTCCTTAGTCCTTGGTCTGAAGAGTGGGGTCACAGCGGTACCCACACTTCAGAGGGCCCTTACAAACGTGAGTATGCCAACATGCCCTGGTGGAGCAGTGGTTTGGTCCACTGCCTCCAGCCAAGCACAGTCCACATACAACCCAAGGACAAGGGTTTGTGTTCTGGGGCTGGGCAAACAACCACAAATCAATTAAAATGCTCCCTCCTCTTTCCTCCTGCCTGCACCTTTCCTTTAAAAAAATTTTTTAAATTGGCATGCCCTGGTAGAGCAGCGGCTGGGTCAACAGCCTCCAAAGGAGCAGGTCACATACTCCTGGGCTCAAATCCAGGGTCTGGGAGAGCAACCGGTATGAATAAAACAACTGAATAAAAAGCTTCTTCCTTCTCTCTCTTCCTGCCTGCCTGCCTACCTACTTGTCTTCATTTCTCCCTCCAACTTTCCTTTTTCAAAAAGAAAAAAAAAAAAAAGAAAAAGGCAGTGTGTCCTGCAGGTAGCTCGGCCCTGGGCACCTGCACCCACCCAGCCAGGCCCGACTCACTGGTCTCTGTTGGGAGCTTTCCGGAGCTGGTCAGCTGTGACCCTCCAGGAGAAGTTGAAGAAGCGCATGGCATTCTCAAAGTAGAGGTCGGGAACGGCAGTGTACTGGACAGGAAGTAAAGTCACACGATCAGAGCACGGCCAGGCTTAAGTGCGGACCCCTTCTTCTAACACTGAGACTCCACGGGGTTGCGGGACTGGTCCTTGGGCCAGAGGTTAGAACCGAGGGCTGGTGCTGCAGGCCTGTTCTTCCCTTGGCCTTGTCCCTGCTGGGCACACTGTCCCCTCCCTTCAGGGACACACTGAGAGCCTCCCCAGGGCCACCCATCACCCAGCACTGTCACAGAGCCTGGACTGGACTTAGACAGGACTACGGCAGTGTGCCCGACGCCGTCTGCCACGATGGCCGTGTTCTGTGCTTGTCTGCACAGTGTGTTGGGCACTACTGGGGTCTTTGGAGGTGGCTGGTGTGACGCTGAAATGTAATTTAGTTGGTGCAACCCAGTGGAGCAGTGGTTAATCGCCTCCGAAGGACGCAAGCCACAAACCCCTGGGTTTAAGTCCCGGGTCCACAGGGAAACAAATATAAACAACTAACTGAAAATAAAATAAAGTGCTTTTTCCTCCTCTTCCTGCCTGCCTACTTGCCTTCATTCCTGCCTGGACCTTTCCTTAAAAAAAAAGGAAAAAGAAAAAAGAGACTTAATTTTAATAGATTTTAATTAAATAGCCACTGGTACCGAGTAGCCGCCACGCTGGACAGCAAGCTCTCTTCAGTCCACTGGGATCCACTTCTGGAGGAGGTATCATGATGCACATGCCTCCTGGCTCAGTGCAGCCTTTCAGCTCTCGAGGGTGCAAGGTTCTCCCTTAGGTGAACCCTGGAGCTTTCGCTTTATCAGTGCTCCGCTAAAACACGAGGCCCTCAGGGAAAGGACTGGAATCCTGTGGGCTGTGGTAGGGCTGTCCCCAAGAGACCTCTTTCTAAAACAATCTGGTACAATGACACCCTGGAACAGCTTACAGTATTTGCTAGAAAAAAAGGCTACAGAACGAGTCTGTATTCTTACAAGTAAATTTCATATTCTTAGCTTTTAAATATAACCATGATGAGAGGCTATTAAAATTGTAAAAATGCCTGAATTCACACATTTCAATCACAATAAAAGAATACTTTATCTTTGGGGATGGAAGCACAATCCATTTAAAGGAATAATTTACCAAAAACTCCGACCACCAGGGATGTAGGAACTACGCTCACTCCTTAAATTGAGCTTAATCGTCCACTGAAGATTTATGCTTCCTCTGCCACTAGCCTTTCAAGGTCCAGGAGGCAACTCTGGGGGCTGGAAGCAGGTGGTTGCAGGGCCCCCTCCCTACTCTGCCCCTGATGCTTTAGGGGGTGCCAATTCTCTCTGCACCATCGAGGACCACCACCTCCCGCTCACTGAATGGAGCTGACCATTCCCAGCAGCAAGCGGCCCTGTTCTGACCTCTGGGCACTAACAGCTGGTGGCTGCAGGGAGGCAGGGCTTCCGGCTGACCCAGGAGAGGGCGGAGCAGGGAACGCCTCTCCCCAGGCCTGATCCAGCCCCCAACGCCACGCCACAGCCTCTCAAGACATTGTGATATTCAAAGCGTCACTGGGATCCACCCATCCTGCCCTTTCCCAAGTAGGGACCCCCAGGGACATTCGGGAACCCAAGGGGGCCACTCACGTCACTGAACACTTTGTCAAGCTCCTTGGGGTCCATGATGAAGTTGGGGTAGCCAATCATGTTGTAGATTGCATCCGCCTGGACGGGAGAGACCCAGGGGACAGTGAGTGCCGGCAACGAGCTGGGGGTGTGGGCTCAGGTTCTGACCAAGGCTCTTCTGACCTCAGACCTTTCGTGCCTCTTTCTGGAAAGATTCTCCTCTTTATCCTCTGGTCTCACTTAACTGCCGCTTCTGGGGCAGCCTTCGCCGGCCACCACCCACCAGACAGCACCACGTCCTTCATCGTCCTGGACAGGCACGCCTCCCGGCCCCTTTCCCTCGCACACTCAGCACAGCTTGAGTTCATGTAGCTATGGGAGCAGTCGGGTGCCCAGGCCGTCCCTCCGCCCCGCGGACGCCCACCGGAGCAGCAGTGCCCGTGCGTGTTCTCCGCACCACCCTTCTGGACCCGCCACTGCCTGCGGCCCCGCCCGCCCTTCCAGCCCCGCGAGCCTCACCTTCTCCTTGGCTGACTTGCGAGTGTCTTCGTCCATCCACTTGAGGGTGCTCAGGCTCTCCTCAAACGCCTTCTTGATCTCCAGGATGATCTCGCTGGCCTGGGGAGACAGCGGCACCGTCAGGTCTGGGCACTGAGCTGGCCGGAAGGCAGAGGGGAGCCCGTGTGGAAGCGGATGCTGGCCGGGCTGAGAAGGTGGCCACAGGTTTCCCCGGACCGGACAGCTTCCTGCGGGCTGCATGGTCCAAGGCGCTCAGAACGAGCTTTGGGAAAGGTGAAGGCTCTTTGCTGCGGGCCACTCGAGCTTCACGCGCACCGCTATTCCTTCTGGAGAGTCGCAGGCAGGGCCTCGGCAGGTTACCGGACACACAACTCCCTGCGTTCTTTTTAAGGAAAGGAGCAGGCGGTAATGAAGGCAGCAGCAGACAGGCAGGCAGGAAGAGACAGGGGGCAGAAGCACTTATTTTTCATTTGGTTGTTCACATTGGTTGTTTCCCCATGGGCCCGGGACGCAAACCCAGTGGCATGTGGCTTGCGTCCTTCGGAGGTGATGGACCTAACCGCTGCTCCGCCAGGGCACACCGAGAATTCTTTCTTCATAGAATGGGCTTTAAAGTCTAGAGAACTAGGTGTGCCTCTGACTACAGAAAATATCCATGTGATTAATATCAGCAGGAAAACCTGTGAGAGTAATAGGACATTTCCATTTATTGAGCCTCATTTGGTGCCAGTATCTCATTTAATTCCCCTGTGGGATATGGATGCCCCACCTCCAGGTTGAGAGGGAAGTGGGGACATCACTCCAAGACACCCAACCAGGAGGTGGTGAGTCCAGACTCAGTTCAGGCCTGGCTGTCTCCACACTTAGCCACGACCGCGGAGGGAGAGGTCACCCTCCTGCCAGACTGCTCTGCCGACGCTATCATCTGCGGGGTCCCTTGAACCCCTGGGACGCGGGACGGCTGGAATAACCTCGCAGGGCTCCGGGGACGGCCGAGCGGGAATAGATACCGTGTCTGGCATCCAGTAAGAGCGGTTACGCCGAGCAACTCACAGGGCTCATTCAAGGCTTTCGTGACGGGACGGTGGAGCTAAGGCTGGAGGCCTGGTGGAGAGCAGACCAGCATTCTGACCGTCAAGTTCACTGGGGTGGGGGCGAGGAGGCGTCGCAGCCTGTGTCCCAGGGGAGGCACTTACTACGTTCTTGCTGTCCTCGGCAAAGGTCGCTTTGACAAACATGGGGCCCAGGGCAAAGCCCAAGTTGTTCTCTGTGTCACTCACGCAGAACTTCCAGCGGGGAAGACAGGTCTGGAAAACAGGGATGTAGGGTTACTCTGCCCCCGTCCTGCCTCACAGCCCCTGTCCCGCTGGGGCCCGGGCTCCCTTCCAGGCCCTCAGGAGAACTTTTCTGACCCTGATAGTGACAATGGACAGAGAGGTGATGGAATGTCTCTTATTACTGCCACCTACCATTTCCTGAATGCCAGGCCCTTGACAGATGAGGAAACCGAAACTCAGCCAGTGGTCCAGGGTCACACAGTGAGCGGGGGGGATGGCTGTGACCAGAATTTAGGCAGGCCTGACCCTGCTCCTCAGGGATCTGCCCCTTCCTGGTTCTGCCTCCTGGAGGAGACTAAAATCCCAGTCACCGTGTCCGCCCCGCGCAACAGAACACCTTTCCTGGAGGCCGGGACCCCAGCTTCCAGCAGGAGCTGCCACAGTGACCTGTCTGTCCTCGGTCTCTCCCACATGCCCACCAGCCCAGAGGACACCTCAGGAAGCTGGAGCCCGTGGGGCCAGCACTGTTGGGGAACAGCCCAGCTGGGTCCCACCCACAGCCCTCTGGGGACAGCGTGTTTAAATGGTGGCACTTGTGAGCGCTGGTGCTGCAGAAGCATGCACTCAGCCCTGGAGAACGGTGGAGATGACCGCAGGGGCTCAGCGCAGCCCACGACACCCCACAGCCCGTCGGGGAGATGGACACACAAAACGTGGTACTTTTAGACACATACACTACTTAGTCATCAAAAGGACGGAGCTACTGACATACACTGTGGATCAACTCCACCGGCATGACGCTGAGAAGAGCAGCCCGACAGAAGGCACAGGGCGTATGAACCCACCCACACCCACCTCTGGGGCGTGGGGTGAGGGTGCCCACCAGAGAGGGGACCAGGGGCTTTGTGCCCAGAGACACTGGAGAAACAGGTGACGGGAATGTTCTCTATCTTGATGCTGAGTGCGTGTGTGTACCTGAGTAAGTTCATTTGTCAAAACCTTTTCTTTTTTTTTTGAAGGAAAGGAGCAGGTAGGAATGAAGGTGAGCAGAGGCAGGAAGAGAAAAGAGGAAGAAGCATTTATTTTATTTAGTTGTTCACTCCAGTCCCGGGATGTGAACCCGGGTCCTTGGGATGTATGTGGACCGCGCACCAGGACAAAGTGGTGGACCAAACCGCTACTCCCCTAGGGCATGCCCACGTGTCAGAACTGGGGCTGTCTGCCTAATGTGTACTATACATTTTCTTCTATATATAAGGATACTTCACCTAAAAATCTTCCAGGCCAGAGGAAGAACGGAAGGATGCCTTCCGGGATCTAGTTGTCCAAGTTCTCTCAGGGTCTCCCACCAGGTCCGGGGGTGACGCTCCAGCTGACGCTGATAGGCGCACCTGGGTCTGGCCGAGGCTGACCCTGCAGGCAGGGCAGGACTCTAACTCCTGCCCTCCACGGAGGCTCCGGGCTGCGATGCCTGAATCATGCACCAGCGCTCAGTCTTCAGAGGCACCACCCATTGCTGCATGTGCTCATGAGTGCCTGCATCTGGAGTCACGCGTCCACACACCTCGTACTCATTCGTCAGCATCTCCGAGCAGCGCCTGCGCACCCTGACGGTGCTAGGTCTTTGGCATCTCAAGACCAACCGGCTGTGCGCCTTGCCCTCGAGCGGCCCCCCTGAGGTGCCCAGAGCACCCAGTGGGAGAGACTTGTAATGACAGCAGCCGCAGCAGCACGCAGTAAGGCAGCGCTCGCTGGGTGCTGACACTGGCCCCATTTAGTCTTCACAATAACCCAGCGAGGAAGGCATTCTCTGTGCTCCTTTTGGCAGACAAGGAAACTGAGGCACGGAGGTTAAATCACTTGCCCAAAGGGATCATCCAGGGAATAAGTGACTGAGGTGGGATTCGAACCGAGAGTCTGGCTCCATGTTCTTCCCTCAAAGAGGCCGCACTCACAGCCTCCACATCATGACAGCCCCAGAAGTGCAATATATGAGAAAATCTGTGAGACGATCAACGTCAAGAAGCCTTCATCTCAGAGGGGAGCCAGCAGCCACGTGGGGAAGACGGCAGGAGCCAGCAGCCTCAGCCACTTGAACAGGCTGCCCTTCACACCTTAGGGTGCTGAGCTGGCAGAGGGGACGGGCATCATGTGCAGGGGTGCCCTCCTCCCGGATGGCAGTGGGTGTGGAGGGTTTTCGCTTTTAGGGTAGACTGCGGGATGCCCTCCTGTCCCCAGACCATCCTCTCCTAAGTGGGGCAGGGAGTCGTTTTCGGATGGGAAGATGGAGCCCCAGTTAAGGCATTTGTCAAGGTTGTATGATTAGAAGAAGCACTTCAAACTCAGATTTTCCGACCCAAAGTTCCACGCTGCTTCCTTCTGTCCTGCTCCCACCAAAAGGGAAAGGCAACGAGGCTTTATATGCCAACAGTGTGCCCAGAGGGAAGCTCAGGGATTAGCCCAAACGACAAGTGGTCGTTGAGGTTCGGGAGGAGGTACAAGGACCACCGAGATGGCACAGAGGGACTGGCTGGCTTGTAGTAAGCTGAATGGACCCGACCCGGGCCCCAGAGTAGCTGTGGAGGGGCTGGGAGGGCTGGCAACTAAGACGCAGGAGAGGCATCCTCTACCCTCTGAGCCCTGGGCTATTTAGAGACCCTGACTCAGAGCCTCCCCACCTGGGGACCCCCCACCTGCCTCGGTCTCTGCCTCAGTCTCCCTGTGCCAGCCCGGCTCCCAGCTCCTGTGACGTAGAGCACCTGCATTGAGTCTGGCCCAGGGAAGCTCACTTGCTCCCTCCTTTTCTTTTTTTTTTTTTTTCTTTTTTCTCTTTTTTTAAAGGAAAGGCACAGGCAGCAATGAAGGAGAATAGGTAGGAAGAAGAGAGAGGAGGAAGAAGCACTTTATTTAGTTTATGTAGTTGTCCATCATGGTTGTTCCCCCCAGTCCTGGCTCTTGAACCGGACACCTGGGGATGTCCATGGACTACGCCTGGTGGACTGAACCACTAGGCCACAAGGGTGGGCCCCATCCATCCATCTTTAATTGTGGTAAAATACATGTAAGATTTACTGTCTTAACCACTTTACATGTACAGTTCAACAGGGCTAGTAAATCCACGCTGTGCGACCCACCTCCAGCACCTTGGTACCTTGCAAATCCGAAAGCGCATATCCGTCAAACAACTCTCCCCATTCCCTTCTCCTCACCTCCAACCCCAGACCACACCAGGAGGCTCAGTCTTCAGTCTGGGTCCCTGCAGAGCAGCGGCTGAGGGGTACAGGCACGAGCTGCGAAGCCAGTGTACTGGGTTTCAGCGCTCACTCTCCACTAAGAGCTATGCTCCTTTGGACAAGTCCCTCCCTGGCACTGAGCCTCAGTTTCCTCATCTGACAATGGGAATGATAATAGTTCCCAACAAAGAGCTGCTGTAGGGACTTGGCGATAGAGCCTATAAAAGGTAAGCATCCAATAACAATATCTTATCATCCTGAATGTAAGCAGCTGGACGTGCTAAAGAGTCATAGCTGTCCACACCCGGGCTTGGGTTGGACTTGGCTGCTCCCCTGACAGCTGACTTGGAGACGCCCTTTCCCTCCCTGGAACCTGTGTCCAGGTAGGAAAGCAGGCATACCGGCGCACAGAGCCATCTTTGTAGCTATTATCTGGGGCCTGGTCAGATGCTTCCTGGATCAAGTCCCCAGGGAGACCAAGTACCCCAGTAGATAGAATCCATGCCTTGTCCCGTCTTTGATCCAGGGGCTACCCCAGGGCTGGCCCAAGGCAGGTGTGAGAAGAGCAGGGAGGTGGGGCAGCCAGGCAGGACAGCCAGCTCTTCTGCTGTCCTTGCGGGACCTGGGCAACTCTGGTGACTGAGCATCCCCTCCACCAGTCCTGGGAAGCCCCTCTTGTCAGGTTCAGGGCTTGTTCCCAGCCACCATCTCCCTCAGTCCTCCTCTGCCACAGGCGGGTGTACATGGGAGAGGAAGATAATTTTCTCAGGATGAACCCCAGGGTTGGGGCAGAAGCCCCATCTGCCTCGCTCTTCAGTCCTTATTGGCTCCGCCCTCCCCACTGGACTCAGGGAGGGGCTGAGGGGCAGCGTCTGCTGGGTCAGCCCACCCCCTGGGGACTTGCTGGCTGCTGTCCTGGGCGGGGGCAGTGTGTTCCTGGAAGGCTTGGCATCTTGGCCTCTTCTGGTCTGGAGCCAGTAGCCCTCCCGGAGCCCCCAGGGCTCTGGCTCGGTGTACCCCATCAGCAGACAGGAGGACCAGCTTCCATCTCCTCCCTCAGGGCCCAGGCCCATCTCTGTGCGCCCCCTGCACTCAGAGTCTGGCACAGGTGGCAGGCGTTCAGTGAATGCACATTTGTTGGCTGCACATACGTGAGGGTAACTGCTGCCCCTTGGGGAGAAGGTGGCAGTGGTCCGGAAGCCCTGGGACCTCTGAGAGGTCAAAGTGGGGCCATATAAAGGAGGTGAAAACCTCTGGTCCGGGGCCTGGGGGTTACCACCGTCAGCAGACACTTGTTTAGTGTTCACCATGAGCTCCATGCTGCCGGAAAGCTTTTAGGATTATGGAAGAAGTAGTTACTGGGGGCCCCCTGTGCAAAAAGGGGTGATGACTGGACCCTTCCCATGAGGATGGACGATCACACGAGTTACACAAGGACGGTGTTATAAAACACTGTGAGGACTTGAGGAGACTTGACGCTACCTCTGGCTACGCATCAGTGACGGGGCATCTCCTCCTCACCCTTTACAGCTTGGTGTGATCACCTCCTCTTGGAGGCGTCTGCCCGCACCCAGCACGCGGCTGGCCCTGTCCCCTCCTGGGTGCCCGCCGCTCTGCAGTGGCCCTCTGCAGTGGCCCTCTCCATTCCCTGCATCTTGTCTTCCTCCCCTCGAGCTCCAGGCCCTGGAGGTACCCTGTGTTACTAGGCCACAGCCCAGGACGTGGAACACAGCAGGCGCTCAGCATGTGAGTATCAGGCTCACCTTCTTGGTCCCGTACATGACTTCCATGAACTTCTCATCAGCATCCTGAAAGCGCTGGTCCAGGAAGGAACTCGTCTTCCGCACTAGGTTCCAGATCATGTAGTTGTTCAACAGGCTGGGGTAAGAGGCCACCAGAGGTCAGCAGTGCCCGCTGCTGGAAGATGGCAGCACTTCTCCCACAGACCTCTAGGGGGCGTTCATACCCAGTCACCTGTTGGTTGCACTTCCCCCAATGACCTCTAGGGGCGCTCACACACAGTCATCTGTTCTCAGGCTCTTTCCCTGTGGTTCAAGTTGGGCTGGTTAAGGGATGGGGACCGCGGGTTCACAGCTGGATCCTGGATCTTCTGTTGAGTTGTGTAGATCTCAAGTGCTCTATAAATATGTATTACTTAACTGCCTTTTGGAAGCTGGAAGCTGTGAAGCGGCAGCAGGGAGGCTCACTCTGGATGGTGTGCGACTGGGCTGGAGGGGAGGGGCTGCCATTTCCACAGCTTGAACATGTCCCCACGGGAACAAAAAGGGCAGGAAAGAATCTCTGGCCAGCCAGGCAGGGTCTCCATGGAAAAGCTCTCTCTGCCCCCAGATCCTGGCACAACTACCAACTATGGCTGTGGTCATCTTTACAAGGAAGCCACACACAGATGTCCCCTACCGTGAACATTCAGCCTCAAACTGGAACCAACCTAAATGTCTGACGACAGGGGAAAGGGTACGTGCTAATCATGTTTGTGGGTCGTGAAATACTACGTAGCCAGGAAAACGAGGTCTGCAGAGGAGTTCGGATGACATGGGGAAAATGTTTAGACTTGCACTAATGGTCAAGGGAAAGGCAACTCTATCTAGTCACAGTGATGGAGGAAAGGAACCAAGTATTTTAAAAATCCAACTCTAAAAATGCACACAGCCCATAAGATCAACAGTGATGTTCGGAGTAATTTTTTTTTTTCTATAGTTTCTAAAATCTCTATAAACAAATATTTACCGTTTTTTTTTTTTTTAAAGGAAAGGTGCAGGCAGGAATGAAGGTGAGCAGCCAGGTAGGAAGACAGGAGGAAGAAGCATTTTATTAATTTTATTTAGTTGTTCATCCTGGTTGTTCCCACCGGTCCCAGGATGTGAACCCAGGACCTTGGGAAGCGTGTGGCCTGTGTACAACTCCTTCTCTAGTAGGCCACGCCACAAATCTTTAAAAATTTAAAAAATATAATAAATATTAACTACGAATATTAGCTAACATCTAGTGAGTCCCACCCCCCATCACGCACTATGTTAAAATGTTTCACTCAGTTCCTACGGCCTTCCTTGGTAGCAATATTTGTGTCTTTACTTTATAGATGTGGAAATGAACCCAAAAAAGGGTACGAAACTTGCTCAAGGCTACAAAGCCGGAAGCTGAAGGAGCTGAGATCTGAACCTGTAGCCAGGATGCCCTGTTGTCCCTTATAAAAGCCAGCCCCAGAGGTGTCCTGGTGGAGCAGTGGTTATGTCAGTCACCTCCAAAGGCACACAGGCCATATACCCCTGGGTTTGAGTCCTGGGTCTGAGGGGAAACAAACAATGGGAGCAACTAAAATAAAGATAAAGTAAACGCTTCTTCCTCCTCTCTCTTCCT